>CM021106.1:297797306-298042691 GCA_007115665.2 Sequoiadendron giganteum
ACGCCCTGTTATGAACGAAGACACTCTCTCCTCTCTTTTGATTATCGGGTCCTTTTGTTTTGCCTCATTTTGCGTACCCATTTTTGTGCCCTAAAGGGTCGGCACGTTCCCTAAAGTCATATTTTAAGCTTGACCAAAATCGCCCCCTTTAAAAATGCTAAATCTAGGGTCAATTCGGGTTTCCCTTGTCAAAATGTCTTTCTGGCGTCTGCTGTGCCCTCCGGGCCCGGACACTCGGGTTTCCCCTTTCGGATTTCCACCCTGGTTTTGTCATTTCAAACAGCAGCGGTGCTGCGTCTTTCCGGACCTCGAATCCCGGATCTCGGATTTCCCCATCTGAAATCCCACTTGAACTTTGTCGTTCTGACGGTCGTGGCTGGACAACTTCCCAATCGTCGGACTTCGGTCCTCCCACCGCCATCTGTGAATTTCAACCCACCAACTCACTGACCGTCGTATGACTGAATTTAATTGTTGCATAAATGGCTATTTTAGCTATTTAAACGGGTTTTTAGGCTATCATTATCAACCGACTGAGTGATAAGAGAAAATTTGAGGAGCTCCCAACATCCAGCATTTTTCGCCCTTGCATCCGAATTCTTTTTCCGAGACCCTTCGCACGGCCAACAGTTTATTCTTTGGAATCTTGAGGTATGTTCACCATCCACGCACCTCATCCTTCTTTTTTTGTGAATTATGGGCGTTAGGAAATGTAAAGTGTAAATTTGGGTTTAAAACTAGTAAATTGGTGCCCTCCTGTAAAAACCCATGATTTGAAATCTTAAAAATTGATTGTTTGGGGCCTCAAGAATCAAAGCGGAACTTAACCTTGCCGCGGCTATTCTTCGGAACAGTCGCTGGCACCTCCCGGGCTTGGACCTTCCCGCGGCCATCCGCAAAACTTGAAAGCTAAACTTCAAAATATCACGCAGCCAAATTACTCTCGGACCCTAGCCTTCGGATTTCCCCTCGCAGGTCTCCGTGTCGCTCCCGCCGTTCCAAACGGCCTTCCCCGAGCATCTTTCCGACCTCTGGGCCCCCGTCGCATGATGTTCGCGTCAAACTTCAACAAAATCAAAATTGTTAGGGGAAACAAATTGTTCCCTGGATCCACTCTTCGGAGTTCCGTTCCCGAAATTCCATGGAAAATTCATCGTTCTGACGGCCTGTCTTGAGCTTCCGCCCGGACTTCGGCCACCGGGTGCATCAAGTCCAATCCCAAATGTCTGAAATCTATCTGGATTCCGCTATCCGAAATTCCATCTCCGAAAATCTGTTTTCGTTTCGCCGTTTCAAACGGAAAATTCTGAGCGACTTCCCGACTCCCAGATCCTGATCTTACTCCCTCCATTTCAAACTTACCATAATGATCCGACATCCAAGTGCTATTCGGACCTCAACATCTGGAATTTTGTCCCCGAAATTATGTGTTGCATTTGTCTTTTTACACGGCCATCCTGAGACGTACTTTCGAGTCCCGGACTTCAGTCCGCTTCCCGCCAAGGCTAAAATCCAAGAAAATATCTCAGGTCAAGCCTCTTTCGGATCCCAACCCTCAAAATTCTGCCTCCAGAATTCCATTCCACTGTCGCCATTTTGAATGGTGAATTATGAGTGACTTCCCGACCTCCAGGTCCTGACCCGCTGTCCACCGCCTGGCTTCCTGAATCCTCAAATTGTCTCCTGAGATTGCCCTCCAAAATTCTGCACCCAAATCACCGCCTCCATTTCGCCGTCTCGAACGGCTAATCCCTAACTACTTCCCGGCGACAGCAATCCGAGACCCGGATTCCGACGCCCGGAGTTTCAGCTCCCCTGCACCATTTTCAACGGTTGTCCTGCATCTAATGCCCAAACTCAAAATGAAAGGCTCAAATGACCTCCAAATCCAAAATGGATTTCGACCCACTTGCTAAAATTAAGTCTTCCTTCATGACAACCTTCAATTGACCAAATCTAACTCCATAAAATTCCTTTGGGAGTTCCATCCTCAATTTGCCATTTCAAACAGCATTTTGCCAAGGGAACTTCGGCCCTGGGAACCCAAGTTGTCTGCCTTGCTTTCTAACGATGAAGTATCAAGTGTTACATGATTATTGAATATGAATAATGATTGCAGGGCTAACCTTGGTGTGCGGGGAATTGTTTGGGGATGTTGTTTCATGTTTATTGTTACTGATTCATGTCTCTTGTGTAGGATTTATGGAATCTGGCACAGAAACTTCTGGTGCCTCCAAGGAGAAGGGGAAGGGAATAGCTAAGACACCTCGAGGCAAGGAGGATAGGGACCTAATGAAGTACAAGTTTCAGGGGGTCCCCATACAATCCAGTATCACCACTCTTTGGAGAGATGTTATAGATACAAACATCGGCCAGGTCGACGTCGATGAATTTGTACAAAGGGTCAGGGTGAACCCCAAGATAGAGAATGCAAGATTGATAAGGAGAAACAGGATTGCCAAGGCTACAGACTTCCCACCGGCCTTTGCGGCCCCAGAACTGGTAATGGCATGCGTGCAAGCATATCAGTAGGAGACCCGAATAATAGTGGACCAAGATGGTAATATCCTCACGAACATGTCCCCGTTAGGTATAACAGTAACTTTCCATATTCCTACCTTTAAGAGAATGGAGACCCCCACCATGGACGAATGCAAAGAACTATGGGAACAGGATCCACTGAGGTGTAAGAAGTTAATCAATCAATATTGGTTGAAGGACAAATCGGGTAGTGTTGGAAAGCTCCCTCGGGAGCTCTTTCGCAGTGAATTCTTCGAAGATTACCACAACCTCATGACCTTGCTGAGCTAAGTGATGGGCCTCCCTGTTGCGGTTTACTTCCAAGAATGGATTTTCTACTTTGTGGAGCAAATTCTTCGCGGTGATGGTGTCGCCTTCTACTGGGGGGGAGATAATCAGTGACCACTTCCATGAGCAGTTTACAACCGTAAAGAAGACCTCCAAGTTCTTCATGACCTCCTACCTGGTGTACTCCCTCGCAGACCGGCGATGCTACCAAGGGTTAATTGTGGTGCCCAATGCGGCATCAGGTGTGGAGCTCAAGACCTATGATAAGTACCCTCAACTACAGTTCTGAAATTTCAAGAAAGATTATTGTAGGGTGAACGACGCGTTCATCACCCACATCATCCGGTCCCTAGGAGGCAACTTTCAGAGAAGAGTTTCACATAGTGCCAGAGCCCTTCGCAGGCAATATTCCTTCTTATATATTCAATTTCCAAAGTTCACGTACATCCGTGCCAAGGGATTTATAAAAAGACCAAACAAGTTGTCCTGGTACCCCAATGACCGGATTATACTCTTGGAGCTCACTTGGCAACTAAGGCACATTCATAACATCTTGAGTAACAAGCATCTGGTAGGCACACCTTACCACATTGGGCTCTGCCAAGGAATGTACAAGATTCATACCTCCCAGTGTGTGGAGTATTCAGAAAGGGAGTTGGCCGAATACCACTTCTGTCAATATATTGCTCGGCCTCGAATGGACCCATACGGGCATATCAGAAAAGCATTGGGAAGGGAGTATTCCCACCTCCACAACGTCAAGGACTTTTGGGCTAATTGCAAAGATGATCTTGAGGTGCGGTTGCAGCACTACATGTGCATGACTGCCATCTACGTACAAAGAATATATCTGTGCTCAGTTCCTGACTAGTTTGAAGAGGATGAGGACACAGTGATAGATCTAGGATATGATGTCATTGCCAATCTACCGCTGCCTGCAATTAATTGGGATGAGCGAGAACTTGATGACATCGATGTGATCACTAAACCCGTCGAGATCCGAACAAGGGCATGGATCAACAAACAGGTTGCCCGATTGAAACAGTAAGGAGTCACCTTGACATTCAAGGGACTAGAAACTGAACCAAGTGGCTCTGATGGAGGGGCAACTAATGCTGCAACTAGGGAAGCATCCAAAACCCCACCATCAACCAAGACCAAGAAGAGAAAAGAGGTCAACGAGCAACTACCCAAACCAAAGGTTTATGCCTGCAAGGCATCAGAGGGTGAACCTTCCCAAAAGAAAAGGAAAACAACCGGAGGCACAGGCACATCTGGGACACCCAAGGGCCTGCCCCATGGGACCAAGGGAGGGGGATCAGAGTCACCAAGGTCCCCGTCTACTATGGTTATTGTTGTTGCTGCCACCGCGCCGCAAGCTTCACTTACCGTTTTCGCTTCTTCCCCGCCTGCAGTGGACATCTCTGTTCACCTTGCTTCCACCTCTCCAATCATGCAAATCATTCCCATGGATTCTTCCTTTGCCAGAACCTTGCCAATCTCCTCCTCCTCTATCTCTCATTCCCTTCCCTCTATTTTTGCTGCTACGATGCCTACCCTCAGCCTCCCAAAATCTTTTGTAAAATACATTTAGAATGTCCCATCCAAGCTTTCGGGGATGCTCACTAATCCTGCAGTGCAAGCAGCGAAAGCTCAGGCTATGGCTCACACTCTAGCTCTCCCTCCACCTTCTGATCCACCAAGGATGGAGGCAACAATGCAAATATCTAACAAGCTTGAGCGACGACAGCCAGAGGCTGCAACGAGGCCAAAGGATGAGGAATTTGAATACCATGAACATCCACTATTCGAACGTCGGGAGAGTGAGAGCAGTGAGGAGTTGGATGTGGAACTAATAAGAGAAAAAAATGATCCTAAACTCAATGTAGAGTGGGGCAGGCAACTTAAAGAGATCGAAGATAAAGAGGCCTAGGATCGGCTTGCACAAGAAGAGGAGATTGCTGCTCAAGACACTGAGGGCAGCAAGTCTCTGACTGAAGGGCCTCAGCAGACCCTGGAACACAATGAGGAAGCATCCCCCCACGGAGATGAGCAAGAGGAAAGGCCCAAAGAACATGAATAGGGCCACGATGAAGAAGAAAAGGGTGTTGGAACAAAGGATCCCTCCAATGAGCAATTGTGCGCCAAGTCTCCCGCTAAGTATGTAACGCTTGAGCAGGACTCTGATGAGGAGAAGGGAGGTACAAAAACTGAAAAGAAGGCTCTTGTCATTAATGCCACTAAACTTGAGAGAGAGGATAGCAGAAGTCAAGGTGAACCACCCCAGGAATAGCCTCAAATGCCCGACTGGCTGGAAAAATAATTGAAACAAAAGACTCCCACCTTGAAGGATCCCAAGGCAAGGTTGGAAGCCATTCTGGCTAGAGCTCGAATAAGCACCAAGAAAGAAAAGAAGCCTAAGATCAAATCAAAAGTAACCATGGATGCCTCAGGATCTAGGGTGGTGAAAATAGCAACACCAATGGTTGGAGAACAAGGAATCACTTACAACATCTCCATCATCGACTTGGGAATGGCCACCAGGGAGAAAAAGGTTGATCACCTCCAGGAGTCAGTCGCCACAGTGGTGCATCTTATCCAGCAGGATAAGATCTCCAAGGAAGAACTAAAGGAGCAAGTGGCTGATCTAACAGCCTACATTCAGCAATGGTCATCCCCAGATGAGTAGCCCACGATGTTATCCGCCCCACCTCAGCTGTTGTCCCAAGAACAGATTGATAAATTGGAGAAGAGAAGGAACCTAGACAAGACTACAGAAAACTGGTTCCGGTAGGTCTTGGACATGGGGAACACAGGTATCAACTTGGTTGTGCAAATAGTGAATAAGTTCTTGGAGGTACAAAGAACCCTTGAGGGCACAAGGAAAATCTGTGAAGAGTTCCGACGAAATACAGAGCATCCTATCCAAAGATTGATGCCATACTCGTATTGCCAAGGGAGGTTTGGGAGAAGGACCTTGCCTTCAAAGATGATGATCACTCGCTAGTGGATACATGGAGGCAAGATTTTAATCACCGAAAGAGGAGGCTAGAGCAGATCCTGGAGTGTATAGTTTCGTATATCGAATGGGCCAGGGAGACCAGGGACGAGTGCTCTTGGTAACTCAAACTGATGATGGGGTACGAGCTGCCCGTGGTCGAGATCAATCCTGAGAACATAAAGCCCCACTTTTTGAAGATCATGGAAGATGGGATGTCAACTAAGGTCAACACTAAATTCATGAGCTTCACTGCCCGAGCCTTTCCACAGTCGAAACTCTTCAGAGATAATGTCGCTAAATATGATGATGACTGGAAGAAGCTCGGCAGCAATTCCCAAGAATGGAGTTATCAAATTTTGCGGTCCGACATCATGGAGTTGGACAAGTTCCAACCGCTAATCTTGAGCTTTATGGAGTATGCAGTGTTGAAGAAGCATGAAGGTAACCCTGTCATCGATGAAGAATTCCTTAAAGAATAGCTACAGCAAAGGGCAACTAGCTACACGATGAAATTGCTACAGTGCTGTCACTAGATGAAAAAATAGGGAAAAGACAAGAATGTGTCTTATAAATGAAATGTATTTGGGGGTAGGTGAAACCCTAGTGTAAAGTGAATCTTGGCCACACAATAGAATTGAATCTTGGCCAGTCATTTTTCTTTTTGAAAACTATAAATAGGGCTCTCCTCCTCTCATTGTAAGAGAGTTGAGTTGTTGTAAAGGCATGCTACAAAAATCATAATAGAAAATACAATCATTTTCTGGTGTATTTTTGCATTTCTCCACATGTTTCATGATTTTTCTCCCTTTAGTTAAAACTTTGCTTCAACTTACTTTGTTGTTCTAATTTCCTTAGTTAGCTATAATGGATGTAGTATGTTGTCTTTGGTCTTGAAGATTCATGTTGTGTTTATGCTTTCCTTGTCCATACTTTTGGTCATTTGTTGCTGGTAAATGACTGTGCAAAGTTAGCCTGGACTTTAATTTAATTGTTGCTCATTAAACTTTATCTTTATTCACATTTCCATGGTGAATGAATGATGAATATCTACAGTCCTTAGAAGATAGCACAGGTTTCATGACATTGTGAGAATTCAGATTTAGTGAAATTTTGTTTAAGGAAACTGTCCATAGCAAGAACCTCCATGATCATTGTTCATCGGTAGTTGCAGGTCCAGGAACCATCCTTCTTCCTCGCCCCCATTCCCCTTTTTTTTAGGAGCAATTTATGTTAAGGTTCGTTGCACATTGTAAAGCCAAATCTGATGAAACAATAGAGTCCAAGACCGTTGTCTGAACCTACAGAAAAAGGTGCAGTAATTTTTTATCTGAGGAGTTTCATTAATTGACCCAATTCTCCTACAGCTTCAAACCATGTAAGGTCACCTTGTGATTCCAAAAAAATCACATCAAACAGCTGATATATTCCAAGCACTGTCAAGACTTGACATCCAAGAGACCTTGGGATAGTGTTCTGCAATCTGATTGTGGAAAATTATCTTTCCAGAGAGGTGATGCACCTATGCATTGCCTATGTTGTGAAGTGCATAAAAACACCATCAACAAAATTTAAGTCTTCATCATCCAGTGATTCATCTGACTCAACATTTGAGTCTTCTTTTGAAAAGAGACTCTTTTTCAATTTGAAGTTAAAGTTCTTTTTAGGATAAAAAGATTTTTTCCTATACTATTTTTTTGGTCTTTCATCCGCATAAGACTGATCACCATAAGGGCATTAGGCAGCAAAGTTTCTAGGCTTGCCAAAAGTAAAACATTTAAAAGGAATCTTACCCTTATACTTATTTTTGAGTTTCTTGACAAGAAGAGTTTCTTTAGAATATGATAAATCAGAATCACTGTCATCATATAAATCTGTATTTTCTGCCTTAAAGGCAGTTTCTTTTCTAGAGGAATTGTTTTTATTTATTCTCATTTCATAGGAAGTCAGAGTGCCTTGTAAATTGTCTAAGGTAAGCTGGTCAAAGTGTTTATTTTCTTCAAGAGTAGCAACCTTAGCTTCAAATTTATTTGGTAAAGTTCTGATGACCTTAGTTACAACATCAAATTCTTTGACTTCTTCTCCTAGCCCTTTCATAGCATTAACAATTTCATCAACTCTCAAGAAGTAATCAACTACTTTTTCATCATCCGTCATTTTTATTTCTTGAAACTGATGTTTTAAAGGACTTTTCACTATTTAACTTTTTCATTTCCTTGATAGATGGTTTCAAGTTTAATCAAAATATCCCTAGCAGAAGTGCAATGCATGACTTTAATAAAGACGTCTTTAGTCAATGTACACAAGAGAGCATGTTTTTCTTTAGCATTAGTTTCATATTTTTTCTTTTCATTAGCAGTTGTGGACAATGTAGTTTGTACAGTGTACCGAGTTAACACTATACTCCAAACATCGAGATCAATAGAAGTAAGATATGTTTCCATTATGATCTTCTAGAGTACATAATTTGTGGCATCAAATAATGGAGCTCTATTCATATATGTGTCTTCATGAGCTTGAGACATTTTTAACAGACTACAAGACCAGAATCAATCCTAGGTTCATTAGTCCCGATAGATGACCCTACACTTTGATACCACTTGTCTGAAGTGGAATTACTCTAAGAGGGGGGGTGAATCGGAGTAATATATTTTTAAAACTCTTATGACATGAAATACAAGTTAGAACTCTTTTTTATCTTGAACAGAATGTAACTCTATAAATGCAATACAAAAACTAAACTTTGAAAGATTAGACAGATAACTCAGTCAATTATAAGATGAATTCCTAACAACTCTTGTTAAATCATAATGTATATTGTTCATATAAGGTTGAATGAACAACTTTTTAATGCTTTGTTTTGCAAGGAAACTATACTTTCAGATGACAGCAAATAACATTCAAAATTCACACATTAACAACTGAACCATGAGCATTTAGATGAATTTGAACAGTGATAAAGTATTAGAGCATTGCATGAACTAACTCAACATAAATGACAAAAAGAAAGATTGTGCAGGATAGAAACAATCATACAAAAAAGTGACACAAAAATTATCGAGTGGAAAACCCTCTTGGGGTAGAAAAACCACTCCAAAGTGCCTTGCAGGCTTGATTCCAAAATCTAATTACAATATTTTCTATAGCACCAACTCAACACTGAAATTTTGAAGCACCCACTTCAATAGGAGCAGCAACCCCTTTGCAAAGTTTTTCAAATAGCAATGTAAACTATCAGGACTTTATAACTGCATGCTAGTGCAATCACAAAATCTCAATAGAGTACAACAAAAGTGTTTTCAATGTAGCCCATTATAATATGTACCGTGCATAACAGTAAATAGTGTATAAACAACTGAAATTATGAGTATTATCTTTGTATAAAATTAGAGATATTATACAATATAAACCCCTATTTTATCTTTCTCTCTTTCAATAGATATTCTCACTGTAATCTTCTCAAAAAATCTCTTGCTAAATACAAAATGATATCACAGTATTAAACCCTCAACAATACTTTGTTAAATCTTTTCTATTTTCTTCATAAATGAGTCATGGCTCTTGTCAAACATTTATCCCAAGAGCATAAAACAATTATCTTTTACAAAAACCGGTATCTACAATAAGTAGGGTTTTGTTAAAATGGTAAAATATGTAGTTAAATCATGATGCCCATAATGGATTTTAGTAATAACCAATGAAATTTAAATTAGTACCACTGAAAATGATAAACCCTTGAGTATAAACTCAGGTTTATAAAAATTGAAAACAAATCATCAACAAAATCTTAATCAGCATCATTAATCTTCTTTGTAACGCTAAAGCTCGAAATTGATCTTCTCTTTTACTAACAAGATTTGCAAATAAATGAGAGAAGAAACTGAATGAGTAACCTGATAATTTCCAATGACCCAGCATAGTGTTACCTCGTTCACGGTGGTGGGTAGAGAACCGAGAAACTAACTAAAAAGATCTTTGTGCCATAACTACCCGCGACTGACTAAAGCTAACCTTCTGCTCATAGTTGACTATGCTGAAACACCAACTCTCCATACTATCTTCAAGAACAAACAAATCACATTCCATGTCGGCTAGCTAAAGAAAAAAATTTGCAAATATTCCAATGGCGGCGACTGAAGCTAGGGTTTCGGTCCCTTAAGCTTATGAAATAAAAATGAATACCCTAAAACTTCTTTTCATTTCCTCAAGACATTCAAATCAAAGGCATTCAATGTCTTATTCATAATTGATAAAGCTTGAAGTCCGCGAGGACTAAAGTAAAAAAAAAAACACATCATAATAACTTTAAAACATACGCTAGCAAAGATTCAAAATGTCGACACCATTATCACTTTAATAATTGTCATAACCTTCAAAAAAAAAATGTCGACCACCTTAACAAATAGAACATTGTTTCCAAAAGACAATGCCTTGTCACTTCCAAAGTGACTTTTCCTTATTTCCACAAATCACCTGTCGGCCTTAGGGCCAAATAAATCAACCAATATAAGATCTGAGAACAATATCAATGATGCCAACTAAATGAAGACCAGGCACTATAAAGTGTAACACCAAAGTGCAAGTAGATGTAAAGTGAACAAGCCCAAGCACAAGAATGTGCTAAGTGTTGTTATAAAAATGATATACCACCTTAGTCATAGACTTTTTGAAAACAATATCTCATGAAGCCCGAGTATAAATGAGTTATCTTTGCCATGAAATATAGTCACCAAGAAAGAAATAAAAATTATCATAAACATGATGAACATGTCCAACCCTCAGTACTGAGAAATCGAATTGAATTCCAATTGAATTCACTATCACAACAAAATAGTGAACAAACATAACAAAATGATATCACCTAGACATTGAATCATAACCCTGTAATCAAGATGACTTTTAATATGCACATAGATCCAAACGATTAGTACCAAAAAAATTGGATAAAATCCAATATCACAATGTTGAATGCTAAAATCAAGTATGCCAAAACTGAATATGAACAAGAGTGCCAACCATCTGAATGTAAACACAATGCCACTGATAATCAATCACCAAGATGCCAATCTAAATCACAATTTTGGCATCAAGGAAAAATACCAAAAGAGAAGTTCAAAAATCCATATGTGGAAGATGGCATTCTTTTATTCTTCATGTAAAATTCAAGCTTGGAATGACTATGAGTCAAAGGAGTAGGTTGACGAATGGTAGTTAAGAAGTCTAAGCCCACTTGAGATGTATCAGCTCTTGATGACACTAAAAATCATAGAGATGGAATAATCTATTGAATTTGATCAGGTATAAAATCTAGTAGAACTAGGTAATATATCTACTTGCATAGTTTACTAAATTCCTATTTTTATCTTACTTTTTAGTATTTTTGTAATGTTGACTAAATTCATCTAACTAGAAGCACATATCAATGAATGGCGTGTTTATGCAGTGATTTTAGATAAAGATAATGAAGATGGAATATGTTATTACTTGTGTCATTGTGTTGAGTTCAAAAAGTAATTGGAGACCCCTGATATAGATGAAGAAAACATAGAATATCCTATAGGTTCGGTGGTTGTTACTAGAACATGATTTAGAAGGTACGCAATTAAGAAGTCTAATGTCTGGCTATTTGAGGACTTTGACACACATCAGAAAATTCTTCATTACTCAAACCTTGTCATGGAATCCAATGTTCATTTGATCAAATATGGGATAGACCATTGAACAAGAACTTGTGGAAGGTGTGTGAGTTTGGCCATGAAGCAATACTTGACACAATAAAGAGTAGAGAAGACCTGAATGGTTCCTTGGATTGATTTGTAAGTATGTATATTGAATTTTTAAAGTCATGTTATTAATCACTTTATTTTGGTTATTAAAATATGTATCATTATCTTGTGTTCTAATTGCTATGGAAATGAGAAAAGTACATATATTATAAAGTTTCAATTTTTTAAATCACATTCTTTCATAGATTTATACATCTTCTTCAGTCTAACTCAATCTAACACAATCCATATGTTTCATTTTTGAAATTACTCATGGATAAAATATAAACCTATTTATTTTTCTATGTTTTCAATGTTTCTTTTGATCTTAATGTATTACAGTTGATAGTTAGAGCATATTAGTGGTTGAAAGACTATTAGTGTATCTTTCTTTCTTAGGCCACATTAGATTATATTAGTGTTTCTTTCTTTCACTAGATTGATCTCAAATGTCTACAACATCTCCATAAACCCATTCGTGCTATAAATGCATCTCAAGTTTAAAGGATAACATGAGATCAATAGAGTTTTCACCACTTTTACACACTCAAAACACTTGGTTAGAAATCACTTGACCTTTCATTGTCACATTTCAACTTGATAGGAAAAAATTTCATGGCTCGAGCCACCCAAAATTTGGTTCCAATAATAGTTAGATTCTTTC
The DNA here is from genome assembly GCA_007115665.2 of Sequoiadendron giganteum. Taxonomy (NCBI): domain Eukaryota; kingdom Viridiplantae; phylum Streptophyta; class Pinopsida; order Cupressales; family Cupressaceae; genus Sequoiadendron; species Sequoiadendron giganteum. Next base: position 297,809,542 of record CM021106.1, read on the forward strand.
ATGCCTTTAAGGTGTAGATTACTTATCTGTTTTCCTTTTTTCTTGACTATTTGGTAGAAATTTTGAATGGTTTTTCCACAAAGAAAGTGCTTCTAACCTGGGTTTACTTCTCTAAAGTGTTGAGCATGGAATTATCAAGTATATAAACATTTTAATTATGTTTTGGGTGAATATTTCATAAGGAATAGCAAGGAATTAGTGCCCCTATTTAACTTAAAGTTTCTCATTTTCTTTCTACTGCATTTAACTTAAGTCCTTTTCATACTTTTGGGTGGACTTTTGTTGAATTTCCTAAAATAATAAGTTTTGGTACTTGACCTACTTATCTTCCATCTTGATCCATTATAGTGAAAATTAATTATAAAATATATAGGGATTAATTAACACCAATGATTAGATTGGTGTACACCTTCCAATACTTGATTATATTCTAAATATATGTTCAAATATTTCTTACTTAAATTTTGTTGATAATTTTATGGTACCTTTAATTGCTATAATCACATTTAGCTAGATTCAACAGCTCCCATTCTTGGGCCATTTAATATATTTTCATGATAAGAGGGGACTATTACTTCTACCTATATTTTAGCACCTTCTAACTCTATGGATATAATAATTCCATATTTTTTCTCCTAGCCACAATGACTTCTTACACTAGAATATGATTTCCACTAATCATTTAGTCCCACATTATTTACATTCTATCATGTTGAAGAAGTGGAGAGCTGCAAACATTATAGATAAGAAATTGAAGGATCTATCTTTGAAAGCTAATGGAGATAGTGGAGCTATGATATGAAGGGTCTCTTTAAAGAATGACTTAAGTCCACTTGTCCAAGTACCACTTTCTTATATGAATCTTGACCCGCAATCAAGAAGTATTGAATTTGAACTAAATCCATGACATTACAAAGGCCATGCAATAGATGGTTGTAGCTGCAAATAAAAGGTCTATTGTCCCAACTAAATGCTTCAAATTCTATGTGAAAAAATTATATTACATCTCCAAACTCTTAGACCATCAAATAACTAAAAGGTGAAGAAAGCATCTAGAAAATGAATTCAAAATCTAGACATTTGGGAAAGATAGATTTGAATGCAGGAATCAGTATAAATCCTTGTGGGACACTAACTACAAACTTTGATTCGAGAATTTATATATGGAAGGAAAAAATGATGAATTTATTGAATTTGGGTAGGTGGAAGATTCTCAAATCACCCTTGAACAATTTAATTACAATCTAATGTATCTAGTTCTTCTTCCCCTCAAAATATGATTGAGTTCAAAGATACCCTTTCAAAAAGATAGAGGCTTGAGGTAGTTCTTGTGCAAAAGATGGGATATTTGGAGAGTGAAGGAATTGAAGCACATGGAAAATGAATTCAATCCCCTCTAATCCAACTTAAAAACTCTCCACAATAATAAGTTTGATTCAAACTTGGCATGGAAATTAATGAACTACAATTCCTTCCTATTAATTCGGAAATATTTTTGGTAGGTATTCTTAAGTCCAGGGAAGTAGCATAGAAAAGTGGTGTTGATATGGTTGCCTACTCTTTTGAACAATGAACTTAAAGGAGTCAAAATGTATCACAAGGATGTGAGAAATCCTCAATACAACAACAACAACAACTAGTTGGTGGTCTACATCAAATAATGCACAAGATTCCAAAGTCATAGAAATAAAACTTTTTCATATCACAATCATAGGATCATTCCTATCCTATAGGAAATCATCATAAGGGATTATCCATGCTTGTATCTTTTTTATATTTATATGAAGCATTATCATTCCATCTACCCAAGTAGCGTGACTCTAGGGTCCACTTCTACTATTTTCCCATTGCATTTATGGTAATTGAAGGCCCTATGACCCACTTCTTGACACTTGAAGAATTTACCCATGAACCCTCTATCTCTTCTTTGTTCATAGTAATAGATCACAACTTTGTCCTTCCTCATGACTGTCCTAATTTCATAACTTTTTCCCTTCATCATGGCGACTATCCATCTTTACATTGTAGACTATATTGTCCTCCATTACCTTTGCATAGTTCACTTTTTTAACTAATCAACAAGGTTTCCCTCAACATTTCAAGGTTTGAAACCTGAACATTGAAGACTGCCACCTTATCATCCCTTCCTTGTGACATTGTTGTCCAATTATAATCTTTCCTAGGTTTATCCTCCCAATCTCAAGATCACTGCCCTTTTTGCTTGATATGATTTTTTTTTTATTGTGCTTGCACTATGCTTAAAACTTGATTATTCATTATCATTATGACTCATCGTATGGACCATCCTCGTGAATGGATTATGCTCTGCCCTTTGTGTTTGACCTATGACCACTTTTCTTTTGTTGTTTTCCCTTGGTCTTAGCTCATGAAATTTTCCCACTACCATCTCCACCTTTTCCATTGAACTTTGAATGGACTATTATCTTGCAAGATTGATGTTTCCATTGTAAACTACCCCTTCATCCTTTTATCCTTCTAGATATGACCTTATCATTATTTTCTTGGTGATCTTTATGCATGACTACCATCTAATTTTATAAGGGATTGTCCTTTTCATTGTGTCATAGTGGTTTCCTTCATATGAGACCTTGTCTGCATTTATTTCCATGGTTGATTGTCATAATTTTATGATGACTATACTTGATCTATTCCTTTGTCCTTCATCCCACAATGAAGAATATTAAGATGAAAGAGGACTTACCATAACTCATCATCTCTTCAAAAGAGAATCCTTTAGTTTTTCCATCATGTATTCCATGAAGACAAAATTATGAACTCCCAAACTACCTTTTTGTTCTTTCATGACTATCCTTCTTTTATATCATGGCATCTTCCATGGTCTGTATTATCACTACCTTTAATCTTATGAGCTTTCAAAACTATGTTTATCCTTGTATGTTAATGACTATCCTTTCTTGAGAATGGGGGCCACAGTCTTCATCTGAGATATTTCAATAATCCGAAGAATTTTAATAAAAAAATGGACTATATTCTATAGATTTCCTTACTCCCACTATTAATTATGAGATTGTAGCAATTACCTATTACCTTGTATTTTGTTAAAATAAATCCTTCACTGGGTTCATACTTTCATCTTGCTAGTTTTAAAATACTCTTTTCCTCATGAGGGATTATTCATGCTTGTATTATTTTGTATATTTAGATGAAGCATTATTATTCCATCCACCCAAGTAACATGAATCTAGGATCCACTTATACTATTGCCCCATTGCATTTATGTTAATTAAATGCCCTATGACCCACTTCTCGACACTTGAAGAATTCACCCATGAATCCTCTATCTCTTATTTGACTAGATCTACCTTCTTTAATAGTTAAATACACCTTTTCTCTTGTCTCATAACTATTTTTCTAATGGTAGGTAATATTATCCTCTTTTAATTGGATGTACCTTCTTTTAGCTACATACATTAGTTCCTCATTATCATCAACATTAGAAATTTTCCTTTTGTTGCTAGTTGAAATATGTATCCCTGATAATTTATCCTTAGGCTTGAATGAATATTAGTAAGCCTAGTCGATGGTTTATGTAATTATCATGCTTAATTCATCCTATATAATTAATCTTATACCATTTACATGCTACACCACCTTCTCATGCTCCAACTCATGGTGACCTAATCTTACATAGATATTGTAGAACCCCTCAATATAGATCTTTAAATTTAAATAATTTTTCCACAAGTTGTACAAATTATTCAATAACTCAAGTTAATAGTCAAATGGAAAAAACATGGCCTTCATTCTCCTCACCGTTATGTCCCATTGAGTGGTCTTTTCTTTCACATTCCTTCTTTCAACCTTCATGTATTTCCACTAAAGTATAATATGTCCTTTTATCTTTTATTATGAAAATTTCACATTTCTTGGATCTTTAATCTCATCATACACCAAGGAATTCATAGTTCTTCCAAAAAAATCAGCCTAACCTATGACAATGCTAATAGTGGTGTACAACAAACAACACCACAAATCTATCAATATCATAATCTTGTAACTTAAGGAATTGATAAGAAGCTACAAATTATATTGTTGTCTAAACACTTTGATGTTGCAAGCTATTTTTGTACACTTTCAAATCTCACCAATTTATATAGGTGGCTTTAGTTGACGCAATCTCATTCCTATAGTTGTAGGAAACAAAATGAGACACTGTGTTTTTCTAATTTATTCACCTTCTTGGGCTACCTTTATGCTTACTTGTACACGTTGATTAAGTGGTAAAATTATACCTCCTCATTTGGAATTTTCTCTCCTTGGAGATGCATTCACCCATGAATTTTTGAAGTAATGAGTGCTTTCCCCTTCTTCATGATGTTGTTATCGTCCTCTTGGAGACTTTTCTTTGACCCTTTGACTTAGTGTAATGATACTTTCCTTTTCATTAGAAACTTGATCACTATTTAGAGTATGATAACATGAATTTCTAAAAATTTATGATTAATCCCAAGTAATCATGACCCACCACATTTTCTATACCATTTCTCAAGTGATTAAATTGAATAGATTTATTTTAGAGTTAACTTTTAAAGGTTGATGAGGTTTTTTCTTTTGATTTGTAATTTTATGAGGGTTTAGGTAAAAATGCATGGCATGATGAGATCTATGATGATATCACTTAATATTTTAGGACTAACCTTTTTTTTACATATTTACATGTTGAGTTAAAATTTGTGCCAACGATCCTTGAAGAGCCCTAAGTGCAAAAAAGTGGTAAACTTTGACGAGCTCTTCCTCGAAAACCATGGAACATACAACCATTTTGTCTAAATATGAAAGGTCACATAGGGTCCTTCTACAATATTCTCTCTCATTTTTTCATATCTCCAAACCATTTGGTCGTGGATAAGTTTTCACACGTTAGAAAAAGCGTCAAATGCACGCAGTGTAAAGTTGCAAGGTAGCATAATTTTTTTTATATTTTCCATGCAAAAAAATAGAAAGTTCCAACACATTTGAGTGGGTGGTTTTATGCTCATTAAGGTCTTGTTTTTCACCCTATCATGCTAGATCATTCCAGGATACATTGTATCAACGATCTCTTAAGATCCCTAAGTGGGAAAAAATGACAAACTTTGACAAGATCTTTCTCAGAAACCATGGAACTTACAATAATTGTCTTAATTTATAGGGTCATGTAGGGTCCCTTTACAATAACCTCTCTCATTTTTTCATATCTCCAATCCATTTGGTCGTGGTGATAATTTTTTGCATGTTTCAAAAAAGTGGCAAGTACATTGAAGAGAAAGTTACAAGGTGGCGTAATTTTTGTTATGTTCATCGTGCAACAAAATAAATAGTTCCAATACATACAATTGGGTAGTTTTATGCTAGGAAAGGTCTTGTTTCATTCCCCAACATGTTGTATCATTCCAGGCTACACTATACCAATGATTTCTCTTAAGAGACCTAAGTGTGAAAAAGAGGAAAACTTTGACGAGCTCTTTCTCAAAATTTGTGGCTCTTAAAACCATTCCTTATAAAGGTGCATTAGTCATGTAGGGTCCCTCTACAATAACCTCTCCCATTTTTTCATATCTCCAATCCATTTGGCCATGGTGATAATTTTTTGCATGTTGCAAAAACTATCAAATACATGGAAGAGAAAGTTGCAATGTGATGTAATTTTTGTTATGTTCATCGTGTGACCAAACTGACAATTTGAAAATTTCTAGGTGAGTGGTTTTGATCCAGGCAAGGTCTTGTTTCACACTCCATCATGTCGGATTATTCTAGACTACATTGTATTGACAATTTCTCTCAAGAGACCTAAGTGCAAAAAAGTGGAAAACTTTGATGAGATATTTCTCAAAAACTTTGGCACTTATAACCATTCCTTCTAAAGGAACAAGTTCATTTAGGGTCCCTCTATAATAACCTCTCTCAATTTTTCATATCTCCAATCCATTTGGTCGTGCTGAAAATTTTTCGCACGTTGCAAAAAGCGTCAAATGCATTGAACAGAAAGTAGCAAGGTGGCATAGTTTTTGTTTTTTTCATCATCTGACCAAAATAATAGTTCCAAAACATTTGTTTGGGAATTTTTATACTATTAAAGGTCCTATTTTTCACCCCACCATGTTGGAGCGTTCCAGGCTACATTGCACCAATGATCTCTTAAGAGCCCTAAGTGTGAAAGGTGGTAAAATTTGACGAGCTCTTTCTCAAAAAATATGGCACTTAAAACCATTTTGTATGAAGGTACAAGGTAACATAGGGTCCCTCTACAGTAACCTATCTCAGTTTTTCATATCTCCAATCCATTTTGTCGTGGTGACAATTTTTTGCACGTTGTAAAAGCATCAAATGCATTGAAGAGAAAGTTGCAAGGTGGCATAATTTTTGTTGTATTAGTCATGCAACCAAAACAATAGTTCCAAAACATCCATGTGGGTGGTTTTATACTAGGCAAGGTTCTATTTCACACTCCAGCATGCCGAATCATTCTAGGCTGAATTGTACTAACAATTTCTCTTAAGGGACCTAAGTGCAAAAAAGTGGAAAAATTTGACGAGCCCTTTCTCAAATATAATATCACTTACATCCATTCCATCTAAATTTACAAGGTCACATAGGGTCCCTCTATAATATCCTCTCCTAATTTTTCATATCTCCAATCCATTTGGTTGTGGTGAGAAGTTTTCACACATTGCAAAAAGTGTCTAATGCATTGAAGAGAAACTTGCAAGGTGGTGCAATTTTCATTTTGTTCGATGTACAACTAAATTGATAGTTCCAACATGTTTGAGTGGGTGGATTTATGCTATGTAAGATCCTATTTTTCACCCCATCATTCCATATCGTTCCAGGCTACATTGTACCAACGATCTCTTAAGAGTCCTAAGTGTGAAAAAGTGGTAAACTTTGATGAGATCTTTCTCGAAAACCATGACACGCACAATAATTTTGTCTAAATGTATATGGTCATGTAGGGTCCCTCTATAATAACCTCTCTGTATTTCTCACATCTCCAATCCATTTTCCTGTGGTGACAAGTTTTCGCATGTTGGAAAAGCATCAAATGCATTGAAGAGAAAGTTGCAAGGTGGCATAATTTTGTTTTATTTTTCATATGGAAAAATTGGCAGTTCCAAAACATCTAGGTGGGTGGGTTTATGCTATTCAAGGTCATTTTTCACACCCTAGCATGCCAGATTGTTCCAAGCTACATTGTACTGATGCTTTCTCTTAAGAGTCGTAAGTGCCAAAAACTTGTGAACTTTGACGAGTTATTTCTCAAAAATTATGCCTTAGAAATTTTTTCATCTAAAGTTACAAGGTAGCATATGGTCCCTATTTAATAAACTCTCTCAATTTTTCATATCTCCAAGCTATTTGGCTTTGGTAAAGTTTTTTTTGCTACCCCAAAAATTGGCAAATGCATGCAGTGTAAAGTTGCAAAGTAGGATAATTTTTCTTTTATTCTTCATGGGACCAAACCTTTAGTAGCAACATGTCCAAGTGGGCATTCCTACACTAGGAATGGTCCTATTTTTTACCCCAACTCTCCTGAACATTCTATACTACATCGTGTCGATGCTTTCTCTTAAGATCCCTAAGTGCAAAAAAATGTCAAACTTTGATGCATTGTTTCTCATAGTCGGTGGCACATACAAACATTTTTTCTAAACCTATAGGTGCATTTAAGGCCCCTCTATAATAACCTCTCTCAAATTTTGAATAATGGAAACCATTTTTTCATGGTGAAATTTTCTTTGTTGCCCCAAAAATTGTCAAATGCATGCAATTTGAAGTTATAGGGTGGCCTAATTTTTGTTATGCATGTCATGGGGCTAGATTGTCAAACCTGACATGTTTGTGTGGGAACGTCTACGCTATGCATGGTCCTATTTTTCACCCCAACTCTCCCAAACATTACAGGCTACATTGTGTTGACACTTTCTCTACAAGTGGAGATAGCATAGGGGTAGGGCATGGGTACATGAGATGTCTATGTGGTTTTTACATGTAATGGTCACAATCACAACATGAAAATGACTAGTTAGTCCATGTCTATACTATTTTATTTCATGATCTCTATGACAGGTTAGGATTATTTTAGTTAGAGAAACATCAAATCCTTGAGATCCATAACAACCTATGAACATCCAATTAGTCTAAGATGAATCTAGTTAAAGCCAAGAAGATATGAGAAGCCTATCACTATCTGAGAACCCTTAAGGAAGAGTTCAAGTAGAAGGGAATAAACCAAATTTATAATTGTCTTACAAAATATTGATCACAATACATACACCAAAGCTATAATTTTCTTGTAAACCACATCCAAATGTTATAAGTCATCAATGACAATATCATAAACTACTAGTATCTCTATTAAGTTATTTAGTGTTTGAAGCTCCTTTAAGTGTAGCTTCATGAGATGAAAAAATATGCAAATATGTAAGTCCGTATGTCTTGATTTATAATTTCATGTTAGATACCCATTTATGAGTAATCTCTCACACACAAGGAAAAGGAGAAGACATGTACATAGGAAAACAATATCTCTCCAAAAGAGGTAAAATAATAAAATATGTACATTGGATGAATGGGGATTCAACATGAATAAATTCATCACAAATATTTATGGAACACCCTTTGAGAGATAGATAATTAAACCCCCCAACAATGTTGTAGATCTTACACCAAAGGAAGATGTTTGTATATGAATGTTGAAGATAATTCATTTATGGTAAATGAAATTTCTCCCCTTGCGAAAAATAATGTAATGGAAAATGATGAGGTAACTCTCACTCCAATAATAAATGTGAGGTGAAGTATCATGATGCATCCTATCTTTGAAATCTACTCAATGTGCCCATATGAACACAAATATTCCTCAATTCAAAAAGGTAAAATAAATCCAAACCCATGTGTAGAAAAATGAAATCCAAGATCCAAAGACAAAGTAGATATGATAAGACTATGAAATGGTTTTCATAAAATAAGAGTTGAATATCCTCAAGACTGTCTCCTAAATTTGTAGTATGAGATTCATAAAACAAAACTATGATACCTATCAAGAGATCATATCAAGAATCTAAATCAAAAAGATAATTTATAACCTACTACTCTGAATTTGAAGTGGGATTACAAGGATATGGAATATTCTCCAAATAAGAAAACTAAATAATTCTTCAACCTCAATATGGAAAATCATAGAATTTTAGGAACTTATGATTTCAAATGTAAGAGAAATAGAGGTAGAAGAAGTTTGATTTTCATCACAATACTCAAGGCCCTCCAAATATGAAAACTCCTATAAAGTACTATCATCAATAGGTATATTATTTTTGTAGATACCGAAAATTGGTCTAGGCCTACGAGTACACATTCGACATAATTTTCTATAGTCCCTGGTCTTGATTAAATAATGTTAATTATTTAATTATCCTTTTTAATTAATTCATTAATTCATAAATAACCTTTATTCAACTTGGTTAATTAAATAAATCATATTTATTTAATTGTGTTGCGAACTAATTAATTCTTCCCCCTTTATCTATCAATTAAATAATTTATTATTTAATCACCCCCTTTATCATAATTTTCCAACTATGATTAAATATATTTATTTAATTATTCATTTAACCCCCTTTATCTATAATTAAATATTTATTATTTAATTATTTATATTATCCTTTTCAAACAGTCAAATTAAATAAATTATATTTATTTATTTAATCAAAGTTTCATATTTTTGAATGTTGAATTAAATTAACATTTAATTCATATTTAATTATTTATGTCGCATTCTTCTATCATTCAGTTATCTAAGTCATTCACTCACCTTTTGACTCGAGATCTATTTTTAGTTCTCCAATTATCTTCGGATTCAATACCTGTTTATCTCTGCGAGAATACTCTCTGTCACAACTAGTCGATTAACTAGTTCTAACTCTTGTTTGCATTTGAATGGATTAGTCTTCGAGTTCTAACTTTGTCTTTTGCATACAAAGTCTATTTCTTCTATTTTTGAAGATTAGGATCCTGAACTCGTGTTCTAACTCACGTTCTAACTTAGTCTCTATCTGCAGTCTTTCCTGAACTCGTGTTCTAACTTGTGTTCTAACTCACGTTCTATCTAAGACAGAACTCATATCGCATGGCATTCATCAATCTCATCCGTCGATCTCTCTTTCAATTTGAGCCGATCGTTCGAAAACCCAAAATCTATAAAATGGCCTGTCATTATCATTATTCCTCCTCCCGAAATCATACACTTTTGAGAAGAAACTTATCTTTGATATTTTTCTTAGACACTCGACAAAGTTATACTTGCATTCAAACACAAAAATCTAAGGGCAAGAATACTGAAAAGGAAAAATGGAGAAGAACAATCAAGATAATTCGAAGGGGTGAATGCATATTCGGTGAGAGTTTTCCATTAAATTGTTTAGTTATTATGTTTATTTCCTCGTTCTTTGTTGTTTGATTTTAGATTATTATTTAGATTAGGATTAACTTTTTTATTCTAGTTGCAGATTATCCATCACATTTCGAAAGATCGTCTTTTTAATCTAATGTTACAATTTTCATCATAAATGGGTATGAGGTTTTCCATAGCAATGATTATAAAATGGATATGAACAAGTGTCTCCATACAAATACCAAGTTTTAGTCCATGGACTGTGGGAACAATCAAGTTGTGAAAGGTCACATAACAAGCCAAAAAAAAGATGCAATAGATAAATGTTAGGACATGATAAATATTATTTATCCATGATATCTTTGTTGAACAAGACAACTGAGAGGGGGGTGAATTAGTTGTAGAAATTTTATTCTTTAAAACTTTCACCAAAGGTTAGATCAATTACCATTCACAAATCCTTTACTCTACTAATGTGATTAATCATTAAGTGTAAATGAAGAAACTAAAAGAATCAAAAACTATACACACAACAACACCAGATTTATGTGGAAAACCCAATAAGGGAAAAACCGCAGTGAGGATTAGCTCACAATATAAAGAATATCAAGAGTGAATACAAAGGCTCACTGCTAGAAAAGACTCACTGCCAAAACTGGACTTACTGTCTAGAACATGACTCGCTGTCCAATAAGGGTTAACCACCCGGAGAGCTCACTTCCACACAAATACAAATAAGATAGAAGATATTTGTTAAAGAGATAAAAATATCTCAATGTAACATAGATTTCCACCATAATTCGCTCACACACTTGCAAACATGCTTGAATGATAGAGTACACCTTCAACTCACTGCCTCCAAAAAAATTCCACTTTGAATTTCACACTGATCTACTAACCACACACTTTATTTCACATCTATCTTACTCTTTCACTTTTACTTCTCTTTCACAAACATCTCAACTCTTATTTATACCAACTTCAACTTTGAAACTCATCCAAAGTCAGCCACATACCATTTGCATTTACAAATTCAAATTAGGTTGGCGCCAAAATATTCTACAATGGAATTAGAATGAGGGAGACCCAAGCACATACTTAAAAAGTACCTAAAATTCCCAACACTCCTCAACATGCTTCCATAAATTTTCCAAGTAGCTTTTAATACAAGTTCGACCAATACCAATGTAAAACACATAAATCAATTAAGCACACACAACTTTAACATGATCCAATCTTTATAGAAAACAAAATTAACTAGAAACGACCTCATCAACTTATCTTGAGAACCACAAGTCATAAGACCTAAACAAGAAGAAATCCAAAGCAACAACATTTCTCCCAAACCTTATCCAGATACACAGAAAAGCATAGTTCACAATTGGTGAACATATCTTACACCAACAATGACCTAGAAACCCAAAATTTGGATATAGCAACTTCCAACAACCATGATCAATACCTTAGATCCTTACTAATATAGCAAAAAATCCTGGATCAAAACCTAGAGAAACACTGAATACCTGCAACCTATCTTTATTACAATTTTCTCAATATCCTCAACATATACACCCAATAACCATCATTCATGACATCAGTGACAATAACAACCAGTTAACCAGTTGACATCAATGACAACACCTTCATGCTTGCACATACTTGAAACAATCTCCCCCTTTTTCATTGATGGCAACACAAGATTTGAAAAACCATAAAAGACAACACAATAACTTTGAACACATTTTCTCATGATTTTACTTTCACCCCCTCAATAGATAAACTTTTTTTCACATGATAATTTCTCCCACTTTGAAATCAATGGAAAAGGCAAAAGATATTTTCATTGATTTCCCCTTTACCAGCATTGAATACACCCAAACAAATTATCAATGACAACACAAGATACTACATTCTCCCCCTAAGAGGTAGCCACCAACCACCAGTCCAGAAAGAAGATAAATCCATAGATCCACTAGAGTTATGCATCTCCATATACATCTAGTTCAAGAAAGGAGGGGCAATGACCTCTACCTTCTCCTAGAGATACTCAAAAGTATCTTTAGGAAGATTCTTCATAAATATGTCAACAATCCGATCCTTCATAGGTACATACTCAAGCTTTACTTCATTCTCCAAGGCCTTTTCTCTCAAAAAGTGGTACCTTATAGATATATGCTTTGTCTTTGAGTGCATCACTAGATTCTTTAAAATGTTAATTGCACTTGTATAATCACAAAAAATAGAAATGGGATCATCATACATTAATTTGATATCCTTCAATGTTTATATCATCCACAAAACTTGTGTACAACAAGATGTTGCAGCAATATACTCAGCTTCTGAAGTGGATAAGGAAACAAAATCTTTCTTTTTACTTAACCATGACACCAATATTCAACCAAGAAAGAATGCAACACAACTTATAATTTTTTTGTAATCAACACAACATGCCCAATCTGCATTTGTATAAGAACTTAATGTAAATTCAAAATCCCTAGGATACCATAAGCCATAATTCGGAGTACCATTCAAATATCTGAATATCCTCTTAACAATAGCAATATGTGGTTCTCTAGGATCTTCTTGAAATCTAGCCATAAGACAAATTGCATGCATGATATCCAGTCTAGTAGTAGTTAAATAAAAAAGTCCTCCAATCATCGATATGTATTTTCTCTTATCAACTTTAGGTGGATCATCATCTTTACTCAATTTGTAGCCAGTCACCATAGGAGTGCATACTGATTTGGAACCATCCATCCCAAAATTCTTCAACTTTTTTTTCACATACTTAGACTATGAAATAAAAATCCCTCTTTTTTTTTATTGATTTGCAGCCCAAGAAAGAAATTCATCTCACAAAACATAGACATCTCAAATTATTTTTGCATTTCTTCAACAAACAGTTTGCACATTGTTTCATTTCCTCCAAAGATAATATCATAAGCATATACAACTACTATCAAGATCTTGTCATTTTCAATTTTGAAATACAAATTACTATCTGTCGTACCTTTATTGAAACCTTGTTGAATCAAATATCTATCCAACCTTGTATACCAAGCTCTAGGAGCTTGCTTCAATCCATATAAATCCTTCTTTAACTTGCATACCATATCCAATTGATCTGACAACTAAAATCCTTCTGGTTGTTCCATGTAAACTTCTTCTAATTCACCATTCAAGAATGCATACTTTACATCCATCTGATAAACTTTAAAATATTTATGAGCAACAAATGCTAAAAACAATCTAATAGCTTCCATCCTTTCCACCGGAGAAAAGGTCTCCTGAAAATCTATACCTTCTACATGTGAGTAACCCTTACACACAAGCCTTGCCTTATTTATGACCACTTCTCCATTCTCATTCAGCTTGTTTCTGAATACCCATTTTGATCCAATTATGTTTTTATTTGTTAGCCTAGGAACCAATTCCTAGGTTTGGTTCTTCTCAATCTGCACAAGTTCTTCTTTCGTAGCTTTCATCCAATGCTCATCTTTACATGCTTCACTTACTATCTTAGGTTCAACTTTAGAAAGTAGACACAAATTTATTTCATCAACAGTAATAGCCCTGCTTCTTGTCAATACTCCTTTTCTCTTGTCTCCAATGATTTGATTTTTTGAATGATTCTTTTGCACATATTTAGGTGTCTTTGGGGACACCACTAGAGCCTCGTTTTCCTCACTCTTCTTCTATTTCTCTTCAACAACTTCTTCGATTTCTATGCAATCATGTTCATCTAATACATATCCATCAACTTCAATTGAATTCTTCAATGTTTCATCCACCTTGACATTTGTGCTTTCTACAATATTTCTTAGTATTTTATTGAAAGCTTCAAGTAGAGTATCTAAGGAAGATACCTTCATCACATCTAGCATCAAACTTCCCTAAATTTTATTCATCCCTTCTGATATAAAATTTTCTTCCAAATACCTTGAAGTACTTGACAATAAGAATTCTTCCACACCATAGCTCATAGGGGGTCTTAGTACTGTTAGATTTTTTTGAACTCGCTTGAATACATAAACAACAGAGTGAATAGCTTCACTCTAGTAAACTTTTGGTAGACCTTCCTATGTAATCATTGATTTAGAAACTTCCTCAATCATCCTATTCTTTATTTCAACAACTCCATTCTACTGAGGAGTTCTAGGAGTAGAAAAATGCCTCTTTATTCCATAAACTTCACAAAATATGTTAAACTCATTGGAGGTGAATTCACCACCTCTATCATACCTCAAGAATTTTATTCTCAAATTTGCTTCATTCTCAACCATAGCCATAAATTCCTTGAATCTCTCTAATGCATCATATTTCTTTCTAAGAAAATTAACCCATGTATATCTAGAGTAATCATCAATCAAAAGCATAAAATACCTATCACCTTGTAGACTTATCACCCTTGTAGGACCACAGAGATCTATATGAATCAAATCCAGTAGCCTGGTAGTAGATTGTTCCTTCAATCTGAAGTTATTTCTAGCTTGCTTTCCAAGCTAAAAGTCTTTGCAAATCGCATTAACAGGCTTTGTAATCCTCGTTAAATCTCTCACAGCTTGTACTCCACTGATTCTTGCCAAGTTATCAAAATTCATATGACACATCCTTTGGTGCCATAACCATCTATCATTAATATGAGACATAAATCAATATCTATGATCACCCTTAAGTTGATAAATATTTCCTTTAGGCTTATTTCCAACAACAATCACTATTCCAGATCCTTTCTTGATTTCACATCTCTCATCCTCGAAAAAAATATTATATCCTTTGCTACACATCTATCCAACACTCAAGAGATTATGCCTTAAACCCTTAACATAGTAGACATCATCAGTATCATGCTTGCCATCAAAGCTAACTGAACCTATCCCATAAATCTTAGCACCAGTACCATCTCTAAATTTAACTAAGCCTCAATTATATTTTTCAAGTTTAATAAAATTATTGTTATCACCAGTCATGTGATGTGAACAGCCACTATCAACAACCCAGTAGTTCTTTTCTTGTTTAGCATGAAGGGCAGAGATCACGGTATCTTCAACTTTCTCTGAAGCACTTTCCTTTACCTATCTTTCAGTATTAGAAAAAGTAGATTCATCTTTTATAGCCAACAACAAGCATTCATTATCATCAAAGTCTCCATAACTAGACTCTTCATTAGAAATACTAGCATCTTCATTTACATAATATGCTCTCTTAATCATCTTCCCTTTGTTTTCTTTTCTTAATATATGTTTATTCTTCTTCACTCTTTCTGAACATCTTGAAGCATAATGGCCTATTCCTCCATAGCTAAAGCATT
Organism: Sequoiadendron giganteum; assembly: GCA_007115665.2. Taxonomy (NCBI): domain Eukaryota; kingdom Viridiplantae; phylum Streptophyta; class Pinopsida; order Cupressales; family Cupressaceae; genus Sequoiadendron; species Sequoiadendron giganteum. The sequence continues at coordinate 297,825,267 of CM021106.1, forward strand.
TAAAAGGTAACTTACCAGAGCCCTTTTTCATCCTTCTTACAAAGTTAGCTTCCACTTCATCGAGATTTTCTTCATCTGGATCTTCAGCACTTGTAGCTTTAAAATCAGTTTCTAACATGGATCTATTTCTCAAACTAGGCTTTCTCATTTCAAATAATGTTAGAGTACCCAACAATTGATCTTTAGTATAAGTCTTGTAATCTACAAATTCTTCAATAGAAGATACCTTTTCACTATATGCATCAGGGAGAGTTTTGAGAATCTTCTTCACAATCCTAGGTTCATCCATTGTTGCACCAAGTCCTCACATTCCACCTACCAACTCAACCACTCTCTGTACATAGGATTTAATGTTCTCATCTTCAAACATATGCAGGATCTTGAATTATGCTTCCAAGTTTTGTAACTTTTCTTCTTTGACCCTTTTCATCTCCTTCATGAATCTTTTCCAATGCATCCCAAACCTCTTTAGTAGTCTTCAGATTTGCAACTTTAATTAACTCGAATTGATACAGACTATTACTCAAAATGAACTTTTCCTTATTGTTTTCTTCATGCACCTTGATCTCATCAGCTATACTTGGACCATTAGCGGGAGCAGTATAGGTAGTCTTATAAGCTTTCTCAACATCATATCCATAGTATTCCAGATATCCTTCCATATGTATTTTCTAGATGGCATAGTTGGTCCCATCGAACTTAGGACACTCAATAGTGATCTTGATCTCCATCCCGAGCCTTCCTTAAGTGGTTAAGCTCTTCTCCAAGGAACCTAGCTCTGATACCAATTGTTGAACAATACAAATAAGAGGGGGGTGAATTAGTTGTAGAAACTTTATCCTTTAAAACTTTAACCAAAGGTTAGATCAACTACCATTCACAAATCCTTTACTCTACTAATGCGATTAATCATTAAGTGTAAATGCAGAAACTAAAAGAAACAAAAACCATACACACAACAACACTAGATTTACGTGGAAAACCCAATAAGGAAAAAACCACGATGAGGACTAGCTCACAATATAAAGAATATCAAGATTGAATATAAAGTCTCACTGCCAGAAAAAGGCTCATTGCCAAAACAACACTTACTATTCAGAACATGACTCACTATCCAACAAAGGTTAACCACCCAGAGGGCTCACTGCCACACAAATACAAAGAAGATAGAAATGATTTGTTATAGAAAGAAAACTATCTCAATGTAATGGAGATTTCCACCACAATTCACTCACACACTTGCAGACATGCTTGAATGATAGAGTACACCTTCAGCTCACTACCTATGAAAACTTGCCACTTTGAATTTCATATCAATCTACTCAACCACACACTTTGTTTCACATATTTATTGCTCTTGCACTTGTACTTATTTTTCATAAGCATCTTGACTCTTATTTATACCAACTTCAACTTTGAAACTCATCCAAAGTTGGCCACATACCATTTGCATTTACAAATTCAAATTAGGTCAGTACCAGAACATTCTACGGTGGAATTAGAATGAGGGCGACCCAAGCACATACTTAATAAGGACCTAAATAATTCCCAACATGCCTCAGCATGCTTCCATAAATTTTGTAAGTAGTGTTTAACACAAGGTCGGCCAATACCATTGTAAAACATGTAAATCAATTAAGCACACGTAACCTTAACATGATCCAATATTTCTAGATAACAAAATCAACTTGAACACAATATCATCAGCGTATCCTGAGAATCACAAGTCATAAGATTGGGACAAGAAGAAATCCAGAGCAACAACATTTCTCTCAGACCTTGGCTAGATACACAAAAAAGCATAATTCACAACTGGTGAATATATCTCACACTGACAACAATCCAAAAACCAAAAATATAGATATAGCAGCTTCCAACAACCATGATCAATACCTTAGATCCTTACTAATGCAATAGAAAATCACAGAAAAAAACCTAGAGCAAAAACTGAATACCTGCAACCTATCTTTATTACAATTTTCTCAATATACTCGGTCCATATACACCCAATAACTATAATTCATGACATTAGTGACAACAGTAACCAGTTGACAATCAATTAACCAATTGACATCAATGAAAACACCTTCATACTTGCACATACTTACAACAATCTTCCTATAGTATGTACTGGAATTTTCATTTGGCAAGCATGTAGTCAACTATATCTAGGATCCTCAGCCTAAAAACATAAATAATGTAAGGAATACATCAATAATACAAGACCCTCAATGTAATATTAATGATCTTTATGTTTTTAGGCCAAGGGTTCAAAATAAATTCCCACATTTACACATAGAAAAATGAATAAGAATAATTTAGAAATATTTAAGAATATATACCAATATTGAATTCCACTATCTAAATGACCAAGAGACATAAAAAACAAGTTGGTTCAAGATATTTAGCCTCAATATGGATCCTATAGAGATAAATCTATTCCATACAATTAGAAATCATCTCCAAAATAGTTTGCTCCTACACTCTATCATATTATATGTTATAGTCCCAATGGTTGAAGAATCTTTAAGATATTTTTATAAAGTTGTATGTAGATAATTTATGTACTTTTAGAAGTTGCGACTATAAATATAATTTAGACAATGTTATATTTAATTAGCACAAACTAATAACATGGTGCACCTCTCTTTCCCTTTCCAATCATTTGTAACAATTAAATAGTAAGGGCATACAATATTTGTAACAATTTTACAATTGCTAACAATGAACTTTGTTTAATTATTCATTTATTCAATTAACCATTTGTAGTACAAATATGGATAACAGTGGTAAAATAAGATTTGCATTAACCAAATATCCATAAGGCCATACAATTTTATATGTTGATAAAAGTATACAATGTATCTAATAAAGTCATACAGGCTTGCAAAAAATCCATATGGACATAAAATGTCACATGTATCCATAGTACAAAACATAGGCTCAAAAATTCCGTGTAGGCATACAATAAAGGACCCTAATACATAGTCATTTACCACTATGGAAAGGAATAGATCGTGAGTTGCCTTTGACTGCCAGTTGGATGGAGGTGCATGTGATGTTGCTATCTTTTGAATGCACTCACTCATCCTCCTCTATTTAGTTCTTTGGAGTTCCAACTGATACAATAAAAACTACAGATGTTAATATATAGAAATTGAATTATGAAATGGCGTATAATAGAATAATCACTTACCACAAGAAAATAATCAACATTCTCATCCACAATAGCGACACGTTCATGATCTAGAGTGACAAGCCCCCATAGCAAGCATCAAGATAGCAATTAAACTACATACGAGTATCATCAAAATTTTAGTAACAGACTTGTAGACATCTAAATTTGATCACTTCCACATGATCAAAATCGTCTACTCTATTCATCTATTTCATTAATAGTGATTAAATAATTTATTTTATCATTATTTCATTTTCTGCCTAAGGTTTCTAAAGTATGTAATTGAATAATTAAATACTTTACCTTACACATTTTCTTCTCTAAATTAAATAAATAAGATAATCTATTTAATTTAGTCATTTGACCTATTTGGATTAAAACCAATTTTTAATCCCTATTTTTCTCTCTCCTTGTCACATTCTCCATAATCCTCTTTTAATCTGGATTAAATTAATTAATCCATGATTATGATGTGCACCACTTAATCAAGATTAGTGTCACATCCTCCATAATCTCCCACTTGCCTCTAATCTCTCATTAATTATCCTAATCTTGTGTTTGCACAACATTAATCAAGGTCATTAGCCTAATCAGAAACTTGGTCAACTCTCCCCATCCCCCAAGGAATTTTTGATTCATTTTTATTCACCCAAGGCTCTTCTCTTTTCCAATCCCCGTGCAAGTTCTAGAAGGCTTGACTTGTCACTTTACATGTGCCAAGGACTTCTAGAACCTTGGACTTGTCACATCATTCACATGTGGCAAATCCCCACCTTTTTGGAAACCCTCTCTTATCCACTAGATTCTTCCAATCATTGTGAATTTTTAATTCACTTTTATTCCTCCAAGGAATCTTCTCATCCCCCAAGGTACCTACAAGGTACTTGTCCTTCCTCCACCTCACTCCCACATCATCTCACCCTAAGCCATCTCACATTCCACATGTCAAGATGTGAGGGCTTGTGAGTCCTCAACTCACCATAGCCCTTCATCTTGGATTTGTTGGATCAATCTCAACCGTTGAATTTTCTAGAGAATTTAAATTATCCTATAAATACCCCCTCATTTCTCTCAAAAGAAAAAATCAAGTCTTTTGCTACCAAACTCTTGCCAAATTGTCATTTGCAGCATTTTAGCTTCTCCATAGCATTTTCATCAATCCATTTTGCATCTTGCATCCATTTAACTCCATAGTCATCCAAGGAGCACACAAATCTTCAAAGATCCAAGGGCCAACCAAGGAAGGAGTAGCATGAAGGTATAATCAACAATCAATTTGTTTTATCTTGCTTTCATGTTTACTATTTCTTAGGCTAATCATTGAGGTGTCCTCTTTTGTGTTATTTCCTCTCATTGCATTACTAGTTATTTAGCATCTTACATTAGGACATAGCATTTTTAAGGGATCACAAGATTAATAAAAAGAGAAAATATAATGTGAAATTTACTAATATATTGCATACCTTTTTCAAAGGATCAAAACTTGCTACTATTGCAACAACTCCATGATCCATTGTGCCATGAACATCAGTAGGACTATCTGATGTCAACATCTAAAAATGAAACAAAAATTGTTGTTCAACTACCAAAACTACCTAACATTGTTTTACAACACCATTAATGAATAATGGTTACTTGATCAAAAGTTTTTTGATGATGAAAAGAGTGAGGTTTCAATGTCAAAGGTGTCGATGTCGAAGGTCCCCCAACAAATTTTTTGACATCCAAAGTGTAGTATGAGATAATCATTCATATAAAGTTCAAATATTCACATGTAATAATTATTTCTTTAATACTGGTTACATACCTATGGACTCAACAATGTAAACAAATAAGGGTCTACTAGAATAGTGAAAGTATCATCAACACTCTGACCCTATATTTTCATCATATTTATTATACTAATTTAGTTATTCTTAAATTTTAGAATAAAATTTAATAAATAAATTTAAATGAACTTTCTAAAATTTACCTGAGTATCAATGTTGAATGTTTCATTCAACAAGGCATATGTCATCGCCATTTTTTGTGCAGTTGATGTATCATATGTAGCTATTGGAATGTGATGTTGATTGTTGTCATTGTTGTCAACATATCTTAATTGATTTTTTAGGTTTGGTTTTGATGCTTTGGTGATCCGTATTGGCGTGCTTTGTATAGTGTGTTGTGATGATCTATCTTTGGTCGTGCTTGTCCTGGTCCCATTTATTTTGCAACATAATGAGATACACTCTTATGGGTCCAGACTGATCTAGAAATTGGTTAGCGTGTCTCAAAAAATTGTTTGCATTGTAATGTGTATATCTTATTCCTTGGTTCTAGATATCATAAGTAATATGCAGTGTGTTGATTTGAGCAAGGAGGTTTTGTATGGTCCACGCTTCATTCCCTTCCACCACGGGATGTTTTTGTGGTGACCTAATTCAAATTGTGTTTGGCCAACTTGGTATTCTATGGAAGCATGAAATGGAATTGTGTTTGGACGACCTAGGAAGATTATGAAGACATGGAATGGTATTAAAATTTGATTTTGTTCGATGAAAGAAAGTGTGGTGAATGTGAATCTAAAATCTAGACATTGTGAAAAAGTATATAACAAGAGGTAGTAGATAGTGAGATTCTATCTGGTGTCATTGTTGGTGACAGTTATTTCAGCGATGGATTCCCTTTCATCATTCTTCTAGAAGTGATCCATTTTTAGTAGGCAGTGAGCCTTTCTCTTTTGGTAGTGATCCTTTTTATCTTTGGTTGTAATAGTCAAGCAGTGAACCTTACTTGCAGTGAGCATTTTGGCAGTGAGCCCTTGTAAAAATCACCTTAACCGATGTTTTATAATTAAGAATTAGCTTTCTCTGAGGTTTTTCCCTTCTTGGGTTTCCACGTAAATTTTGGTGTTCATTGTGCATGGTGTTTTTATGTGCTTTCATTTTCATATCTATTAGATCGATTTAAGTTTTCTCCAGATTAATTAAAGTCAAGAAAATTATTTATAATAACGAATTCACCCCTCCTCTTAGTTATCTGGACTGTTCAATAGTAGATGCATCCTAAGCACTCTCACGATCATATGTGCAAACAATGCCACAAGAGTCACAAAAGTGGACTAGAACTCTGGGCCTAGAAGACTTGCCCACATCAGGCTCTACTAGAGGCCTCACATACTATACAAGCCTTTGAGTGAGAGAGCTAATCAAGTCCAACATGTCCACCTTGACACTGTCCTTCATAATGGAAGGAACAATCACATGCTCCAGAATGGGTCTAGCCAAGGGTCTTGGTTTCAACTAAAAATTATGTCGAGCCCCCAATCTATCATGTGTGCAGCTCCCACCTCTACCTTAAAAATCTAGATAGTCAAAATAATTTAGAATCTTATTGAGGACAAAATCACAATAGAGCTTCCTCAAAAAGTATTGTGGTACCTCGTAGATATTACACAAACGTTGGTTAAAAACCATCCACTACCTATCCCAAAAAATTATTTTTATTCCTTCATCGTGGCATCAATGGATGAGGAACTTCTTGCATGTAAATGATAAAGGTTTATTTTTTCTTGGGTCTATGAAAATGGAACGCAAGTCATATTTGGTAATTCTCTCTTTCTTCACTTACACATATGAAAGTTAATTTGCATAAAAAAAATTGTTCCTCCCTCTTATTCAACCAAAATTTAAATTGTGCACTCATTGATGCTACATGAGATACAATAGACTATAGGGATTCGGCAAGGCCTCTCCTATGAGGATGTGTTATGATAATATCATTTAACCTTGCAATCAATTCTTCAAGTTATTTTTTGTTGTTTTCAATTTTCCCTAGAATATTTTGTTGTGTTCCTACAAGATGTCTACAAATTGAGGGGGGAATTTGATGTTGTTCTTGTTCATGAGGGTTTTCATGAGGAGGTGATTTATAATTTTTAATATTTGGAGGTGGATATTCATTTATTGGAAATTAAAATAAATTTTAATTAAAAACCTAATTCAATCTACAATTTAATTCAAATTTGAAAGTAAAAAACCAAAAATATATACATCTTTCACCTCTTTGATATCTTGGTGACATCTTCGTGAAGATTCATAAGCTCTAAGTGAAAAAATTGGACTCCATTTGGAAAGCACGGGTTGAGAAGAGGAAAAATGCAACACTTGATATGGTCAAAACACAAAATGAGGGTAAAGAGTCAAGTTTTTTTTAATTAGCTTTTCTCATTTGGCACTCACAAAACGTGCAATTTTATTTAAACATGAAAGTGGCACCTTTATTGTGTCACATTTTTTTGCACTAGCCCAGTGATAGTATCTTGTAGGAGTTTATGGTGAACTCAACACCCTAGGATCACCTACAAGACAAAATAACTTCCACACGAGAGAAATGGAAAAAATATCATGTTATGATTATGGATGCAACATTGTTAGATTTAATGTTGGAAAATTATTGCAATGTACATATGAAGCCTTGCTTATATAGGCAAGGTGTGATGATGTACACCAACATTAAATGACATGATCCAACATTAAATGACCTAGGACACAAGCATTAAATATCGAAAGATAAGTGACAACTAATGCTTAACTCCAATGTCACTAAAGCCATTTGGGGAGTATTTTAGTTGGTTCGTGAAGCATCAAATTGGTGGATGAATAAAAATATAGAGAATAGGCTCAATTCCTTAAGGCTTACATGAAGTGAATTTGTGGAAATCTTCTGGAAGTGGTGGTTACCTCAACTCTTTTAGGACAAAAAGCTCACTAATTTTTAGAACTTGAAGTAAGGAGATTCCTAAGTGAATGAATATTGGGAGAATTTCACTCGTCTCCTGAGGTATGTATACATGTACCAAAAGGATGAGAGATTTCACATAAGGAATTTCATCATGGGTCTCAATAACCAAATAGGTGGAGAGTTAGGTATACATAGTCCTACTACCATGGACCTAGTATACAAGAAAGCCATAAAGGAAGAGAAAAGGATTAAATCTATCTTGAACTATCAAGAAAAGAACCGAAAGTTCAATTGGTCACAAGCCAATCAAGCTTCGAAGAAGCCTAGTGAAGGGAAAGGTTTTCAAAGGCAAGGGGACAAGTGACTCAAAAATAATTGGAAGAAACTAAGAAGGGATCATAGGAGAACAAAAACTACAACAACAACTTCAACAATAATGTTGGTGGAAATGAAGGCAATTCTAGAAGGCCTACAAAAAAGAAGGGACAAGAGAAAGGATGTTTTACATGTGGTGGAGATCACTTTAAAAACCAGTGTCTTGACAAACCATCACGTTCACAACCACATGGGAACCCTCTTCCACCTTAACAAGATGCATTTTAGAAAAGGATTCATGTTTCATTAGACAACTGGCATACGAAGTACTAGATTACTCCAATAGAAGTTTTAGATACTTTGTCTTGTACTCCCATCTCAATTTTAATAGATACTGGTGCCAAAAAAAAAAAAATCTCCTACAATAGCTAGTAAAAATTCTAAGAAAGTTGGCTACATGTAAAAATATTGGATTGTTGAATACGCAAACCAGACAAGAGCTAAGGTGGATCAATGTCTATTCAAAGAAAGGGTTGAACTTTGGAGTTTCTCTATGAAAGTGAATTTATATATAGCTCCCTTAGGTTCATATGATGTCATCTTAGGGAATAATTGGTTATGGAAACATAGGGACAAAGTATATTGTCATGCAAAAACAATAGAATGCTTAGATGATCTTAGAAAATGGGTGTCATTGCAAAAAACACCTAGAGAAGTTAAGCTATGACAAATATATGATGTACAGATGCATAGAGCGAAGAAGAAAGATTGTCAACTCTTCGCAAAAAAATGGAGAAATTTGAGGAATGCTAAAAGTTCATTTCTCAAGATGATGTAATATATTATGGACCTCAAGGCTCCCAAGATGCCAAAGAATGTGAGGTGGTAAAATCTAGAAAAACAGATATGGAGAAATATCCTATCCTGCGAAAATTTATAGATGTATTTCTAGATGAATTACTTGGATTACCTCCCAAGAGAGCATTTGATTTCTCCATCGACATAGCTCTAGGTTTGGAGCCTATATCGAAAGTACCACATAGGATGACCATAATAGTATTAATGGAGCTAAAAGCATAGCTAGAATATTTTTTGTCCAAGGGACTGATAAGACCCAGTGTTTCACCCTAGGGAGTGCCAGTGATCTTTGTGAAGAAGAAAGATGGTACATTGTGCTTATGTATTGACTATCAATTGCTTAACAAAGCAACAATAAAGAATAAATATATGTTGTCATGTATCAATGACCTCTTTTATCAAATGTGAAGAGTGGTACTGTTTTTCGAAGATTGATCTACATTCAGGCTATAATAAATTGAGAATCAAGGGTAAAGACATTTTTAAAATAGTTCTCTTGACTAGGTACGATCATTACGAGTTCACGGTCCTACCATTTGGGCTAATGAACACATCTACAAAATTAATGAACCTAATGAATAATGTATTTAGGGATTTCTTAGATAGGTTTTTGTTGTTCTTCTTGGATAATATTTTAATCTACTCCAAGAATGAAGAGGAACATCATCAACATTTAGAGATTATTCTCCAATGGTTAAGGGAGGATAATCTATATAGAAAACTCTCAAAGTGTACCTTCTTTCAGAAGGAAGTAAATTATTTGGGTCATGCAATTTCAAACAATGGGATTGTAGTTGATCCAACGAAGATAAAAGCAACACTTGATTGGCCAATACCTAAGAATGTGTCAGAAGTTAGAATTTTTATGGGTTTGGCTAGGTATTATTGATAGTTTGTAGTAAATTTCAAGAATATATTTTCCCATCACTTCATTACAAAGGAAGGGGAAGAAGTTTGAGTGGTTTGAGAAATATCAAGAAACATTTGACCAAATCAAGGACAAGTTGACCATAACTCTAATATTGAAGGTAGCAAATCTAGATGATAACTTTGTAGTTATTGCATATGCTTCAAGAGAAGGTTTGGGTGGGATATTAATGTAAGAAGGGCAAGTCATAGCCTATGAGTCAAGAAAGTTGAAGCCTTATGAGAAAAATTATGCTTTGCATGATTTGGAGTTAGAACCAATTATCCATGCATTACAGATGTGGAGACATTATCTATTGGGGAAACCATTTGAACTAAAGATTGGTCATCATGGTCTGAAGCATTTGTTTACTCAACCTAATCTAAATGCATGACAAAGGAGATGGTTGGAACTAATATATTATTATGATTTCAACATTAGTTATATCAAGGGAAAGGAGAATCAGGTTGTTGATGCCTTGAGTCGTAGGAGGCATATCTCCATGATATCAATCCAAACTAACTTCAAAGGTCAAGTGTTACAAGAATCCAAGGGTGATGAGTTTTATGAACAAGTTAAGAAAGAACTCCTGGATAATCCACAAGATCAAAGGTATGAAGGATATCACTTTAAACCTAATGGGTTATTGAGGTTTAAGGGAAGGTTATATGTACCTAACTCTGGGGAATTAAGGAGCTTGGTATGGAAAGAATTTCATGATGCAACATATTGAGTACATCATATTGTAACTAAGATGTTGGTTGATGTAAAACCATTGTATTTTTGGAAGGGAATGAAAGGGGATGCTACAAGATTTACAGTAAGTTTCTTAGAATGCCAAAGAGTGAAGGAAAAGCATCATCACCCAGCAGGTATTTTGTATCCTCATGAAGTTCCAAAAAGTAAGTGGCAAGTCATTAGCATCGATTTTGTGCAAGGTCTTCCAATGTCAAGGAATAAGCACAATACCATTCTGGTAGTGGTGGACAAGCTTACAAAGGTGGATCACTTTATACCAGGGAATCTGACTGATGGATCTCTTATAATAGCTTATAATTTTATTCAAGAGGTATTTAGATTGCATGGGATTCTTGAAAATATTATTTCTAATAGGGATGCTTGTGTGACATCTAGATTTCGGCAAACCTTGTTTTCTTCTTTTGGGACTCAACTAAACATAAGTTTAGCATATCATCCAGAAATAGACAGACAAACTAAAAGGTTGAACCAAGTGCTATAGGATCTACTAAGGATGTATTACATGGACCAACAACACAAATGGGAGGATTACCCACCTTTGGTCAATTTTGTGTATAATAACTCTTATCATTCTGCAATCAAGATGGCTCCATTTGAAGCATTATATGGTAGAAAGTGTCGAACTCCTATAAGTTGGGATAAACTAGAGGATAGGATAATCATTCGACCAAAAATATTATTAAAAATGGAGGAGCAAGTTGGGATTATCAAGTAGAGACTAGTAGAAGCTAAAGATAGGCAAAAAAAAGTTATATAGATTCCAAACGGGTACCTAGGAATTTTTCAGTAGGAGAGAAGGTTTTGTTGAGAGTTAAACCTCACAAGAGCTATATAAAGTTTGGAAAGTCATCCAAACTAGCCCCACACTACATAGGTTCTTTTGAGGTTCTCGAGGAAGTCGACCCTATTGCATATAAGAATGATTTACTACTAGCTCTTGCAAGGATGCATAATGTCTTTCATGTCTTGTATCTTAAGAAGTACATACCAAGGGATAACCATGTTATTGATTGGAATTCTTTACAAGTACATGACCCAGGAGTGGTAACAATCGAGCCTCTCAAGGTTCTTGAAACACATAAGCTTCACTTATGTAATAGAGAGGTTCTGCAATGCAAGGTCTAGTGGAATCAGTATGTAGAAGATTATTCCACTTGGGAATACTATGTTGAGATGAAGAAAAAAATTCCACAAGTATTGCTAGATTTTGAAAACTCCTAAAAAAATGATAATTTATGATGTTATGTTTTATGTTATGATCATATTTGATACTAAAAAATCATCGAGGACGATGATTCAAAAAGGTGAAATATGTTACACCCCGTGTGTTATTACCTATTTACTATTACCTTGTTTAGTTAAAATTCTTTAATATATGAATCTCGATGGGAATATGATGAATGAATACTTGATTCAATTTGATGTTTTATAATGATTATGAAGATGAAATATATGATACATATGAATGTACTGTTTTCGGCTAACTATTGTTGTAATGTATAAAGTTGGATATAGGAACAAATTCAAATCTCTAAAAGAGAGGGGAAGTATCACTCAAGAGAATAACTTGGTTTGCTAACCCTTAATGAGCCTAATTGAGCATACACACACTCACACCCCTAGTTGGTCTAAGTTAAGTCAAGTCAATTAGGGTAAATGGTAAGTGATCTTCAGTTTTGTTTGTGAATGTTTATATTGGTTTATCATCTTGTCCTATGAATGTTTTGATTGGGGAATGTGATTAAATCTTTATGTTGAGTGAAATTCCTTCCTTTAGTTTTCATATTTATATCAATGAAGTATATACATAAAATGTATATATATGCATATATGTACGTGTCTATGATAAACTCATACATATGAGTAAATAGGTGCATGAGTATACATAGATAGATGTATCTATGCATGCTCATGGATGGATTACCCATATGCATGGGAATATTGATTGGACGAATATGTCATATAGATATACACTTTGTATATATATGTCAATCGATGAAAATGAGAGTATATGTGTTTATACAAGGATATTAAAATAATGTTATATTTATGTATATACAATTATTGTTTGATATATGTTTATATATTTATTTAATTGGCAAGTAATGTATTTGGTAATCTTGAGGATATAAATATGTGTATATATATATATATATATATATATATATATATATATATATGTATATATTAAAGATATAATATATATATTTATATATATTAAATATATAATATATATACATATATATATTGTTGAAGTATTTTGAAATATGCATAGCGCATTATTGCACTGCCATGAATATTGTTGTGTCTAAATTTTAAACACAGTGCATGAATGATGTGAGAATAAGTCAAAATACTTAAGCGCATAAGTAAAGGAAATATAGTTAAAACATTGCAAGAAGAAATGAAAGCAGATTTAACAATATTGAATAAGTCTTTGACTACGCTAAAATAGAGGGCACTAAAATATGAATATGTGGCACCATAAATTGAAAAATGAGGAAACAATAAGAAGTCTAAACCTATGCCATAACCAGGAAAACCATTAGATAATCATAAAACTTAGTCAATGAAAAGATGGCAAAAATATGTGAGGGTAGTCAACTTGCAAATCAAATAGGAAACTTGTAGAAATGCGTCTTTTCCTCTTGACTCAGTAAAAGAGTCATGTTGTCTCATGAATTAAGTTGACTCAGCCATTGAAAATGTGAGGACTATCATGTGTTGCAAATTGAGATTTTGATTCAGCTGAGTCAATACATGTACATAGGAAGGTGACATAATTTTTAGCTTATTTGTAGCCTTTGGATGCTCAAATTTTAGTATATATAGGGGTGTTTTGTTTACCATTTGTTATACTTTTCATTTTCATTACTTCATTGTTATTCTATTGTATTTTTTGTGCAAGTGAAATAGAAATATTGAGAATTAGTGAGTTGCTTTGTTATTTTGCATTTGTAATAGTTGAGAGAATTGGTAAGAGGATAGAAGTGGAATCTAGGTTGAACTTAGAGGAAGTAGCAAGCAGGCTTGTGGAATTGAGCTAGGAAGGAAGAGTTATCAATTGGAGCTTTTATACGAGCATGTTGATTTATATTCCTTTATTATTTATTTTGGAAAGGTTATTTATTTATGGCCGCCTTGTTTGGAAAGGAATGATTTAAATGTGTGTTGTGATGCTTTGGATAAGCTTGCATGTTTCTTGGTTGATTCTTGTTTTTGCAAAACCTTTCAATTTGGTTATACTTATAATATATATATCCTATATTAAAATTTATATGATTGTGTTCTATTTATAGTTTACGTATTTTTTCAATACAATATGTATGTAGCATGAGATAAGAATTTGCTTGAATTAATTTAGTAGCAATGTCATTTTAAACATGAGTTATTAGTTTGGTTATTCTTTGGGTTAGAATAATCCATGGGAAAGGGGGTAATCTATGTATAGAGTATCAATGGTCAAAACTAAATCAAGCTAGGAAGGTGGGTGGGCATATGACCTCCACTCTAAATTTTGGATGATGAATACTTTAGGAAAAGTAGTGTAAGTAGCCACTATTTACACTATCAGCTCACTGTGATCTAGGTTTACATACTAGGTAGGAATTGTCATAAATGTAAATTGTAGCCATTGTATGATAGCTCTAGACATGTAGGACACAACACCATGCTCATAGAAGGCTAGGATATGAGGTTATCAAACCAATCTCTTCGTCAAAGGGTAGGGCCATATTACCAGTTTGGTAGATGTGCAGGGGAATGTAGTAAGTCTGTGGTTGGAAAAAAATAACTTGAGTGATGCTTCTCCTCATGCAGTTGGTATCCAAGATTTGAGGAAGGACATCTGGACCATTTGTATCTCTATTTTAGTAAGCTCGTTGAATCTATGTATGTAATCGTGTATCCATCTCTATGGAAAACTGTAATATGAAATGTCATCTTGAAATTATGTAATGTGAAATTGTTACTTGTATTAATGAAATGATTATTTTCTTATGCAATAGGAAACTTTAGAATGGTTTTGTTTCAAATGTACATTATTTATTCAAAATAAAAGAAAAAATTTATTACTCGTAATGTTAGTAGCATAAAATGTTCACTTGTGGGTAAAACATAGTAAAAATTATTGGGTAGAACAATGGGCAGCTGAGGCAATTCACCCTAGATATATATTTTTCATTATTATTTTTTGCGTTGTTCATTTAGGCATTCATTTTTGCATCATAAAAAGGCATTAAAATTCAAAAAAAATAATATCATATTGCATCATAGGTTACAATAGAGTTAATTTTAGTCATTTTATCTCATATCCATATTTCAATTGCAACTACAAATTTGAATTAGGTCATTTAAATCTAAAAAAACTTGAAATTTTTCATTGCATGCATTTAGGTATCTTGCATATAGTTCAGAAAGTGAAAATTTGCATTGTTCATTTCAAAAATCATATAAACATCATCATTTTCATATTTTGGCATATTAGAATCAGTAAATTGTTGCATCTTGATTCTAGAAATAACAATTGGAATTGTCATTTATCGCTCAAACATTTTACAAATTATTTTTCTTATAAAAGGCCATAGGCCTATATATATTATATATTAATAGTAAAGATGTACAAGAGTTTTAGATTCACGGCTCAAAAGCCCATATTTATCCCCTAATTCCTCCAGTAATACAAAGTATATGAGGATGTCGATATTTTAACCACAAACCCAGAGTTTACAATATGCTTTTGGACTAAGCAAAAAAAAAAAGGCCAATTCAATCATTTCATTACATTATCCAATAATTTAGAGCAGATAAAAAAGAGTGAAATTCCATATGCAAATTCTTAAGGAGCAGACTTCATTCCTCCATATGGTCTACTTTAACATCATCTTCATCCTGATGTTCATGTAAATTCCCCACATCAAATTGTACTGGTGGCAGAGCATTCAAATTGAAACCCATAGCATTAGGAAGATGAGGGGAAACACTATCTGCATTTGCATCCACTAGTTGAGCTAGAATTAGGGGATTACATTTTGAATTACATTGTCATAAATTAAGAAAATTCTAGAAAAATATTCCCCATCAAACCTATTTGCACACAAACCCAAAATTCTTAAATAGTATCATACACAACCAAACTTTTAATTTTTCAAAACCATGTCCAGGACACAGACGCCCTAGGTGGCTTTGTCCTACTATTTTTGGCTCAATTTTTTATGATAGCTCTCTCGGTGTCCTTTGCCTAGATCTAATATCTATTTTTGAATTTCATTTTTAGACCTATATGATTTTGATCATTTGATGCATAAGGAAAGTAACAACATGTTTCATTTTCAAAGATGTGGTTTTGATATGGTAATGCATGAATTGCATAATTATTATCTCCCTACTTATGAATACAATCTAAGGAAACAAAATGAAGTCATTGACAAGAATTTCAATCATTCTCCCAATATCTCTCCTAATTGTGAGAGTATCTTGGCACAAGAAAATCATTGACACATTTATTAATATCTCTTTACCTAATCTCCATTCATCTCCCAACATCTCTCCCACTTGTGAGAATTTTTTGGTGCAAGAGAATGCAATCATTGACAGTCATGACAATCATAGTTGTTCTTCTCCCGATACCTCACCCGCTTGTGAAGAAGGTACCTTAGTGTTAGAGGATCCAATCATTGATTTTCATGAGAGTCTTTTTTGTTTCTCTACCAATACCTCTCCTACTTGGGAAAATATTGTTGTATAAGAGGATGAAATTATTGATACATTTCTTTCAAAATACAACAAGATGGATTGCATAGATTAAGATGATAAGGTGACATTTGATCCCACATCGATATAATATCAACAACAATTAGTTAACTCAATTGAGGTTGTGAACACATAATTGGCTATTAGATCTCCTTTAATTATTATGCCTCTTAAGACCCCTTTGATTATTGGACCTCCTAAAATTTATCTAATTATTGGACCTCCTAAGGAACCTCTCATTATAGGACATCCTAAACCTCCTGACCATATCTTAAAATTTTAAAAACAACTCACTAGTAATTGTGTGTCGTAACAACCAAGTCATCATATAATCTCACATATATTGTTTGTTATTTTTAAATCCTAACCAAATCTCATAGATAATCTATGATTTTGCTACTTCCAATTGTTAATTATTTGGAGGGATTGGCCAACAAACAAGTGAAAGTTGGAAGAAATTTCCCTCTACACTTTGGGCTTTGCAAAACCTAGGAGGGTGATCCATTACAATATAATTATGATTCTCCTGAGCCAATTTATCTCATACATTGTAAAGAATAAATATATTCTCATATAATTTTCTTGATAAATGAAGAACTTAGAAGATCTAGCAAATCCTTTTAAGAATTCGACAATCTATAGTAGGAGAATACGAAATCACATGATACTTCTAAAATAAACTCAAATGAAATGAAAATTTGTGATTTCTAAGTGTGAGAGATCCTAGAGATGCAACTTCAGACACAGATCCTAGATTAGTGCCTTAACCCAAGCCAAGGAGTGAGATAATTTATGCAAGTTATATTGTATAACATAATTCCATCTAAGCATCACAGAATTTTACAATAGTGCATTACAATGTAATACTCAAAATCCTTAACCAATTCTTCTTATCAAATATTTTCATAATGTTACAAAAACCTATACCTCCATTAAAGCATTTAACCTATTATTTGAATAAGAGCATCAATAGAAGCATACATCCATTGAAACAACAATGGATACAAATCAAATTATCTTTGATCAATTTCATTTATAGTTTGTATAAATAGTGCAATAGGAGATAATTGGCTTTAGGATTTCCATTATATTCATTCAAATTCTAGTAGTGTTATACAACATATGAAATGCATAAGACACATATTCAACAACCTAAGAAAAGACTCGAACTCTATTATCTATGTTACATTAAAAAATTCTCCAAGAGATCAATCATCCCATGCAAATGGCCTTGAATTCCATTTTATAAGACAAGGGAGCAACAAGATTTGGGCCATTGACACGTCATATTTTCATTTGACATTCATTTATATTTGACAAATATAAGTATAACTTACTGGCTTGTGGATGGAATATTCCAAGGACAAAAATAGTCATATTTACTCTTTTTAATCATTGTCCCTCCAAAAGCGCCTTTGATGTCGATTGTTGATTCTTTGCTGCTATTTTTCTTCATTCTTCTTGATGTAAACCCAAGAATGTTGAGCTAGCCAGCGAAGACAACACCTTGTTGTGTATAGCTAGATTTAAGAAGCAAGACTGAACAACATTTTTTGAGTATTCTTCAAACCTGTTGGGGTTCATCCATTAGCCTTACCCTTTCCTTTTACCATCCTTGACTCCATCATAAACCACCACACTAACCTCTCAAACATCAATGTGCGAAACACTGAACTTTGCATTGAGCAATCAGATGTCGAGGTTCTCCTTTGCACCTTACCGCTTACATTCCTTTCAACATGGCATAAGCCATTCTCTAGGCTCTCAATGCCCAAAACCATCCTTCACAGTCAACAATTTCAACCCTTTCAGGAATTAACCTTTGGTGTTCCATCTTTCAGCTTACACAAAATCTTGTTAATTAACTTTGACCAGTGAACACTAGAAACTTTTTGGTGTTTGAGGTTCAGGTATCCCTCATACTCCATACCTAGCAATGTGTTAAGGTGTAAGCCTTAACACTAACCTCTGATCGCAAAAACCCTTTTGGGTATCGACCTTCACCTTTTCTTCTTGCCGCTTATTTGGCTCAATGTGAAGGCATAAGCCTTAACTTTGAAGCTTAAATTCCTTTTTAGACTTGCCTCAATTTATCCAACTCTTTCCTTCTTGGTGTTCAAATGTTGGAAACCCTAGTTTTGAGAGCAAGAAGCTTGAAGAATCATCACAGTTGGTCTCTAGATACCTTAAAATTCCTTGGTAATTTTGAATTATGCTTTAATCTTTTCTTTTATGGAAAAAAATATCTTCAATTCGATTGAACGATGTCACGTCCACCATTACTTCTTGCTCGCATGACGTAGAAAAGCTCCAACTACTTGTTAACCCAACTCTGAAGATGAGTCGTTGATCTTGTGTCAATTTGTACCTTTGAATGACTCAAATTTAGTCAATTCATATTTGAAAACTTGACTATCATTGACCATATTCTTGAGCCAATCAGGTGACACCATGTGTAAAATCCCATTTGATACCACCTTCTAGCCCCACTACCTTTGGAAGCGTTAGAGGAGCTGACATGGCAACATCTCGCACTCTCGCACTTTCTTTAGTAAATGTAGACACTATCCTATGGGATAGCGTGGAATTGACATGTGGATCCTATCTATCACATTTTAAGCCTTTAAATCCTTGGGCCCACCACCAATCTCAAACAATATCTACAAAGAGCCTATGGGGTCCACTGTACACGTGGCACCCCACCGCATCCACACACTTTTTTTTATGTGAGTATTTTATTTCTTGCAAGTGATCGAGGGCCAATGAAATTTGAACACATGTTGTTGTGGGAATATAGGACACATTACTTAAAACAAATTAAAGCATGTGCTTTAATTTGTGACTTAGAAAGGGTCACTTTACTAGGTCGACATAAGATTTTATAACGTAGAAATATTTTGGACCTAGGAAAAACTTTAGACTTAGGACAAATATCATTTCTCGACCCATAGAATTAATATTTAAATGGGGTGGTGACTGGAAAACTAGGATGTCAAGGCTTGTCAAAACATGACTTTGAATGACATAAATTATAACTTGACATACCAACAACTGACAATAGCAAGTCAACAAGAAAATGGAAGAAATAACTAAGGCATAGAAATGCAAGCCCTAGCCCACTCAAAACCATTAGAACATTCAAAATTTTGAAATGCATGACCCATAACTCAAAAAATTTATAGGTTCCATTAGTGGCTCATGTTCGGGGATGTTTGTTCACTATGAACAAAGCGAAATTCCAAAAATATCACGATGGAGAAAACCAAACACAAAGAAACCTAAACTAGGGAAAAACTCAGACAAGGCACACAAACCAAAGAAAACTAAACCAAGCCTATATATAAAATGAGACATAGAAAAATAGGGGTTCACCAAAATGAAATAAAATGATGAACCAATTTCTCTATATTTCATTCAATATGTGTGTTATATTATGCAAATGAGTAACAAAAATAAATTTAGACCGAAATAACCATCAAAAGGAAGATATGAAGAGGGTTAAATGTTGTGTACCTATTGAAAAAGTGCTTTTTCGAACCTCACTAAGGACTCATTCTCCCTATGGCGAATGGGTCCTGGCTAGGGCTATAGAAAATTTGTTTCTAGGTTATTTTCCTCTTAGTTTGCACTCCCAGATTCTAGTCTAACACTGTCAAAAAGCTAGAAATAAATCTTGCAGCTCAGTTTTCATGATTTGACAACTTCCTTAGCAACTTTGACAACTTTTGCAATTTTTCTCTCCAAATGATCTTCAACCTAAAACCTGAAATCACACATCATAGGAGAAAAAAATGTTGTTTGTTAGGGAATAGAGGTTTGCATTGGCCAAACCCTGTTTTGGCAATTAAACCTTGAAATGAAATAATGCATGAAAGGAATGATGAATGAATAAACAATGTCACAAATCACCACACCTTAGTTGAAACATTGGATAAAAAATCTGCAAACTAGCATGAAGTAGCCTCAATGAATGTAGATATTCATCATAAAACTTGACTAGAATAATACCTTGAATATTCTTATTGATCTTGAATGTTACATCAACACATTAGCTCAACAACATGCATGATGCATTATACCTTTGACATGATGAACTGGATCTTGATTGTTGTAATAATAATCTGCCCTTCAATGCCTTAGAAATGCTCTTGAAGTGCTCTTATAATTCTTTTGTGAAAATTTATTGATTGCTTGAAAGTCTTAGCATGAAACTTAGTGAAATAGCCTTGTATTTATACATATTTTATCATTAATTCTCAAAATTCAAATATCACAAGTTGACATCAAATCTTGGATTTGAAATCATTAAAATACCACCAGAAACATATTTCAAAGAGGGGTCCTAGGTCTAAGTGAGGACCCATTCACCATGTGGCGAATGGGTCCGAGGTCACTCACCTAGGACACACTTCAAACAATGTGAAAATATGGTCATAGGACTAGGTGAGGACCCATTCGCCAGGTAGTGAATGGGTCCTAGGCCACCTACCTAGGACACACACCTTCTAAAATTAAGTATTGTGTAATGGAATTTATGAATGGGGTTTTATCCCTCAAAAATTTGTATTTAATTAGGCTTGGATTTGAATTAAACGGTCCAATTAAGGTATAATTAACCTTAATTAATTAATAAAGCCCTAGATTAGTGTGAAAGTGTAAAGGTACACTTTACAACACCCTAAATAAGGCACAATTGAGTCCATTTTAGTTTAAAAGGGCCCTAAACTTAATGTGAATGTATAAAACACATTACAACACTAAATCAAGGCATAATTAAGCTCATTTTAATATTAATTGTTCCCAAATTAAGGAAAAAGGGATACTTTTTTGTTACTGCACAAACATATACAATGTGCATGGAAAAGAACATACCTTATGAGAAGAATGTTTTCAAGAATTGTCTATGTACTAGTAGTTCCATAAATTCACCTCTAAAGCTAAGTATTAATCCTCTCCAGGTGTGTTGCTTACTAGATAAGGGCCCAACCATAATGCATCAAACTTCACATGCTTTCCCTTGTCCTGAGATCTGGCATTCCACATTAATACCATGCTTCCCACTTCAAACTTCTTGGGAGAGGATTTCTTGTCATATAGGTGCTTAACCTGCAGCTACATCTTTGCATTTTTTTACTGGGCTTCTCTTCTTGTTTTATCCAATTCAGTCAAGACATTTATTCTATGGTGCATATCATCACATATGTCATCATATTCTTGGATGAATTTATACATCTTCATAAGATTTTTTTTGGTAGCCTTGCTTCAATTCCATAAACTAAGCAGAATGGAGATTGTCTTATTGCTTTCTCGATGGTCACTCTATCAACCCAAAGACCCAGCTTTAACTTTGAGTCCCAAGCCTTCTTATTTTTCTCAATCACCCTCTTAATAATCTTTATCAGGATTTCATTTTTTGATTCCTCTTGTCCATTTCCCTATGGGCGATAAAGGGAAGAATAAAATATTTGTATCCCATATTTGTTGTAGAAGCTAGTGAATTCCTCTGATCTGAAACATAGGGCATTGTCTAATATTATCTTCTCAGACACTCCAAATTTGATCAGAATATTATTTAACAAGAAGTCAACCACTACTTTGTTGCTATATTTCATTGTGGGGATAGCTTCAACCCACTTTGTAAAATAATTAGTTGCTACTAATATCCAAGAGTGTCCTCCACTGGATTTATCTACAATCTCTCCAATAAAGTCAATTCCCCACTACTGAAAAGGTGCTTGAACTGTAACTAGTCTGAGAGGAAAGTTTCCTGAGAATTTTAACTTCCCTAAAAACCTTTGGCATGCATCACATGCCTTGACCAACTTATATGCATCTTTAAATAATGTGGGCCACCACATGCCTTGACCAACTTATATGCATCTTTAAATAGTGTGGGCCACCAAAAACTTTCTCTTAGGACTTTACGATCAGTAGTCTCGGCCATATAATGGCCACTACAAACACCACTATGCATTTATGTTAAGACTTCCAAGGCTTTCATCGCATCAATACACTTTAGCAACACTCCATCTACATTCCTCCCCCACAACTCATTATCTATTATCACATATTTTAGCACTTGCAGCTTCAATTTTCTTTAATGATTATCTATCACTCCTTCAAAACATGACATATTCTAAAAGTAATAAATAATTTGCCTATACCACCTTGAGGTCTGCATATCACAAATAAGAGCTACATCAACATAATCAACATTGTTTATCTGATTGGCCTTCAATTTTGTTTCTTCCATCAATTTGGCCAAATCCTTGACCTTTAAACAATTTGGTAATTCGCATGTCAATATTAAACTCCTATATCCTATTGATCCACCTAAATATTCTCCCAATAACTTCTTATTGTGTGAATATGTCCTTTATTGCAACACTTGGTACATATGCAACAATTGTTGCACTTACTAGGTAGGTTCTAAAAATTTTAACTACTTTTACCAAATCATAGGCCTTCTTTTCAGTCATGTCATATTTTAGCTCAACTTCTTGCAATGACTTATTGAAAAATGCATTAGGTTTCTCATAGCATTCATCATGCTTCTGCAATAATACCCCCTGCAACTGTGCGAAATGAAGCAAAGGAGAATAATTGGAATGGATTTAAAAAGTTAGGGGATTTCAAAACAAGTGCCTCCTTGATGGCTTGGTTGATACCCTTGAAGGATTTAGTTGGTTCTTATCCCCAAGCCTTCTGATTTCAAAAAATTTGGTGACAAACCTCCTTAAGAAGATAACTTGTCCAAAGAATGATTGGATACCCTTCACATTCTTGGGTTGTGGTATTTTTTCTATGGCAACAACTCTTTTCGGGTCTATCCTCACTCCCTCTTTGGACACTATTTGTCCCAAAGAATTTCCTTCATTAATCCCAAAGGAACACTTTTTAGGATTGAGATATATCCCATATTATAGTTCTCTGATAAAAATCTTCTCTAAGTGCATATAGTTCTCTTCTTCCTTCTTAGAGTATGTAGTGAGGTCATCTTGATAGACTACCATGAGGATATCAATAAAATGTGTAAAGGCTACATCCATATCCCTTTGAAATTTAGCACCAATATTGGTCAAGCCAAAATACATCCTAGCATAGACATTAGTGCCCCAAGGAGTTGTAAATGTAGTGTTATACTTCTCTGACTCCTTAACTTTTACTTGGTTATACCGAGAAAAACCATCCATCATAGATAATAGCTCACAACCAGTTACCTTTTGGAGCATAGTTTGATGGATTGTAGTGTTTATAGTTATAAAGTACTAATTAGAAGTCGGATGAGGGATCGGATTTTAGATTTGAACCAAAGGAAAAAGTGTCTCCTCGAAACTCTAGATCCCGTGAGGACCAAAGATGGTTCTTGAAACCAAATAACTTTAAAAAATTGCATTATCAAGATCAAGGATGAACTTTGGACCCAAATCACTTAGTGAAGAGGACGCGTAGGGTCACAAACCCCACAAGGATGGTTGATAACACTTTCAAGGTTTGTTTTTGGGTATCAGGATTGGAAGTGAATCCCAAATTTGGACCAATAAGAAAAGTGTCCAATTGTGACTTGGGATCCCAATTGGACCAGGATGTATTTTAGAAGCAAACATTATAGAAAATTTTAGTTTTGACCCATATCTTTTGGAAAAGGGTTGCACGAGGATTTGATTCCCACGAGGCCAATTTATTTCAAAGCCCATTTTAAGAAAATTTATTGAGATTTACAGAAACCCTAAGGAAAACCTAGGGCACGAAGAGGATTGAGAACCCTAAAGGTCAAGGCCACATCAAGATTAGAGATCCCGACCAGAACAAGGGAAATAACTTAATCCACACCACATAAACCAAACCCTTGAATGAGGGCAAAATAAACAAGCCGAAACGAGAAAAAACAAAAACACGCATAATGAAAAACACACAAAAACTAAACAAGAACAAAACAAAAACCAAACAAACACTAGAAAGAAAGAAACAAGAGGAAAACAAACAAAACCTACCTAAAACATGCAAACCAAGAAAATAATATGTGAGGAAACATACAACAAGATGCTTCAAAAGCCCCAATTTGACTCTATTTCTCTCTCAGCTCGAAACTCAATCAACCAATGCAATTATGGCCCAATTCATGTTGGAAATATGGTTTTAACTTGTCCCACTCATGTGAAATAGACCACCATTAATACAATAAGTAGGAGAAAGTTTAGGGGTAGAATAGACATCACAATCGAGACCTAAAGTCAGACAGTTTGGTCAGAACTTCCACACTTGAATGGATTAGTAGGCAAGACAAGAAAAATAAAGTGGGGTCAAGAGAAAGAAATGGATTCGAACCAAACTACACAAGGTCAAAGTTTGAGCTTGACTTATGATCCCAACAACAAGACAACATGAGATCAGAAACCCAAAGCGGACTTAGACCCTTTAAGAAGAGGTTTAATGTCCAACTCGGGACTTGAATCTCAACACGACAAAAGCAACCCAGATCCTAGGAACCCAAATTGGACCTAAAACCTTTAAGAAGAGGTCTAAGGTCCAAATTGGGACCCAAATCTTGCCAAGGCAAGGAATGAGAACGGTTGAGAAACCAAACTGGACCTAAACCTTTTTTCAAATGATCCAAAGTTTATTTTGAGACCTAAAACCTGCTAGGCACAAAAAAAAAAAGGAGGTCCTAAAAGAGAAAGCACTCTAAGGACCAAAAAAAAGACAAGAAAAAGGAAAAGGGGGTCGAGAAAGAAGAAACTCTTTTGACCCAAGCAAAGCAAAACAATAAGGGAAAATAAAACATGGTATAAATAAAAGGAAAAGAGCAAAACAAAGAGGGGGACCCATTTTGAATTGAAGGGAAAATGGGGATGGGTATGCAGGGCATAACAAGTTGTTGGTCAATGGGGGAAAATATGCTATTGTTGAAGATATTTTGTCCTTTTTCCTTGAATTCAAAGAATGTGTTGTTGTCTTGGGTAGGTATGTGTGGCCCTTTGTCCTTGATGTCAAAGGGGGAGAGTGAGAAGGTGTGTGTTTCCATCAATGCTAAAGGGGGAGATTGTTGGAAATAGTTGTCAGTGATGTCAACACCTGAGATTGTTGTATGGTTGAAATTGGTTGTCATTGATGTCAACACTTGAGAAGATTGTTGTGTATGTTTGAGAGATTGTTGGCATTATTTGTCAACACTTGGGAACATTGTTTCATTTTTGGGATATCATTGGTGTATGATGATGTATTGTTGAAGTTTATAGTTGGATGTCATGCAATATTTGATGTTATGTAAATAATTATTGTGTGTGGTTGTTGTCAACATAGTTGTTTTCATGATGACTCATAATTTAAGATGAGGATTAAAAGTATTATTGATGGTGGAAAGATTTTTTTGATGGCCTATAGAATTTTGTATGCTCTCTCCTATTATTCCTAAACAAGTACGTGTTGATGCAAGTTCATTCAGACCTCCACAAGTGAGTAAGAAGTTTTGTTTCAAAATATTGTTGTGAAAACTATTTAGGAGAATGATCTACATTCCTTCGCTACTAGAGATGTGGTCTTGCGGTTTGGTATTTAGTGTTTGTGCTTTTTATATGTTGTACTACTATCTTTTTAGGTCACCAATATTTCTGAGGAGGTTTCTATTAATTGCAAAAGGTTGGCAGTGTGGTTGGTTGTCTAGACTAGTTTGAAAAATGCTCCACATTTCTCTGTATTGATGTTTCTACTCCTATGGCTTTGTGAATATTCTCTTAGTTTATGTGTAGTGTCTCAATTTAAATTTCATGTATAGAAGTGGTCCACAAGTTGATCTATTAAGGTTCGATCTCATGGTTGTGTATTATATGTTTCTCGGATGAAGTGTTCTTTTCCTATTGGGTTACGGTAACTGTTAATGGAATGACAGTATGAAAGAAGTGTTTGGAAGTGTTTATGTATATTCAAGGAACATATTTATGATCCACATATTAGTGGTTGATCTCTTTTTGTGTTGCATTATGTTTGAGTTGGTCTTTTGGGTAATTTATGGATATCTGGCTAACAAGGCTTGTTCTCTTGCTTGTGTTATGTGCTTGAGGGTTTACGCCAACATATTAAGGTGTATTAATAAGTATTTGGGTCTTAACCTATCTTGGTTAGAACCGCATTGAGTTA
Source organism: Sequoiadendron giganteum (assembly GCA_007115665.2). Taxonomy (NCBI): domain Eukaryota; kingdom Viridiplantae; phylum Streptophyta; class Pinopsida; order Cupressales; family Cupressaceae; genus Sequoiadendron; species Sequoiadendron giganteum. The sequence goes on from CM021106.1 coordinate 297,851,897, forward strand.
ATTCAATTGGAAGTGTGTTTTTGGGAATGAATGGTTATGTGCTTCACATTTTATCTACACATTTCCTTGTTGTTGAATTAGGTTGATGTGCATCAGCGTGTGAATTGTTTGGGATCACATTAGAAGATATAATAAGATTATTTTTGGTCAAATTTATCCCATGGATAGGACCACACTATGTTTATGTGGCCAACTTGTTGAAGCCATTATTTATCTTTCTTCTGGTCGATCTAATTGATACTATGTAAAGTTGTGAAGGATATAAATGTAAGAGCATTTCAAATATAAGTCATGAAAAGTTTGTGGAAGTACACCTGAGTGTGGAATATAATTGAGTATCTTGTAGAGGAAGTATGAAAGTGTGTGGAAGATAGATCATATGTGCTTTAATGCCTCAGTTAGCAAAGTGTACTATTGACATGCTTTGTAATTCCTAAATCTTCATGTATCCTACTCAAAGATAGTGAACCTCATCAGGTCCTTGTAATTTTTACCTTTCCGTGGAGTTTTTCTCTTTATTTTTCAAGTCTTTTGTATCTTTCGCTAAGTTTGTGTTCCTTAGTCTGCAAGTCTTTTGGCAGTGAGCCTTATTTTCTAAGTAGTGAGCTTCAAATATTGTGAGTTAACTCTCACCGTGGTTTTTTCCTCATTGGGTTTTCCACATAAATTTGGTGTCATCGTGTGCATGTGTGTTCCTTGTTTTATCTTTCATTGTTGTTGATCTAGTAAAAGGGTTGTTGAACTTGTTAAGAGATTAAATTGCTATATATTTCATTTCTATTGATTTGTTTAAGTGTTTCTAGTTTTGTTAATAAGTTTGAATTGTGCTAAATGTCTTAAGTTCTAGAGGGGTTTAATTTTTTGAAGATATTGATTCACCCCCCTCTCAATATATAGTGTGTTCAACATTATCTATTTCTCTCCCTCTCCCTCTCCCTCTCCCTCTCCCTCTCTATATACTAAGATATATTTCCCTTTGTCTCTCACCTCCTCTCTTTCACATTATCCCTCTCTACCTATCTCTCTCCATTTATCTACCTCTATCTCTATATCGCCCCTTTCTCTATCTATCCCCTATCACTCTCTATCTCTTTCTATCAAACATCTATCTATATATCTCACCCTCCCTCTCTTTATAGATACATACATACATACATATATATAGGGATATGAAGAAAGGGATACATAGAATGAGAGATAAAGAGAGAGGAGATAGCAACAAAGAGAGACATATATACATATAGATAAAGAGAGAGGAGAAAGTGATATATCACTCTCTCCTCTCTCTCTTTATCTCTCTATCTCCATCTTCATCTCCATCTTCCTCTTTATCTCTATCCCTTATCGATAACACCTTTCCCCTCTCCCCCTCTCTTATATTTCATGCATAACATGAGCATATTTTAATATGCTCACATTATAATGTTCTCATGCTATAACACGTTCATGTTATAATGTGACTCACATTATAGCTTGATAGTGAGTAACCTAGGATCAATCACTACCAATCCATAGCATGAGCATATTATAATGTGAGTGAATTATAATGCACTCATGTTATGTCTTAGATAGACTAAAAATTTTCCCCATATATTTTCACACACTTGATTAAACTATAGACCCTAGAATATAGACTAGGTACATGAAACAACATATATTGGATAAATCCTAAACCACAAATTTTAAATCATAAACCATTTAACCATAAAACCTAAAGTATAAAAACTAATTTCTATAAAAAGTGTATTATAAATGATGAACTCCAAATACTAAACCCTAAACCTTAAAATCTAAAATTTAAAACCTAAGTTTCATAAACCACAAACTATGGAACCCATAAACCCTAAACCATGGTGACTCCAAACCATAAACTATAAGTTAATCCAAATCTAAAATATTAAACTATTATTATAGACCTTAAACCCTAATTCCCACTCTATTTATGATAAACTATACCCTAAATCATAAATTGTAAACCTTAAGCACCAAACCCTAAAATATAGTTCATACCCAAAATACTAAATCATAAACCCATAAAACCCAAACCATAAAATTTCAACTATAAACCTTGAATTATAAATAAATTAACCCATCTAAACCCTCAAATATATACTAGGTAAACCATATACCATATACCATAGACCATAAACCCTGAATTGTACTTTATTGTAAATTACCCCTTCAATTATAAAGGCCCCAAACCATAACACTAAGTGAAATATAAACCCTAACCATAGACCCTACAATATAAACCTTAGAAATTAACCCTAAACCCCAATATCTAAACCATAAACTATCCTAAAACCTAAATTATAAAACTTGAATGATTAAATCTTAACTTTCATTCAAACCCCAAAATCTAAACCATAAACTACCTTAAAACCTAAATTATAAACCTTAAATTGTTGAATCTTAACTTCCATTTAAACCCCCAATCCTACTTTATGCACCATATAATGTAAACGCTAAACTCTAGAAACTCCAAACCTTGAATAGTAAACTCTAACCCCCAAATCTTAAACTATAAATCATTAAACTTAAACCCTAAGTTCTCAACCCTAAACCTTGAAGACCGAACCCTAAATGATAAACTAAAAATCCTAAATATTAAAATATTTACTTTGAAATCAAAACTTTAAATATTAGACCCTAATTCATAAATGATGAGTTATAAATAGTTAAACCATAGACGATAAACCACAAATAGTAAATTATAAACCCTTAATTATAAATTCTAAACTTTGAGCCCTAAATCTAAAACTTTAAATTAAAAAAATTATAAATTAAAATATTTTTTGTCATCACTATGAGAAGAAACTGTTCACTTCAATGTTATCACTCTTTTATTTTAAAATACTTATATCTTGGATAAGCCAAACTAGTTAATATACCACACCTCTCAATATATTGTTCAAGATGCATGGAATAGTGATGGTGCAAAAGGGAAATTCTCTAAACTTAGATAACTTTCTTATATACATTGTTATACATAGATGTAGAGTGGTATGTGGAAACAAAGATCTACACAAGGGTAGAGTAGTAAGGAATAATAAAGTGTCAATAAGATAAATGGTACTAAAAGGTCACATGTCTATCTAAGGCCTAAGTATTGGACTAGTCGCACCCCTCACTTCTCTAGACCATTTATGAATAATTTAGGTTAGCCAATAATAATAGATCACTAGAAGAAGGAAAGGGGTAGAGAAGAAATCACTAGGGTAACATTCTAGAAAAAGAAGAGAGAGAACAATGTCAAGAAAAACTTATCTAGAGGAAAAATTATCTACAATCTCCTTATTACTCTTAACATCCCTATCCCTCAAATTTCTTCCTAGGATATGAGAGGGCAATCTTGTTGAAAGTTGTGTTTGATGCACTATAAAGAGGGCTTAAGAATAATGGGAGATTCAGAAATAAAAGTTTATTTGTACATAATTATTACATACAAGTTAATATTTATCTAAATAAAATAAAATAAAATTGCATATAAATAAAAAAAGTTAATTAGATGTATAATAATTTAAAATGACAAATATTAGTTCCTAAACTAAAGTATAGTTAATTATTTATGTAAATTATATCAATAATTTTAATAAAGGGTTAAAAAGGGGTTTTGAAAGGATGCCCCTCCCTTTTACAATAAGAAACCAAGAGATGGTAGGACATCCAAACAAAAAAATCTACAAATACTAGGTTAGCCAATAAGAACAAATATGCTACAACAAATACACAACACAATGAAGACATAAAAATAACATTGAAAATGAAAACTAGGGCATATAATTACAAGAAATTAAAGGCCATAGCTACCTCCCATTTGCCTTTTAGAAATTCAATACATTTTTCCACAAACTCCACAACTTAGTCTACCTACATATTTGGCTTACCCATATTACTATTGTGGTTCCTTGTACTAGGCCCCTCTTAGGTTGAATTGTTGTAGGACTCCAAACCTTCTTAAATCATGTTAATTCTATTGACATAGTTTTAAAATTTGGATTTACTAATATCCACAACTTTCTTAAGATTTTTCTTTTGATTGGACCCATTGACATCCTTTGAGTTTACAAATATCCTTTAACACATTCCAATTTGGCTAATTAGGATTAGTATCATCCATCAATTCTAAGGGATTATCTTCATTGAACCTTTTATGTAACATAATTTTCTTAGATAATATTTTTATCTCTAAGAAAACCACTTCAAATTATTATGGTGGAAAACTATTTCCCTTTCCATGATATAAGATTATCCCCCGACAACTCAATCATAGAAGAAAAAACACTAATCAAAAAACCCAATAGACACAAAAAATTGGTAGATGCAAAGGAAGGGCCAAGACCTAAGCCTTCATCCACAGGGAAACCAAAATTGGAAACAACATCCTCTTTCATAAATATTTTGTATTTTCCCTTCTTTTGGATATTCTTGTTTGCACTAGACAAATCCTAGATCAATTTTCAAATTAAATTATGGTATATTATAAAACCTAAACATATATGCCACAATTTAATTATAATTTAAATCTAATTCACATAAATAATCAACTATATTTTATTTTTATATAACAATTTTATTATGCAAAATAACTAAACTAACAAGTACGAAATTTAGAGTGTACTTTGTTTTGCAATCCAATATTTTTTACTTTTTTATATATTCAATTCAATGTATATTTCTAATGATTTGATCTTTGGGTTTATTTAGTCTAATCCTTTTGTTTCACATCTCTTGCTTTAAGGTGCAATTCTATGTTTTGCAAGCGCAAATGAAGTATTGTGGATTTTAATATTTCTCTAAGCGAGTAAGGGGGTTTGATCAATGCTCTTTGATCAGACATAACTTCTTCCCATACTATCTACATGTTATAATTTTAGTAGACAAAGCATGCAAGTTTGTGTCATATTTTTAGGGGTCAAACAAAATCATACAAATGCAAAATTTAATACATGCATGTCTCTCGTTGTTATATTTCTAAAAATAATGTGTATTATGCTTTTTAAATATTATATATTGTAGCGTCAAAAATTGTTCTTCTTGACAATTTCACACTAGGTTTAGCTCCCCCTATGTGCTTGGACCTAATTATGCTTTAATTTATCCATTTTATAAATATCTTTGGAAAAATATGGGATTGAAAATGAACATTTAATATTTAATACCAATTTTTAAGGGTCTAAAAGGATGAGTTTGGACTAGGGTGCCTAACACCCTTGTCCAACCTATTTTGGCCCAATTTTGAATATGTCAGTGTTGACATTTTCACAATTAAAAATCCAATTTTATTTTTTGACTATTAGTATTTAATTTTCAAAAAATTAGAAGGTAAAAGCACAAACATATATCACACTTTCAACCAACTAAATAGTTTCGAGAAAAACAATTTCACCATAAATAGTTTCACCCAAAACTACATGGCTTATACTTGGCACATACAGTTTCAAACGAAACCCTTTCACCCCAAACTATAAAATATTTTTTTCCCTTTATAAGTTTCAAATGCACCTCAATTTACATATAAAGTTTTAATCGAAACAATTTTGATCGAAATCCTTTCAACCCGAAATATTTTGGTCGAAACCATCTATCTAGCATCCTTGTTGGTAGCCACTTCAACTGTTTTAGAATCAACCACTTGAACATAATATTTATTTATTTAGAATGATTTTAAAATGAAAATAAAAATACCCTTTTGTAGAGCTTGGAGTCAAGAATCCAATTTTTTTTTTGATATTTTGATTAGTTAAATTATGTTATTTTTTAAAATAATGCAAGTAGGTTATTATAATAAAAATGAGGCTAATTAAAAAATTTAAAAATACTAAAACATGAAAATATTTTGAAAATTATATGGTGCACTAGAGGAGAGAATCCTCTCTAAAAGAGTATAATTTGTTTTTTGAAAATGATTAAAAAATAGACAAAAGTTGATGTCAAGTGAAAACTACCAAATTCTGGTAAGTTTGACTTTAAAACGTTATTACAAGGAAAATATACATCATTTTTTTTACATGCACTAGATATTGAAGTTATCTATTTGGGAAAAAAAAGAAAAATAAAATATTTTTTCTTTTTTTTTTGTGAAATTGACTCAACCAAATTTTCTTGAAAATTTTCAACAATTCAAAATCTACTCTTAAATTTATTGTCAAAATATCATTTATTTTTTTAATTGAACAATTAGAAGCATAAACTTCATCAAGATTTCTACATTTCATTAGTTTGCATCATTTTGAAATTCAAAACATAAATATCACTTTTATGTGATCGAAGTTGAAAAATTTTGTTTGTGTTGGTTGATTCCTTTATAAAAGTGTGACACAAGTTTGTACTTTTATCTTAAATGCATTTCATTTTCACAATTTTAATCTTAGAAAATCTAAATTGAGAAAATTGAAGATCCTAAAATCAGTCAAGGCAGTTCAAGGGCACAATTAACAGCATTATTACAATGCTTTCACCAATCATGATCAAGCTTGCAAGTCATTGGGAAGAAGGAAGCAATTATATACAAGCTATTATGATCAATCATGCCATTTTGTGAGGATGTATTGAGTTATCCTCTACACGCTAGTCACAAAAATCTATTATGTTTTGTGAACTAACCTTTTGTAGGTCTATCAAGAAATCAAGGCATCCATGAATCAACATTTGTGGCAACTTGTGGTGTGGCATCACTTCATCGAGGATTTCACATCAAGATAACATTATCATTTATCATTTACCATTTCAATCAATTATTATAATTTTGGCCTCTACCCAATGTAGGGTATGCCCTCTTGATCATCATCATTTGTTGTGCAAGGAGTTAGAAATACCAAAATAGGGTTCCAATTAGGCAAGATCCTATACAACACAACCTTTCCTCATCTTTTCATGTGTGCAGATCAGATTTGGAAGTTTTAACAAAAGATCATCACAAAAAACACAGAGCAAGCTATAACCTATATTTCAAAGTATACAAATTTCAAAAAGAAGCATCTCAATCTAGGGCACCCAACACTCATGTCTCTATAATTTAGGCTCAAATGTCAATCACAAGTTCCTCTTTGTATCCCATTCTTAGATTTGAAGCTATTATGTGGTTTTTCATTTTTGTTTGTGCGATAAATTACATATTTAGATCTAGGTTTATATTTCAAATAGGCTTGTCAAATAACACATGAAATTTATCATCCTCACAACACAAAATCAGACACAAGACCCTAGAAGATTGACTCTCCATTTGTAGCAGCAATCCAATCATCAACCCTAGTTGGTTTTGTGTCTAAATGTGATGTTAAGTGAAAAAGGTTAATCTTAGTTGGATCTAGGATCACTTTTCCTACATCACATATATATTATTTTATAATCAACATAATTCTATTAAAAAAATAATTACCTCTATTCAAGACATTAAAAATAACAAACTATGTTAGAAAAATATTTAAAAAATATATTGCACTCTATATTGATGTTCTTGTTTCAATAGAAAATAAATAATTTTGATATTACACAAAGAGAAGTGCATTATGAGAGAATATAGGTATGAGTTTTTCTTATTAGCAATTAAAAAATAATAAGAAATAAAATATTCAGTGCAAATTCAATAAAAAATGTTGTGCTCTAGAAAGTTAATGGTTTATGTCCAAGAAAGTATACAAATATTTTATTTGTAGTTCAAGTTATGTGTTGTGGGAAGTATTACTCAATAAAAATAATAGAAATGTAATAAATGCTTCATTGAAAATGAGACAAATATGATTTAAATAATTTTAAAAATTTTAATAATTATAAATTGAATCTATATAAAAATATTACAAATCATTATGTAATGTCCCTTTTTGGGATAACCCTAAATCTTTCCCAAATTATCAATTTCCTAGGGAAAGAGGTCGTAGAGGATACTTTGAATTGGTTTAGTCCCTATGAGTAAGTTATAAATCCATCTCTAAAATAGCCTAACAATTAATACTCCACATTGGGCATTAGAATTAAGTATGAGTAAATCTATATTAAACATCATAACCAACATTTCCTAATTGATCCTCACCTTATGCTAAACCATGGTAGGAAGGTAGGATTACAAGTTAATCCCATGATTGAACTAGACCCATAGGTAGCACCCTTGGATAACCCTAGACGCAGAACCCCTCTGGCCCGTGTGGGCTCATTACGTCCCATCCTCGGGTGGCATATCTAGTGGAGACCAACCTAGACCCAAAGGCATCACCCTCAGATAACCCTGGAGGTAGAACCCCCTTGGCCCTTGTGGGCTCATCATGTCCCATACTCGGGTGGCATATCTAGGAGACTCCATTTCATGGATTTCCCTTTTTGTAATCCTTCTTCCCCCCCATGGTGGAACATGGATAACATGATATAAACAAATTGACAATATACATATACTAATGCAAATAGATTGAGCATATAAATTTTTGAATATATTAGAGCATACCATGAGGGTAACGACAATACATAAGTGCATATACAATCTCTCCCTACTTATATTAAGAAATCATAAATACATATAAAACTCAATAAGCATAATTATTTCCTAATTGAATATAAAACATATACATGTATATATTTGTATGCACATATATATAGTCATTATTAATTATTTATAAGCTTAGAATTCTCACCATTGCATAAGCATCTATATTTATATATATTCACTTTTATATATATATATATATATATATATATATACACTCATATTATATTTACTTACAATAACTATGAAAATTATCAGCAAAATACTTATGCAATACATACCACAGTCTGCATACATCAACCGATACTAGCTATATGATTTGTTGATTCCTTAATTCTGAATATATTCATGTATTCTTTCTTTTACTCCTTCCTCCATTCCTCCATTTAATATTAGAAGATATTCCTTTTGTTAATGGCCTGATGTCTTTTTTGACTTGCATCGACCTCCTCTTATGGCTAATATTTAGACATGCCTTTTTCCTTCATATGTTGCTTCCTTTGACCATTCTAATTGCATCACTTCATAAGGTAATTAATTAATTGTTGCATTCAAAGTTTAAGATTTGTTGACTAATGTTATGGTTGGGAATTCCTGCCAGTGTTTTTTCAAAGAAACACACAACCTTAGGTTATTATTTGTTATCTCCTAGTTAGCACAATTATGCCCGATGCTAATTAGTATTTGCTACTTCCATGAATTCTATGCATTGCCAAATTTGATTGGGATCGATGCAAGTAGTATTCCTAATCCTTTGTATTAGAAATAAATATTTCTATGGGATATAGATATTTAATATTTATTCATAAATATTTTTGGTATTTATTCATTTATTTTTGAATATTTTATTATTATAATAATTTATAATTAGCAATATTAATTAGTCCTGTTTTGTACTATTATAATAATGGTTTTATAATTATAATATTATTATGATACTTATAATTAGTAGTTATGATAATTATAATTATAATATTATCTAGGATAATTATAATTATAATAGTAATATTTAGATTGTGATTACTTATAATTATATTTTGATATTTATTGGATTTTTTTATTCATACTTTGATATGTCATATTTGGTGTTACAATTTTGGGGACATGACAGTCCTCCCTGCCAAAGATTTCTTGTACTCAAGCAATCACAATTTTAATATCTTTTCACATTAGATGTCATGTCCCTTTCACACCTCCTTTGTATCCTTGAGAGTCTAAATAACTGTAAGGTTAACTAAGGTTCTATTCTTGATTGAATTCTTCCATTGAAATGCTCTCCTTTTGTATCACAATTTTGAGCGAGACACACCTTTTCACATCAATAGTCACAATTCTCTATTATTGCATTTGGATACTAATAATGATTCGGTTTTAGATAGATTAATTTGCTAGTGCCTCCCAACCCCAAGCATTTTTACATTTTTCATAATTTTTAAGCATAAAGTAAACACAATGATGAGCTCCACGTGAATCAAAAATTAAATCAGACACCCAAGTAGCTCAACCAAGCAAGCAAGTAGCTCAATTAGGCAAACAAGTAGTTGAACAAGTAGCTCAAGCAAGCAAGCAACCAGCTCAAGCGCACAAGCAAGTAGCTCAAGCAAGCAAACAAGTAGCTCAAGAAAGTAACCAACTAGCTCAAGCACATAGGCAAGTAGCTCAAGTAGGAAAACAAGTAGCTCAAGCAAGCAAGAAACCATCTCAAATAGACAAGCAGGTAGCTCAACCACACAAGCAAATAGCTCTAGCAAGTAGGCAACTAGCTCAAGTAGACAAGTAGGTAGATTAAGCATGCAAGAAAATAGCTCTAGAAAGTAGGCAACTAGCTCAAGTAGAAAAGAAGGTAGCTAAAGCATGCAACTAAGTAGCTCAAGCACACAACCAAGTAGCTCAAGCAACTTGACAGACAATATTTTTCACATTTTCAAAAGTAATTATAAGAACACATCTTGTTGAAGATACATGAAGTAGCATATAGATACATGTGATACATAAAGTATAAATATGAGGCACGAATACATGTAATACATAGAGTATACACAAGAAACATGAAGCATATATGTGAATAATACACTAAGTATACACACGAGTACATGAAGTCACAAAGCATACATATGAATACATGTAAGTTGTAAAGTATACACTCAAATATGTAAGTCGGATGAATACACATATATACATGAGTGCATGCAATTCATAAAGCATGTATTTTGCAAAACACACACTTGAATACACGTAAGTCACAAAGTATACACTTGAATACACATAAGCCACAAAGTATGCACTTGAATACACACAAGTCACAAGGTATACACTTGAATACACTCGAATATACATAAGTCACAAGGTATACACTTGAATACACATAAGTGACAAAGTATACACTTGAATACACATAGGTCACAAGGTATACACTTGAATACACATAAGTCACAAGGTATACACTTGAATACACATAAATCATAGAGTATACACTTGAATGCACTTGGATACACATAAGTCACAAGGTATGAACTTGAATAAACATACATAGGAAGCATGAAGCATACACAGAATACATGAAGCATACACAGAATACATGAAGCATACACAAGATGGCAGGAAAGATGCTCTGATACCACTTGTAATGTCCCTTTTTTGGATAACCCAAAATCTTTCCCAAATTATCAATTTCCCAGGCAAAGAGGCCCTAGAGGACACTTTGAATTGGTTTAGTCCCTACGAGTAAGTTAGAAATCCATCTCTAAAATAGCTAACAATTAATACTCCACACTGTGCATTAGAATTAAGTATGAGTAAATCTATATTAAACATCATAACCAACATTTCCTAATTGATCCTCACCTTATGCTACACCATGGTAGGAAGGTAGGATTACGAGTTAATCCCATGATTGAACTAGACCTAGAGGTAGTACCCTTGGATAATTTTGGAGGCAGAACCCCTCTGACCCGTGTGGGCTCCTTACGCCCCATCCTCGGGTGGCGTATCTAGTGGAGACCAGCCTAAACCCAAGGGAAGCACCCTCAAATAACCCTAGAGGTAGAACCCCCTTGGCCCTTATGGTCTCATCATGTCCCATACCCGAGTGGCGTATCTAGGAGACTCCATTTCATGAATTTCCCCTTTTCTAATCATTCTTCCTCCCCATGGTGGAACATGGGTAACATGATATAAACAAATTAACAATTTTCATATACCGATACAAACAAATTGAGCATATAAATCTATATAAATTTTTGAATATATTAGAGCATACCATGAGGATAATGACAATACATAAGTAAGAATAGCTCGCAACAGTCAAAAAATTTGTAGAGTGCTAAGATGGGTGGGTCGAGGAAGCGCACAAAGACTCCAAATTGCCAGGTGCTCAAGCAAAATACAAACTTGTGGAGATTATTTGATAATGTGGGCATGGTTCCTTTCTTTGAGTCTATGAAGGTCTACAATGTGATCTTAACTGTCAAGTTCACAAATTCATGGAGGAAGGGAAATGTTGCTATAGGTGTTGTCAAGTTTGAAGTAACAGTGAGGTTTATCGCGGAAGCAACAGGATTACAAAATCAAGGTATAAAGGTGGCTAAGAAGAGTGGGGCTGACTACCAGATGTTTGTGGACAAGTTTCTGCATGACGGGGAGAATCTGAAACACTTCCAAAATGGTTATGCTAGGCTAGAGCTTCTGCCTCCCTACGCCCTAGTAAGTTTTTTTATCATGAGGTATTTTATGTTGGAAAGGAGATACATGTATGTACATATGTATCATTTCCCTTTGGTAAATCATATTAGGCATGGTGAAAGAATTAATTTTCCCTTCTACTTATTGTCTTCCCTGCAAATGAATATAGAGAAAGGTTTTATCCCTCCCTTGCATCAAGGTTGATGCTTGCTTTGTATAAGCATGCTCTTGCACTAAACCCTCATAGTAACCCTCTTGTTGCTAGAAATGACAATCAAAATCACAATGATGGTGACAATGAGGAACCCCCTATGGATGCAAATCCTACTGAGGAACCTAATCCTTGCTTGCTCTCCATTTTTGCCTCTATAAGGGTGTTAATTCTTGCTAATAGCCCTTCCCTTGTTGCTAATGTTTTGAACCCTTCTACTCTTGTGACTCAGAAAATTGTTGATAAAGGTTCCTTTGAGTTTGAGCTTGTGAAAGCGACTCCGGAGAAGAGAAAACACTCTCATCTTCTCTCGGACTTACTCAAGTCTAAGAAGTTTAAAAAAGATCTCAATCCTCAAAATGAAGTCATTACTATTAGTGAAGAGGGCATGCAAAAAGAGGATTTGAAAGAGAACAAGAAGGAGCAAGGTAGCAAAAGTAGTGGTGCTCATAGGTCAATTCACATGGCTAAGACTGCTTCTAAGGATAGGAAAGGAAAACAAAAAATTACTGTGTATGAAGAGGAAGACTTGGATATTGAAGAATTTGAAGCCCAGATTGATAAAGATTTCGATGGGATGGATTTTGAGGATTCTTCCTATGATATGGGGGAAGATGAATCAAAAGAAGAAAAGGAAGATGATGATGAGGAGCAAACTGAGATGGAGGAGGACCAAAAGTGATAATCTGTTTGTTCTGGATGCTAGGAATACTGGCAATGAGATTAATACTGATGATTCTAGCATGGATTTTATGAAAAGTAGACTAACTTATTTGTAGGTACAGATGGCCGACATGGAGAAAGCCTTGGTCACATTGATGAAGGTGACTAATAGGCTGATGTGAAGGGCGATGTTTGGTGCAATTTCTGGAAAAACAAAAAACAACAAGAAGCTGAAAAAACTGGGGAAGCTTGATGATTTGAAGGTGTTGGATAATTCAAAGGGACTTGACTGGAGGGAGTATATCTCCCTCATTGGAGAATATGAGGACTTGTTGAGAAAATCCAAGTAATGGATTTCTCTTTTGATGTTATTTAATGACTGCTCTCTTCTTTTTGTCTTTTTACTTCTAGATTTCGGACTGCTATTTCATAATAGCTTTGTTATGGTTTAGAACTACTTAGTATATGGTGGATTTGGTTAATGGTCCACGTAGCTTTAAGTACTCTAGCAATAACTTTATGTTTTTGATTAATTATGGATGGTCTATGGTTATGATTATGAATTTTGGGTTGTGTGCCACCTTGGATGTTGTTTTTTGATGTTGGCTAGTGGTGTTGTTTCCCACCTTGTTTTTGTTCCTTTTTGTTTGTGAGGCTGTAACCATGGGATCAGGGCCCTTTCCCTGCTTATCTAATAAAAAATGAAAATGCATAAGTGTATATACAATCTCTCCCTACTTATATTAAGAAATCATAAATACGTATAAGACTCAATAAACATCATTATTTCCTAATTGAATATAAAACATATATATATGTATATATTTGTATATACATATATATAATCATTATTAATTATTTATAAGCTTAGAATCCTCACCCTTGCATAAGCATCTATATTTATATATATTCACTTCTATATATATACATATATATATTGACACTCATATTATATTAAATTATCAACAAAATAATTATGCAATGCATACCACAATCTGCATAAATTAGTCGATACTCGCTATAAATAATTTGTTGATTCCTTAATTCAGAATACATTTCTATATTATTTCTTTTTACTCCTTCCTCCATTCATCCATTTAATATTAGAAGATATTCCTTTTGTTAATGCCTTTTTTGGCTTGCATCGACCTCCTCTTATGGCTAATATTTAGACGTGCCTTTTCCTTCATTTGTTGCTTCCTTTGACCATTCTAATTGCATCACTTCATAAGGTAATTAATTAACTACTGCATTCAAAGTCTAGGATTTGTTGACTAATGTTATGGTTGGGAATTGCTGCAAGTGTTTTTTCAAAGTAGCACACAACCTTAGGTTATTATTTGTTATCTCCTAGTTAACATAATTATGCCCAATGTTGATTAGTATTTGCTACTTCCACGAATTCAATGCATTGCCAAATTTGATTGGGATCGATGCAAGTAGTATTCCTAATATTTGTATTAGAAATAAATATTTCTATGGGACATAGATATTTAATATTTATTCATAAATATTATTGGTATTTATTCATTTATTTTTTGAACATTTTATTATTATAATAATTTATAATTAACAATATTAATTAGTTCAATTTTATACTATTATAATAATGGTTTTATAATTATAATATTATTATGATACATATAATTAGTAGTTCTGATAATTATAATTATAATATTATCTAAGATAACTATAATTATAATAGTAATATTTAGATTGTGATTACTTATATTTATATTTTGATATTTATTGGATTTTGTTATTCATACTTTCATATGTCATATTTGACGTTACAATTTTGGGGACATGACACATTAGTTTACATCATCCTTAAATTTTTGATAGTTTATTTGTTATAATTGATAGAATGTGATAAATATGAAAAGATGATTTTAATGGTTCCATATTATCAAAAAGTGGGACACCCAAGAAAAAACATGTGATAAAAAGGTGTACACCATTAGAATCTAACACACTACTACCACTATCCATAGAAGTAGAAAATTTATAAGAATCATGGATAAATGTAAAAAGGATATCCGAAAGGGAAGGGAAAACAATGATCAAATCCCTAAAGGAGGAAAAAAGGGAAAAAATAGTACAATTCTTCCATAGACAATGTGATATCATTTGTACGATGAAATTCCATGAGTGAATCAAGAATAAAACTATCACATATCACAAGTTATATAAACATGTCAAAGTTAGTCAATGAAGCATAAATATACGCCAAAGATAGAGGGCCATGCAAAAGTATGATGCAAAAATAAGGATCAATCCAAGAGTGGGAAGAGAGGAGGAAAGATCTATACATCTCAAGATTGGGAATAAAAGATCTTTTTTTGTACTTTGCCTTGGGATTTTAGAACAATTCATGTATCATGTAGCAAATTAAATTTGTAGCTTGGCTTGTATCTATCAACATAAAGTATTCCTATGGCTTATGAAATTGATCTAGTTGTGTGCATGCTCCCGCCTCTTGATTCTCCTCATTTGTTGTTGTATGTTCTACTATGAGGATTGGTGATATTTAAGAATACCTTTATATGGCTACTAGATTGCTAGAGTACATACAAATTCTTCAATAGTGGTTATGCAATTTTTTAAATTTATTTTAGTGCACTATTGAACATGTTCCTAGCATGCTCCTTGCATGAGAATTATTTTATTTTTTGATGTATGTAATTGGACACCTTTAAATACAAGGACATAACAATAAATTACACAAAATTTATGCTTAGCAGATTGGTAGTAATCAATCATAATTTGAATTTGAATTTTTCAAACTTAGGTATTAGATCTATGGATGTGGGATCCATCTCATGTCTATAAGACTGACTTGGTGGAAAAGCTCCTAATATGAAGATAATGATTATATGAGGATGGATATACGACTAAATACAATAAATGAGAGATTGTGTAAAAATATACACAAATACAAATAAAATAGAATAAAAGATATAAAATATATATATATATAAATCAATAATGACACAAATAGTTAATCCAATAGTCCATAAAATGACATCATTTATCAATATAAAAATAAAACTAAATAGAAATTGATATGAATATACAAATTTCTCATACATACTAATAAAAATATTTTGAAATAAAATGATGCAAATGGGGAACAAATAAATCGATTGGGCAAAATAACTGAACTTCTTTTTCTTTTCTTTTTTAAATTACCGTGAAAAGGCCAACGAATATTACACAAAACCGAACAAAAAACGTGTCAGTCAGAGAAAAAAAAACGACAATTTTTAGTAAAACACCACAAAATCATGTCTTCTATTTAATCACATCTTTTGGACTCATTCCGCGAATCTGACGATCTTCACTATTTTTGTTAGCGGCCTTGTCAGATCAAATCCTGTCACAGCCCTCGGTCGCATGGGGCCGCTGGCACATATGACCGTTTGCTCAACATTAACCCAATAAAAATTATGCTGAATCATACGGACACCTGGTACAACAGTTTTTTTTTAACCTTTTTACTTTTAACTTAAAATAATGAAGAAAGCTTTAATTTTTATATCTGGTCAAAAAAAGCTCACAAAGATAAAGATAGATATACATAAATTATTTTTTGATGATGTGCCTTGAGCACAGGAGATGGGTCAACTTGTTTGCAGAATTTTCTGGAGCGGGTAATGTAGAAAATTCCATGATAGGGAGATGTGGGTGTGATAGATATTTGCAAGGATGATAATGGGTGAGGCTCTGATTTTTTTGGGTGCTTTTTGTTTATCAGTTCGAGTTTTTAGCTATGTGATTTGGAGAAATCTCTGTCCATATTTTATTTTGGTGCTATAAAGGAGATTTATTAGGGATAAGGTTTGATGCTGAATTGAATACATTTGAAGGTTTTGTTATCTCTTTCTTTGAATTCAGCCTTTAATGGGTCAATTTCTGGTGGTTGATTGGAAAAGCTTGCAGTCCATTTGTGGATAAAAATTGCTGAAGTTGTTCCAAGTTAAATGTTTTATTGGAACAACGAATTAGAAGGGGGTCGATCAAAATCTGTTTGTTAGTGAAGCTGGTGATTTTGGATTGGGTAGTGGACAAATCTTCATTTTAATTCTCAAGCATAAAGGCTCCGCCATCTGGGTCTTTCCATTTGGCCTGTACTGAATGCATTTCTTGGTCTTGATTGGAAACCTTAACAGGTCGTTTGCTTAAGAAACTTCTTCAAGTTTATACCATGTTAAAGATTTTCTTAGGACGGGTATTTCTAAGCTGTCTTTTTTTTTTTTTCTTTTTTCTCATTTAATTTCTTTACTAGTAATAGTTTTTTCTTTTTCTCCAATGAAGTTGATGATGAAATTCCGTGAAAGATAGTGATAATTTCGTGACTGGTAATTGTTTTCGGTACTGTTTTTCTTGCCTTTTGTAGCCCAGTTTATCTCTGGGACAGTTTTATGCTGCTGTGTGGACTCGGAGGGATCCCTCTCGGATTTTAGGTCAAGAGGACTCGTCTAAGGTGGACTACAGTTTGGATTGAGAGGTATTCCTGTATCTAAGGTTAAGAGAATTTTTGGGTTGTGGAATCCAATTTGCATTGAGAGGGATTCCGTTTGTGTTTTAGGGTCTAGAGGGATTGTGGGTCTTGGAATACAATTGGCTTGGGAAGAAATTCCTATTGCATTTGAAGTCCAGAAGGTTTCTAAGGTGCGGGATTCGGTTTTAACTTGAAAGGGTTTCTTTTAGTAATTGAGGTCCAGTGGGTTTTGGGGTTTTAGAATCCCATTTGCATTGGAAGGGAATCCTTACGTGTTCAAGGTGTAGAAAGTTTTTTGGTTTTGAAGTACGAATTGCAGTAGGATGGATTCATTTGGCACTTAAGGTCTCGTGTTAGACAGCATTTGGGTTTTCGAGTCCAATTGGCATTGGGAGTGCTTCCTCTTGTATTCGATTTGCATTGGTCTCAGAGTTCAGTTTGGATCAAGAGGGATATCTTTTGCATATTAAATCCACAGGAGTTCTGGGTTTTGGATTCCAAGGGATTCTTCTGTTGGAGTATATGCTTTGGTGTTCAATTGCAGTGGGAGAAGGTTACTTGGAAAATTTCTGTTATCATTTTAGTGGGATATGATGGAGAGCTATGATGAGTTGAATTGTTTGGGTGATTTGGGATTTCTGCCGTGTGTCAATGAAACAGAAAGGAGAGGGGTAAAAGAGGAAATTATGGCTGAGGATTATGTTAGTGAGGATGACGTTGATATTGATGAGCTTGAGAAACGGATGTGGAAGGATCGGATTCGGCTCAGGTGCATCAGGGAGTGTCGGAAAACAAGTAATATGATTGACAATGCAAAGGAAAAGCAATCCCAAGAGCAGGCAAAGAGGAAAAAGATGTCGAGGGCCCAGGATGGTATATTGAAATACATGCTTAAGATGATGGAGGTTTGCAAGGCTCAGGGGTTTGTGTATGGTATAATTTCAGAGAAAGGAAAACCAGTGACTGGTGCCTCTGATAATCTTAGGGCCTGGTGGAAGGAGCAGGTGAGGTTTGATAGGAATGCTCCTGTTGCAATAGGAAAATATCAACAAGAAAATGAATTGCTAGGGATGGATGAAAGTGATTCAATTGTGGTGTCATCACCTCATTCTCTTCAGGAACTCCAGGATACTACTCTAGGTTCTTTGCTGTCTGCTTTGATGCAGCATTGTGATCCTCCTCAGCGGAAATACCCTTTGGATAAGGGTGTTTCTCCTCCGTGGTGGCCAACTGGGAATGAGGATTGGTGGCCGCAGATAGGTTTGCCTAAAGGTCAAGGACCACCGCCTTACAAAAAACCCCATGATCTGAAGAAGTCTTGGAAGGTAGGGGTTCTTACTGCTGTCATAAGGCACATGTCCCCAGATATTGCTAAAATTCGTAAACTTGTAAGACAGTCAAAATGTTTGCAGGATAAGATGACAGCAAAAGAGAGTGCAACTTGGATTGCTGTTGTCAATCAAGAGGAAGCATTCTGTCAGGAGCAAAACCCTGATGCCTGCTTTCTAACTGGTATTACAGGATGTGGAAATTCTGGAAGTCTAACTTCTAGCAACAGTAATGGGTTTGATTTTGAAGGTCTTGATGATGTCCCTGATTCAATAAATCCAAATAATCATGTTCAGGAAGATGGGACACAAGACCAAGGTATCTTTAACATGGCTCTTGCAGAGAACATCTGTTGGTCTATTCCAAATGGACAAAACACAAACATAGCCAGAAAGAGGAAAATGCATGAAGAGGCTGCAACACAAGGGCAGAAGTTCTATACATGCCCACATGACCAGTGTCCATACAATGAGCACAAGCATGGGTTTTTGGACCAGAGCATGAGGAATGTCCATCAATGTAATTGTCCTTATAAAAAAGATGTGCAAGGATCTGGTTTCCCGAGACTGGAACATGAAAATAACAATTCCACGCTGTCTCAATCTACAGGGCAACTTACTGAAACTCATTCACAAGAGAAGGATCTTTCTCAACCAAGTAGGCAGCTAGCATCCCAAGAAGACACGGATCTTTTTTCTCTCAATACAAGCAGTTTTATCATGCCAGATAATACACGGGAGCAAATCAATGAGCTACTTGCTTTGTATGATAGTGGCCTGCAACAGAACAAGCAATGCACCAATTTAAGTGCCCAGTCATACAAGGCTAATGAACTACTTGATATGAGTACAGGACATGCCTTCCAGGAAGAAGGCTTCTTCAAAATTACTCCTGAAGACATCTTTTTCAGTCACAGTGTGGAAGGCAAGGATGCCAGTGACTGCAGTGCAAGTGTGCCTCAGTGTAGTGCGAGTATGCTGAAATCAATGAGAGAGGGTATATTCAGTTATGAAAGCAAGTTATTTGATAACTACTTTGTGCCTCAGTCTCAGGAAATCACTGGGAACCAACAGTTTCAAGCTCCTTACATTGACTGCCGGGAATCATTAGGCCCCAAGTTAAATAGTCAGTCTACATATGAAGATAAAATCTGGTATTTTGGAGCATGAACTGAAACTTTTGGGCAATTGAAGATTTTGTCCTTCTATTTCTTAGCTGACTCTCTGCATTTACAATGGATACTGTGCATCAAATAATCTATCTACATGCAGTTTTGTATATTTGTTTCAGAGAGGAAGGAAGGTCCCCACAAATGTGATTGTGATCTCTTATGCCATCTGATGTTACTTGCTTAGCAGAATTATATTGTACATGCTAATCACTTGTTATGATCAGATATTTTCAAGGAGTACAATCTTTTGATATTTCATTTTGAACATCAAGAGCTCTTCCTTTTTGATGTTTCACTGTTACGAGCATTTTTTATTTCCTAGTGATGGCGTAAATTTGGTTTGACATTCTTTTTTAACCAATCGGTGCATTTAATAGTTGAAAATTTGAAATCATCCCTCAAAAGTTAACGATGTAGAACTAATGATGCAGATATGTGAAAATTGTGTTTACAGTTACATTGTATGCATGATTCTTACTAACCGCGGAAAGTTTTTAAGTTGTAAAGCCAAATGGAATACAATTGAAAGGCCCACCAAAGTCGTATTTTCCTTATTTCTATTAGATTTGACAGCATAAGGTTCTCACAATCTATTCTGGAAATTGATCCAGCATCTGCATAGAACAAATGCACTATTTTCAGTCACAGCAATTAATATTTATATCAAGGGTCATCTTTTAGATATTTATGCTATGATCCGATGGAGGAGACCTAGCAAAAATGTCTCCGTGGGTGCTGCTGAAGAAAATTAGGAGTCTCTTTTTAACAGCAGGATCCAATGCAACCGTTTAGCTATAAATTATTTTAGCAGTGATTTAAGCAGTGACTACTCGAAAATTTTAGGAGCTTTTATCTAGGTTAGTGGTTCCATAATTTTTGATGTTTTCTGCTTTTTAAAAATATTTTTGTTTTAATGTAAATGTACAATAACTCTTTTTTCTTTTTATTTAAATGTGTAGATATTTTTGGAAGTAAAATTTGGAGGAAAATATTAACAAAGGATGGAAAAATGTCCAGCAATGTGCATTTTTTATTTACTAGTGGCTGCATAATTCTTGCACCTCTTTTTATTTTTATTTTTTTGATTATTTATATGAGGATCTATTAAGTGGCCTCATCCCTTATGAAAGATATAGAAACATACAGCTATTTAGAAAACAAAAACCTGTGCATAACCTCAGAAGAGAGACAGGCCAAAACAGGAGAGTACAATAGAGCCATTGTACTACAAACAAAAAACCAAGTACAAAATATACAAGAAACAGCTGCAAGCGTAACCACACGCACAGCAGAGATGACACAAACATAAGCTAAGAGCCACGCATAGTAGAGTGCAAACGATGAAACCTTTAGCACCCTAAGGGCTGGAAACCCCCCCAATCAAGGAATAATTGCACCATCCCTAACATGACACCAGCACTTGCCCTCCCGTTAGCAATGCCTTCCCCCAAAACCGGCACCAGCTCTGCCAAGGCAGATGACAACGAAGCAGACACCAAACACAGAATGTGCACACAATCAATTAATTCTGCACATTTTGCTGAGCGAGACACAGCATTGTTAACAAAGGATGGAAGAGAGAAACTGCCCATGACTTCCAATACCCTGCCATGATGAGTGACTACTAAATGTTTGATTACCTGATGAAGATCTGGAAACAAATCCACCAGAATGTTGACGTCCTTGCAGATAGTGTTAAAATCACCAACTGAAATCTCATTGTTGACCAACACTGGACAGAAGGGAGCAGAAGGAGATATCTCCAGCACCATCTCCTTAAAAATCTCATTCCCAAAATCATTAAAAATTTAAAAGAAATGAGATCCTTTATATTGTGGCAAACATCATTCTTTACAACCTCCTCAAGCTCGTAATGAAAATCTGCCAAGATGGTGGCCCCCGACCTAAATAACCCTGTATCTTCCACTCTATTACGTGCTAATATAGCCTTAACTAGATTTAGGCTATGCACCAAAGGACAATGGAAGAATTTTTTTCAGCCTAAAGTTGGAAACATGGCCTTGCTTGAGTGGGTCTTTGGGAGAGGGAAAACCATGGCCCGCCATGAAAAAAAATTCCAGGACCAAACCCCAAGAAAGCAAACAAGTGCATAGTGGCCAACTGCCAAAACCTTACACACCATATAAACATTAATATCCCTCAAAGTTCAAACCAACCTAAATCACCAACTCATGATTGCTGACATACTTATCACAGCATAATAGGAGTGCACCTCACACGGTATAAAGCAAGAGCAACTAACACCATCGGACATCATTAATAAGCAAGACATTTGCCACTGCCAAAATGATAAGCGAACAAACATAGGGAAGATGAATACTGTGTTGATTGAGCCCCATTTTGTCATTATCAAGAATAACATTAAGGCCTTCCCACTCCTCACCCTCTTTCACTCTCAATAGAAGATATTGTTGAACTATCAATACCCTTATTGGCCAACATGCCAACTGATTTATTTTGTGCTTGAAAACAATGCAAAAACTTGACATGGGCAAACCTTTTTTTATCCATGTCATGGCTTCCTCAACATATGCTTTCATCCACCAATTCAGACTATTGCCTTTTGTCAACTCTTGGATTATGACTTAGAGTCACTTTCGATTTCAATCTCACTGAAGTCCTTATATGCTAAAATTAAACCAGCAATAAGTGCTTCCCATTAAGCTTCATTATTGTTTTTAGAGCCAAGATGTCGAGATCTGCTGAATGAAAAATTAAATTGGCAACTTATGCAGGGTTACTGTCAACAAGCAGCCATGTCTGTAATGCATGTCATCAAGTTTACAAATTTTAGTTTCTGTAAATTGGCAGCTTATGCATGGTTAGGAAATGCCATGCTGTTAAGTTGTCAACAAGTAGCAATGTCTCTAATGCATGTTATCAAGTTTAGAAATTTTAGTGTCCAACTGATTCTGTTCAGAGGGTTTTTTTCTTTTTGTACATACCGTTTTCACCTTTATGGTTTAGGGGGTGGGATTCTCATTTATCCCAAACTTGATGGGGAATATGGTGGTAAGACATGCCTACTGCAGTCACTTCATTCATGAATTCGGTCTTTTGTGAGAATTATTTAAAACTTGTCTAATGTTTTTGGGACTTTTTAAAACGTTTTAGACTTGATTTGGGAGTTGAAATAGCTGCCGGTGGAACAACTGAAGATTTTACGTACTGTTAAGCGACTTCAAATTTGTTGGGGAATATGGTGGCAAGACATGCACATTGTGTAATTTCAATCATGGATTCAGGCTCATCATCCCAATGAAGCTTGAATGAAAAGAACAAGGGCCAACAAAATCAGGCCATATACTAAAAATCACAGAAAATTCTTAACTGCCATTGAAGAAACTATAGGGCATATACATGTTTTAATGTGTGTCAGTGCAGTCGATGCAGTGAAACTCACCTCTGCCAGATTGGCTCGTGATTCTACAAGACTCTCTAGAATCTCAATACAATGGTGCTAGATACTAGAGACATCCAAAGCAGGGAATATTTAAGAAGAATGTTAACTAGAATTTACAATTCAAGGGAGCTTTTTTTGTAATGGAACTTGCAGAGCTAGAAGACACAAATTGTTTGCCAAATGGCCATGATTTTGCGACGAGACTTGTCATGTCTCATTGGTTCTATAGGTTGACCCATTAAATTCTCTCTTGTTAGCTATGGTTCTTGGTCATGTTGATTAATCCACTGGATGTTCTCGGTGGAGGAAGCCTTAGCAGCATATACCCTGCTATGGGACATACTATTTCGAAGGAGAGAACACAATGGTTTGTAAAAGCTGACATTGCCACAAAAGTTCAAAACTTTTGTGGAGATACAGGGTATCAAAACTTTCAACAACTTCAAAACAGGTACTATTGGCAAGAAAATCAGTAGGCACACGCATCTACGGTTCTTCTAAACTGGGTTTATAATATTCTAATTCGAACAAATAACATACTTTAGTACGAACCCTAATATCCTAATTCGAACAAATAACTTACTTTAGTACGAACCCATTACAAATACGTGCTTGTACTGCTATTTTGATTTCCACTGCTAGAGATTCTATTTGCCGTGAACTTTCTCTTTGTTTCAGTACAAGGGTGATTTCTACCCTTGTCCCCTTAAAGTTGAGATGATATTTTTCTGAAAATTCTATCCAAATCACTTTATTTATTTTATTTTATTTCTTTCTATATATATATATTTTTATAACTATTCTAGACACTTCTTTACCTATAATTGATTTTTTAATATAATATATGGCAAGGGGATGTTGGGAGGGTCATTCAAGGTGTCATAGATTTAGTTCTTTCTTTATATTTTAAATTTGTTCACTTCTTTTCCACTTTATTCTTCTCTTTCACCTTTCTAATTAATTTCACTCTTCCTACCTCTTTTCACTCCCTTTTACTTATTTTATTCTTCCTACCTCTTTTCACCCCCCTTTTATTTATTTTATTATTCCCATCTTTTGAGTATATTACTTCTTCATAATTGTCTATCAAATTTTATTCAATCTTCTATAATGTTATTGTCTAATGGGCATTCTTGTAATTTTTAATAATCTTTTACAAGAACATTCTCTAATGAATAATAATCTAAATTTTTTTCAATACATCTATCTTCTAATTCATAATTATCTTCTAATTCTTGTTTGAAACTTTATCTTTTCTTATCTCGTGAATCAAGTTATAAATGTGTATCCACCTCTTCTTTGTCCACTATCTCTATCTTCTAGAATAATTGTATATCATTCATTATTTTTTTCCTCTCTACTCTGAACATTGATACATCACTTCTTGAAATAAAGCTTTAATTTTGCCACTCCTCTAGTTTGCTTTATCATGTAATATCTCTAGACTTTCTAAAACTTAAAGGGCTTTTGAATTGTTGTGGTTATAGATTGAACCCATTGACATTTCTTTTACCAAAATTTATTGTTTTCTCATTGTTTACATTTACTCTAGTATATATCAATTTAACAATATTTCTTGTATTTTACTTTTCCTCAAACTTTACTCTTTCTTTCATTTGTTTCCTCTTCTCAATTCCCCTCCAAACCTTTTCTATTCAATCTAATGTCTTTCTACCTCACTTCTTATTTATTCCCTCTCACACTCACTCTCATCTACTTCTTACTATCTTTTTCAAATCTCTATACACTCTATATAATTATTAGCCTCTTAATTCTCATTGATTAGTTGCTACCCTATTAGGTATTTTGCTTCATTGGATCCCCCTTTTTTGCATATGAGTAAACCCACAAAAGTGGTTTACAATTCGAGTGAGGAAAGAAAACTTGCAAAAAATGACCCCATGCAAAAAAAATTGGTTTTTGGGGTTTGAATGAACCCATATGTTCGAGCGAACCAAAAAAGGGTTTGAATGAACCCTGGTTCGAGTGAACCAATTAAATACAAGGTCCCACCATTCCCGCCAAAAAACACAAAGAAAAACATGTTTTGAAAGGGGGTTCGAATGAACCCTGGTTCGAGCGAACCAGTTAAATACAAGGTCCCACCATTCTCACCAAAAAACACAAAGAAAAACATGTTTTGAAAGGGGGTTCACTCGAACCCCCCTTTTCCCTCATTCTCCCCCGTAGGCACCAAAAAAGTCCAAAATTTTGCACTGCGAAGCTCAGGTTGAGGATGAAAATGGAAAAGACTTCACAAACCCAACTGGATGATGGTAGTCCTCAGAATGAGTTATCCAACGAATACAAGTTTAATATGTTTTGGTTTTATTATGTATTTGTTTTTTTAGTTTTATTAAACATGTTTTTCACTTAAAATCAAACTCTTTGTTCTACACATGTGGAAAAATAGCAAATTATATATAAAAATAAATAAAATGAGTGCACTAGATATTGAAGTCCTTGATCCAACAAAAAAAAATTGAATTTCGATACATACAAAAAAAGTTACGTTGTATATAGTCCGCCTATGTCTGAATTGTAATTGGTTTGACTTCGAAACTTGATTAAAGAAAAAATATTCAATATAAAATTATGAAACCAATTGGAAGCACTAGATATCAGAGTTACAAATCTAAATTCGAAAGAATTGGAATTTTATCCTTCATAAAAAAAAATTTATGTTGTATATGGTGAGCATCACTCCTTAAAAATGTTGTTTGCTGAAAAAAAAAACTAGTATTCAAAGGAGATGGAAAAAGAAGTGCAATTTGAATCCAAAAATTTTGAAAAAAATAGTTTGCTGAAAAAAACTAGTTTTTGAAGGAGATGGAAAAAGAAGTGCAATATGAATCCAAAAAATTTGAAAAAAATATATTTAGAATCTATAGACAAAATGTCACAAATCACTAGTTTGCATCATCTTCAAATTCCTCATGGTTTAGTCGCTATAAATGTCTGAAAGTGAAGATTTAGTTAGAAAAAATTATTTTAGTGTCCAGTTTGATCAAAAATTGTAAACCACTATTGTGGGATCACCCATATCATCTTGTAGGTGTCTATCCCCTTAAATAAATCTTGTACTAGAAAACTCTACAAATAATATACGAATCAATTTCATCTACCTCCTTTCTTCCAAGAATTCAACCTTATTAGTGTTATGAAAGAATCAATTATAGTTTCACACCACTACTTGATATCACTTGTTTGAGTTTTATCTATATCTTTATGTACTTGAAACTTTAGTTGTGTCCACTTAATAAGCCTTTCGATTCTCATATATTCTTAATATCCATGATTATAAGAAGTGTCAAAAAGAACACTAGACTTATTCATCCAAGACCTAAAGAATTTTGTTTTAATCATAGAGTAACTTTTTTCTTTTTCTTTTTAAATAATATTTAGATGATTCTCCTACCATTGTTTTATCTATGCCAATGCAAAATTTCAAAATTAGTGGCCAATTCTCTTTGTTATTGGATATCTAGGATGTCGACACCAAAACCAACTATTGGTACAAGATGGATGTGTTCACATCAGTTTATGGGATTTTTATTATGGTCAAAGCTAATGCATCGCAAGCAAAAGTAATTGTGACTACAATATTATTTATGAAAAAACACATTAAATGAAGAAGGTGCAATATATTTCATACAATTTGTAAATGAACACAAGTGCAAAAGTATTTCCTATTCTAACTTCTTTTTTTATTCAACACATAAGCATGCCACAATCCTATCACATGTTATTGCACTTAAATTCTTTAAATTAATCTTCCCTCTATTATCTTATGCCATCACCACCCATCCCATGCTATCACCACCGCCATGTTACAGTGACATATGTAATACCATAACATGTTACAAAACTTAGGGACATCATCTAGTGACTTTGCAATATATGAGAATGTTTAAATAATTTGATGAAGAATCTTGACATCATCTAAATACGAATTCACTATATAGGTTGTGAGTGTTAATCCTTGTTAAATATAAATATTAACTTTGTTTCTCAAATTTACAATATTCAAAAAATAGCTTTTATCAAATGAAATTTGGATTAATATACTATTTGTAGTCTTTGAATTTCTTCTTATGAGAAATTTTACAATGGTTCCATATTTTTCTTGAAATTTCATAAAATTACTAGATTTGATTTTCTTATATTAAGGATTGGGTCATCTTTTTTAATATTCTAACATTTAAGATGAGCTTTGTTGTCTCTAACCCACCCATTTTCAATCTTTGATTGCAAGTACTCATGAAGAAATCTATTTCTTCTTAAGTCTAGAAGCTTTGGTTTATATTCTAGTTGTTTAATTATGTCTCTAGACTCCACCAATATCACTCAAATCAAAAGAATATGGTAACAATTATTGCATTTCATTTTAAATTTATAGACTATAAAACATTTTTTAATTATTTTAAATTTTGTTTGAATTCTTATAAAATACGCTAGCCAAGATTTCACAATTATATAAAAAATAATTTAAATAATATAACCCTTGAAAAAATGTTATTTGAATAATGAATAAAATTTTCACATATTGAAGACTTTAATAAGATTTCAAGACAAGAAATTTCATACTAAAGTATTTGTGAGATACGATCTCTTTATAAACACATAATAATTTAAACCTAAAAAATAAACTATAAATCTCAAATTGTATAACTTGAACTAATGTATTTAGATTTAAAGTGCAACAGCTTACTTAAGAAATCTTTTTTAATAGAAACAACTCATTCCAACTAATAAACCTAAATTCAAATTATGCTGATTCATTTAAGATTTTTTTTAATAGAAATAATTGATTCCAACTAATAAACCTAGATTCAAAATATGATGATTCATTTAATTTTTATTTTTTTAGTCCCACCTATCTATAGGCGGAGACTTATGTTTTCGGTTTGCTCCTTCCCCTATTGATGCATTTGTGGGGAGTCGTGTAAACAATTTAATATATGATCGGAGGGAATTTCGCTATTAAACTATAATTTCAATAATTTATTCTCAATTTTCTATTGGCCGTTCTAATTTCTTCGGGTCGCTTTTTTTAGAATTACAAATTCTCGAGGAATACATTTTGCTTGGACCACTTCTATCCCTAAGTTTTTGTCTGTTTTTACTGGAAGGGCACATGGACGAAATGGACGCGTGGTTGCATATTGCTTTCACATTTTGCGAGCAGGCATTCTTCATGGCATCAGGGGGCATTCTTCATGGCATCAGGTGGCATTCTTCTTATTACGTGTCTTTGTTCATGGCATGTACGGTTTCTGGTTCATTCTGGAGATGTCCAGATGAAAGTTGTCTCTAATGTCAATGCTATTTGAAGTGTCTGCTGCTTTCCCCGTTGCTATTTGGTTTCTGCTCCTCCAAACTCTTCCTCGTTGGTATTCCCCCTGGCCTACTAGCAAGTGGAAGATTTCTCACCTGAATGGTGGAAGCTCGTACAATCATCGTTGTGGTTTCGTGATTACTGGGTCCGTGAACGCTACGAGTATTTGAGGAGGGTGGAATGCTTTGCAGATCTGTTTCCTGAAACCCTAAAAGATGAGTTTTTTGAGCTCGGGAGGAGCTTTTTCTCTGCTCTGCGATAGATGATGAAGAGTTTCTTGATGGATTGGACTCTGATGTGACGCAACATGCAATAGGTAACAAACTATAAGGTTCTGGAGCGAGGAATATCATACACGATTTAGTGAATGAAATCCTAACACTTATCCTTGTGTTCTTGTTTTAACACAGCAAAAAGGAGGAGCTTGTGGCACTTTAGTCTCTGGGTAACGAAAAGCCTTGCAAGCCAAAATACGAGGTGAACCAAAGACTCCTCCCATGCTTCATTTTCCTCATTCAGCAGCTCCTTTTTGTTCTTGTCCTCCTCCATCTGGGAATCTTTGTCCTTATATTGTTTCTTTATTTTAGATTGCCCTCAAACAGTTGTCATGACCACCTTTTTCATAATACCTTTTGTTATCTTTATATGGGCAGAACGCCCATTACCAATTACAGTAAAATATATATTTATGAAGATTTCAGTTTCTTTGCTAAATCAGTGACCTTTATTTGGTACCTGAACATGGTTTTCCTGTGCATTACATTGTGTTTTGATGTGCAAGTGGCCTAAGTAAGCTGCTCCTTCTGAGTTTGGATTAGGGAAGAACGTTAAGTTTCGAGAGCTTTAACCCTAGAAAGTCATCCAGGTGGAACTTTTTATATGACAAGCTCATTGTATGTCTTGAGACTGTGGCAGATGGTGCAAAGGATTCAATAGTTTGCACCTTATGTATCCACTTAAATGGAAGCTAAAAATCTCATGCTGCTAATGTTTTAGATTTTTTACTACCCTATGACTTTTCTAATAAATATTTTAATTTAATTTATTTACTCATAACTCTATTCCTTTCTAAACACACATTATTGTAAGAAAACTTATAAAATTTAGAAACAAAATTATAGAATGAAAGTTCTTGTTTTAGCTGCTTACCTATCCCCATTGCTTCCAACTGCAAATCAATTCTAACATCATCTGTTGACGATTTGTCAGACTTCACTTACTTTGAATATGATATTGTTAGACCTGAATTTTTGGATATGTGCTTTATTGTTTTCTCGTACTCTATGTGCTCCATGGTGCAAGCCTCAAAAATTTTGTTGTTTCCCAGAGCAAAATACAACATATGTAGTGTAGTTTCTATGTTTTCTATACAACATACACTGCCACTGCTGGAAAAAAAGAAGATAAATGAATAGAAGTGAAATTTGTTTGCAAGATCTTGTAATCACCATTGAGTGACTAATTTTAGTTGATTTTTACCATTTCAAGTGTAATAGCTATCTGTGAAAGAGGTGAACTAAGTACAGATGTTGTGATATGTAATAAAAAATGCCTCCAAGACTGAGCAGAACCAAAATTGTGAGAACTTGGATTGTAATTATCCCAAACAAGCAGATAAATTACGAAGCTCACATCAATTGTAAATCAGTGTATTTGTAGATTCATATATTGTTAGCCATGAATCTTACAATATTGTTCCATTTTATGATAGTTGTATTTAATAATTTATCCATAGCGAGTTCCTGTCAACCAACCAAAAATATCTAACTCCATTGCATAATAGTTGTATTACGGAAGACTTGTATGGCTTAGTACAGTCCTCCAACCCATGTGCTCTGAATCTAAATTTATCTCCAACAATCATTACAAAATTGCAGGAGATTGTCTCTTTCGTATTCTACCTTCTCATGATTTAAACATGACTACTTCTCCCACAACTCCCACGAACTCCTTTGCCAGAATATTCTTCTTTTTCTTAATGTTTATCCATGTAGACACCCTGTGCATAGCAGGGAAGAAGATCATTCCCTCAAAAGGAAAATGCTAAAACTGAGGGAACGTGAAGGTATAGGCAGGGATAATGAAAAATGTCGAAATGGAGAAAACATTGGAGATTTGTGAGGTGCCTTGGATTCTGTTACTTTTTAACTTCTACCTCTCATGAAATTCAACTGTAAAATGTTCAACCTCCTTCCCTATTTTCTTCTACCATGGTTCTGATACCACTGCTAGTTCCAAATGTTGCGATGATCAGTTAGCTTCCAAGATTTTTGATATTCTAAATTCATTTTCAGCCTGCAGGTTTCATATTCATGGGTGGCACTCATCTTTGAAATGACAATAGATTTAGGTTTCATATTCATGGGTGGCACTCATCTTTTACATCAGCTAGGGGCTTCCTTGGGAATTATGGCTTCTTGGCATGACATAGTTATGGTGGTTCTGTATTGAGCATTCCTCAACTATTTTGGAGTGGTGTTCATAGTTTCTAGGTGACCTATGTAATTGCATTTACTCAGAACATTTCAAGCCCAACCTTTTGTGTGCATGTTCCTATTTAGGAATAAAGCAGTTCAATTGAAATGTTGAATCAAAAAAAACTATGTGGGTCAACTAGAAACACTAAGCAATATGTTTCCCTACAAATGTTCTCTAATTACAGAGTGGTTGCATATACTATAGCCCATTGTGTTGAAGTAGCACAAATGCTTATAAGGTGGAGACTTATGTTTTCACTAGCACAAATGCCCATTTGTGGTTTAGAATCAACTTTTCTTGAATTGCAGGTATGCTTATTTCAACAATTCTTTAGGTCAGTACCTAAAGTTGATTACATGGCTCTACGCCATGGCTTCATTGTGGTAAGGCTCACTTACTTGGACTGTCTTTTACATTTTCTTCAAAGTCCTCACCCAAGTCATGCCAACTATTAATTTGTACTTAGTCCCTCAATTTTTCATCCATTGAATAGTACAGGCCCATTTGGCTCCAAATAGCAAGTTTGATTTTTAGAAATATATAAAAATATCTTTGGACGATGACTTCAAGGAGGTAGTTGGAATCAGGTTAGTAAACATACTTTTGAAATTCTTTCTCCTTGGAAGTCTATAATGGGTCTTTTTGTGCTGCCCTGATATTCCCTTTTCATTTAAATTAATACAGACCCTTTCTTTGACCTGTATGTAGCCCTCCATTGTAGGCATTTGTTGTGGTCTTTTTGCTTCTTAATGTGTTTGGTAAGCCTTCATCAGAAAAAAAAAACCTCTGTAAAATCTTCATTCTTAGTGCTCTTATAAGGATTGTTGTTGCTTTAAAGCCTTGCTCACAAATTTGTCAGTAGCACTAATAAATTTGATTTGTTCACTCTACACCAGAAGGAATTTTGTGCAATGGAAGCATCAAGTCAACATGCTTTGCAGTCACATTCAATGCCTTGTTGTTGCCTCCTTTTACTTAGCTCGCTTGTGTAATAGTAGTTTGTTTGTTTTGCAGTCTGCCTGCTTTGTGTTACAACCTGTTATTTACTTTGCAACCTGGCCTTATACACAGTCCCATAGCTATATTTTCTCAACACTTCTCTGCATGATAATCTATAATACAAATCCAATTCTTGAGACATTGACTACCATTTTTTGATGATTGTCCACTATGTGTTTTATATAGGACTACCTTTTGAAAATGCTTTTGGACTATCCTGAATAGGCTATAATCCTTCCATCTTGATAATCATCTAAGAATGTACAAAGTAACAATCCAACAACTTTTTCCCCTTTGACTGCCCTTCATTGACTGTCACATTCATATTTGTCATAAATGACTACAATATTGCTTGAAACTCACTGTGCAATTTAACTTAGGACTGCCCCTTTTATACTGGATATGCCATTTGGACCTTTGTGTATTTGCTACTCTTTATAGACTTTGCTACCTCCAACTGCTAGCTCTTCATATGTCAAATATGGCAAAAATGCATGCCACCATCTCATTATTATGCTGCTACTTATTGTGCTTTTTTCCCTAGACCTGAAGAGTGACAAAGCTTTTTCTAAATATCACATATCTTTTGCATTACGTTTTACCCCTTTTAGAAGCTTATTAGTATTTGGCTCTAGATCATGTGCATTTCCCACTTCTAGATTTCCTTAATGCAATTTTTTTATTGAGATTTTTGATGAATCTGTCTTTACTTTCTTCTCTTTTTTACCCCTGAATTCAAAAAAAAATCTCTTTTCTTGAATCTCTAGTAATGAAATTACACATACAAATTGTCAAGTGTCACTATTTCCCCTCCAACCAGACCTACTCAAGGCAGGACTCCAGCGCACGCAAAGCGCTTATTTCTAAATGGAAGCCACCTTCTACTAATAAATTTAGATTCAAACTATAATTGATTCTTTTAATTTAATCTAGTTTTTAATAGAAACAATTAGATGACATAGATATTGGGATGACGATTAAAATGTCACAAATAGAAGGAATTAGTCTATGAAAGTCATCTACAAGTCAAACCTACCCTAAGGGTACAATCCCATGGAGGGGGGCTTCCTAAAAACATTTCAGTGGGTGTTGCTGAGGGTTTTAGGAATATTTTAATGCTAGTGGTCCCATGAATTCAATTTGCAATTCAGCTTAAAAGTTTGAGCTCCAAAATTTAAGGAACAAGTTGAAGTATTTTGATAAAAACTTATAAATAAATAAAAATTCTCTCATCTTTTTTGTTTTTTTTAGGAATTTAAAATTTTAAGTGATAGACAAGTGGTAGAAAAATTTCCTAAAAAATTCCTAAGCTGTAGGGGCACTTTCTAGCCCCACCTCAACTTCACCCGCTGAAATTTGCAATCCTAAAAGGTAGGGGCTTCTATTTTCTAGGAAAAGATTCCAATTAATCCTTCATGGGACCACTTGATCCATGAAAATAGAATCCCAAGCCCCCCCATGGGACCATATAGTAATCACACCTCAAAAAAAAAAAAAAGTTGGTGGTCCCATGAATTCAATTTGCAATTCAGCTTAAAAGTTTGAGCTCCAAAATTTAAGGAACAAGTTGGAGTATTTTGATAAAAATTAATAAATAAATAAAAAATTCTCTCATCTTTTTTATTTTTTTAGGAATTTAAAATTTTAAGTGATAGACAAGTGGTAGAAAAATTTCCTAAAAGAATTCGTAATTCTAACCCCACCTCAACTTCACCGACTGAAATTTGCAGTTCTAAAAGGTAGGGGCTTCTATTTTCCAAGAAAAGATACCAATTAATCTTATAGCATAATTTTTTTTCCTTCATGGGACCGCTTGATCCATGAAAATAGGAGCCCAAGCCCCCCATGGGACCATACAATAATCATACCTCAAAAAAATAACTTTGATGAAAAATATAACAAAAAAATACCATCATCCTCACCAATTAAACTATATTGACCATTAAAAACAAATCAAACCAAAACAATAATAAATTTCTAAAACATTTTTAATAACATTTCAAACACTACATAATGCATAATATTTTTTCTCAAATTTTATCATTACGTGAGAGGCCTCTACAATGACATCCAAAAATTTGTGTAAGGAAAAACTAATCATGCCGTAATAGTGATCAACAAATTGTCATTCAAGCGTTTGGTTTGTAATGTAACTTCTTTTTGCAGCAAATTGTCTATTTTAACTTGTGTTAATTCACAGCAATGAAAGAGGTCGAGCCACAAACCTTCCACAATGCATTCGTAGCAATCCTAAAAGAACTTCAACTGATTAAAAAAATGCAAGAAAATGTCGCAAATTATCGTGAACCCTCACCAAACAACGACAACAACACCAACCAACAGATGGTCATCCTCCTAACAAATTTAGAGGAAGAATTTTGTGGCACAACGAGAGAGGCCTTGCCTATATCACCTGGCTTTAGAAGGCGCAATCGAAAGCAAAACAAGGAAGACATCTCTAGAATAGACATAGCGAAGGCAGAAGATGAAGAAATTCTAGAGGAGCTGAAAAAAGAGCAGTCCCAAGGGTTTCTGGAAAGCTTTTGCGCGGAGCTGCCGAATTTCACGCCGAGCGACGGTTTTCAAAGAGGGAAAATTTAGGGCACAATCTGGAGGTGTGCAAGCAACTGGCGGGGCGAGTGGGGTGGTTTATGAGGGAAAAGGTGGTTGAATTGGAGAGGGAAACTACAAAGGTTGAGCAGTTGGAGGAGGAGGTGAGGAGAGAGAGGGAAGTAATGGAGGAGCTCGTGAAGGAGGTGTTTGCATTGGACCAGAAGTTGGATATTGTTGTTGTTGTTGCTTCAAAGGGTAGAAAGTAAGTAGGAATGATTTGAGTGGCTAATATTTGTGGCAATCACTTTGAAAATGATTTTGTACATAGTATTGCATAAGCAAATAGGTTTGAAATCCTCAGGTTTTCTAGAATCAGTCTTTTTGGGAATGAGTGCTACGAAAGTAGCAATGAGTTCCTTTAAGACATAACATGATTCCTTCGATCTCTAAATCACTTCAGAGAGCTCCTCATCCATTACATTCAAAAACTTTTGGAAAGAGAAGGTATAGAAACCATTTGGGCTTGGGACTTTGGCACCTTCAATTCTAAAAATAGGTGTCTTAACTTCTTCCATGATGGCATCGTTAGCTACATTCTTCCTTAATGACATATTTAGCTACTTTATTATAATTTAGAATCATCATCCAAAGGTCGGGATATGATCCAAGAAGAGATCCTGCTTTTCTTCCCTTTTTTTGTCATCATTTTCCTCCACGAGCATGTTTTCCCAAGAGGAAACCAAGGAAGCCTTGATGGTGTTAGGATCATCAAAATTTTGTCCATAAGCATCTTCAATCTTCATATTATGATTCTTTTCCTTCTCATTTTGCATGTTAAATGAAAAAACTTGGTTTTACACCTTATTTAAGTAATTCAATCCTTGATTTTTGTCTCTAATAGATTTATTCAAAACTGTAGACACCATCCAATTGAACTATGAGATTCCTCTCTTCTTCTATTACGATGTAAGAAAAATCATTTGAGAGGTCTTTTTGGATCTTAGTCATTCTACTTTCAAGGAGATCCTTTCTTTGAAAAGGTTTCTAAAGACTTGGATATTGCACTCTTTCAATTTGAGTTTTATGAATTTTAACTTTCTGTTGAACATGCACATCTTAGTGCGATGATCAATTGTTTGGGTGAGTCAAGAGTCAGTGACAACCCTTTTGAAGTTTGAGTTTTCCATCTACACTTTTCAAACTTGAAAGACACTCTTCTAGGGAATTTGTCCTTGTCTATGAGCCAGTAATCTGAACCAACTTCAAATAGGGTTATGATTAGTTCAAATAGCTTTATGGTTAGGGTTAAGGTTCAATTGATTAAAAATAGGTGCTTTGAGAAGGATATATCTTCACATACTTTAAATATATATATAAAATATAGGTATGCTAGTTAGACCCCAACGATTGCCTCATCTTACTTCATACACGACTTTGATTCTCCTTTCCTTAAGATCGTGTATTTCACTTAGCATTTGAACTCCCTTATATTTATTCAAATTCACTTATGCTATAATACAAAACCTCTTGGAATTTATGCTCCTCGTGGACCTTTAGGAACTTGAATTTTTAACCTAAATTAGATTCCTCCCATGTCTTATCAACTAAAACTATTTTTTATTTTATTATAATTACTCATTTAATAAATCCAAATTAAAGACATAATATTTTCTTGTGATACAATATTTTTATTTCTAAATGAATATTTTCTTATATTATTGTAATGAAAAGACATTTAAATTTGTTCTAATTTTATGATTTTTTAAAGTCTATTTTTTATTTTTTTCTTTTAATTAATCATTTTTATATATGATCTTATGTATTTCTTTTTCTTGTTTAGTTTTTTTAATTTTTAACGAGTGTTATTATTTCCAAGTCTCTAAACTTCTAAAATTCTTTTGTTGAGCTCATTTTCTTTGTGTTTTTCTATATTTATGATTTATTTTATCCAAATTTTATATCGATTCAAGTTTCACTTGGTAAATTCCTCACATTTGATTTCCTTCTTGGATTCATTTCCTATATTTTCAATTTTTAATCTTCGGTGGTTTCAATGGTGATTGAAGGTGCATCCCAAATTGTTCATTTTATTTCGAACTTGATTCTTTATACTATCTAAATTTCAAATTTCCTAAGTTCCATTCATGAACTTATTACATCTAGTTTATCTCTCAAATAACTTGGACTTATGCTTGTTAATATCATGTTTCTATACACAAGTAATTTTACATGGAATTGATTGCTCTACTTTTATAATTTGTTGAATATTTATCAAGGGATTTCCCCTATTTCTTATCTTCTTTCTTTATCCCTTTTTCTTGTAACCCTTTCCCTTTTTATCTTTTTAATATTATATACTAAGTCCAATGTTGAATAATAAATGACTCGATGGCTCAATAGATTAAGGGAAAATCTAGGTTAAAAGCATTTTTTATTCCCCAAAGCATAATAGACAAAATTTCACCCTAGGTATAATTCTTTCAAGTCAATGCTAGAACTAATGGCATTCAACTTAATCTATAAGTTGAAATTTTATCACTTTCTTAATTACATTCTTAAAGGGAGAAATTTAACTTTTAACAAATAATTCGTAAGTCCATTCTTGTTGGTTTACCTGTAAGTCACATCAATGATATTAATGTTAAGAGAGCATGAATTTATTTATTATTAAACCATTTCTAGGAGAATGGTTTTTTTGTTGTGTTTAATTGGTAATATTCCTTAGTCTTTTAGTAATACACATTTTAATGATTTTATAGCTTTTTCCATGTTTCAACCCTACTTGGTAGATTTTTCTTTTAATATTCTAGGGCACTACCTTCAAAATATTGAGAAATAACTTTTAAAATTTACTTGTAAAGTTAATAAGACTCCACAAGAACATGTTGTGTTTAAAATTACTCTAGTAATATCAATGTTATCCATGAGGAGATAACTTGTAAATTATTCCCCTTTTCACTATAGGATGAGGCCTTTCCTTTGTACCTCAACCTTGCTCCTAATGTTATAAATTATTTTATGTTGGAAAGCACTTTTATAAAGCGATTTAGATAATTAGTTGAACCACAAGTTGGCTTCTAATAATTCACTAGTATTAGGCATAGATACATTGAGTTCATTTTAGTATGTAATGATAGATTTCAAAAAATGCTTAATAGGCTTGTAACATATATTATAAGACAAATACCAAGGATAACCACCCTTATGGATGCCTACAAAGATTCTATTATTGTGGATCAATAATTGAAGCCTTAGGAATATGGTAGATGATACTTCCCGAGCTTTAATTAGACAAGCCTTGGTGCCATCCCTTGTTTTATTCAACCTTTAGTTGATGTCAATCCTATCACCAATAAATAGTCAATATATGAGTCATCTCACTAAGACATTCTTTATTAGATGACTTGTGTTCCCAAAGATAATCAAGTGGCTTAGTCATGTAATTAGATTAAATATTTGTATATAATTGATTTAGTTTCCAACAAGGTTAATATTGTGGAATATCTCCTTGATGTCATCCCTATAATCACCATAAAAATATGTATGATAACCACTCAAGTCATGGCATTGAGGAATTGATCACAAATACTTCATCATCTAGTGGAACTAATTAATCTTGTGTAGAGAAAGATTATGTGGAAATTATTTTTGACCTAATTAGTTTTAGGATTAAGGTGCCATCCACCTTGTAAATCCTATGTCATAGTTCCAACATCCTTGGAAAGTGTCCCTAGGCACTTAGGGTGTATTGGGAAATATTTTGTAATATTAATTCTCACCATTGTTTGTAATATATTCATAAGGGGTGATGGGTCCACTAGTAGCGGTAAAGGTGAGTTGTGGACATAGATATTTAATATTGTTTTCCTCACATGTGGATGCCTAGAATGAGATAATAAATGATAAGGAAAGGATAACTAAGTTATTGTTGGGATTCTCCTTGAATGGGTGCTTGGAAAGAGGCAATAGGTGTCTCTTGGTATTCCATCATTTTTATTGCATTTAATGTAATGTTTATCTTCCATGTTTGGGTGCCCAAGTTAGAGCAAAAGTATTGAAGCCAAAAGTAGTGTCCTTTCCTATTTCGAGGAGGTAATCCAAGGGTTAAGGATGCTTGGAATGAAGGGTCATCTTTGGGAGCCTTGTTTGGGGATTAAGATGTCTTCACAAGTCTATAAATTCAACCTCTTGGATCTAAAAAATATGAGCAACAATTGGATGTAGAGTTTCATTAAAGGTACAAGGATAGGTTGAGGCATAAGGAGGTTTTTCACAAGTGCACATATACTACCATGGTGGACACAAAGAGGAGAATGAAATTGATTGTATTGTAATCTCATTTGTTTGAAGATAATGCATACTTGGCCTCTCTTCTTGGTGGAGGCTTCTCTCGCAAGGGTTTTTCCACATAAATCTTGTGTTATGTGATGATCTTGTGTCGCTGATTTGTGCCTCATTGCTGCTATCATATGGTTATATTATTCTCTATATATTTACATATAAGTTCACATAAGGTAGTGTTTATAAGCATGTTATGTTGGCTTTTTTTTGGCATCGTAAAGAAGATGGATCTAATCATGGTATTTATATATTAAGGCAACTTAATTTTTAGATTTGCATATAAATTTTAGATTTTCATGTTGTTGTAGTCCAAGCCTTATATTTCATCCATTGAATTCATATTTGGATAGAGATTGAATTTCCCAAAAAATGGTATTAAACCTATTTATTTCTCATCATTTGGTATCAAAGCTTAAGGTGAACTAGGTTCTGGGTATTCCTTATTTTCAATTTCTTAGTTTGGAAATCTTATAATAATTTGTTAGAAGGAATTGGAGGTTGTTGGAAGGCTTGTGGGGCTATAATGATTTTTCTATGAGTTAATTTTTTTTTTCATATTTATGAGATTTTAATCCATGGATATTGTCAATGCAATCTATGTTGGGTATTGGTAGCTCGTAATTATGGATCTTTATGAAGTTGGTTATGTTTTGGTAACTTGGAGCTCTTGTTTGACAATATGTGTGTATCCTCTTGTTTGTTGGTATTGTTCCTTTACCTTGTGGTCATGTGTAGTGAGAAGGTGTTCATGTTGGATGGGTAGTGACATCTTGGTCACATGCAGAAACACCCTTGATTTAGACTACGAAATAGAGTGATTATGTTGGCTTCATGGTTTTACCCCTTGATTACATGAAAGCACTGGAAGATAAGCCACTAACCTTTTTGTGAGTTATGGAGATAATACGTATCATATATTATAAGCTCCTAGATAACTTATTTTTCCTAATTGGTTGCATTTTACTCTTTTTTTTAGTCGTGGGTTTGTAGATACGTTGCTTACTCCATTATTTAGATAATTTTTCTTATGTGAATATTTGGATGTCTAAATGGATTTCAGATTAAATACAAAGATGGTTTTGCATGTTTCACATGTTGACTAAAAATATGTGATATGTAGATTTGTGATGAGACTGTATTCAAGATGTTTTGAATGAAGACAATTACAATTTTGCATGGTTTTTTGGAAGGTTCTAATTGATCTATGGTTAAGTTCCTTTGCGGGTTTGTTTGGAAAATCAGATCTAGTGTTGGTTCTGGTGTTTGAGTCTTGGAAATCCACATATTATACCAGATTATCTATATTTTGCAT
This sequence comes from Sequoiadendron giganteum, assembly GCA_007115665.2. Taxonomy (NCBI): domain Eukaryota; kingdom Viridiplantae; phylum Streptophyta; class Pinopsida; order Cupressales; family Cupressaceae; genus Sequoiadendron; species Sequoiadendron giganteum. Next base: position 297,892,377 of record CM021106.1, read on the forward strand.
GATACTAATGTGGGTTTAAATCCTTTTAGTTATTTGATACTGGAGAACTGATTATGTATTTCTCCTTTGAGATGTTGCATATGTGTGGATATTGTAAAATTATTTGGTTTGGATTCTATTTGGTAGGTCATATTCTTGGTTGCCATTATTACATTAGTATGCTTATTGCAATGAGAGATGGTTATTGAGAGTACCTAATATAATTGTTTATTTGAATCTTTAGTAATTATATATCGTGCATGAGAATATTTGTTCATTTTCAATAGAGTCTTGGTAATGATATTGGTCATGATGTCATGTATAACTTGATATTGCTTTCAATGGGAGATTTATGCAATTACATAATGTGTTTTATCTTTTTTGTTTCAAGATTTTGGTTCTAATTTATCATTGTTACAGTGTGTAGTGAGCCATGAATAATCTTTGAATATAAGAGTAATGGTCTTTTTCAATAATTGTTGGTTTCATAAGGATTTCTTGGATTCTATCAGATAAAAGTGAGATTTTAATGAAATTTTTGGTTCTATTAACAAAGGATGTGTGGAATTTGTATCTTCTTGGTTTGGATATTGTGGTTGTACTTTACCTTTTAGGAGCTCATGGTGTTGAGTTCTTTGATTGTGTTGAGGCCATGGATGATCTTCAGTTAGGAGATGGTTATCACGATGCCTACAGAGCTTGGTTACATAGTTTAGTGGGAACTTAGATAGTTATGTTGATTCATCATTTGATGATGGATGGTTATTTCCATGTGATATCCTAATAGGGGATGTTAGATCATGATGTCACATGATATGTCCCTAATTCTATAGTTGGAATTTTTACAATGGTCTTATTTGTTCTCTTTGGTTTTGAATATTAATCATTTTCTTGGAACTTCATGATTTTGTAGGGTTGCATTTGAAGTTGTCATGGATTGATTGGTGGATTCTCATGAAGACTAGAGAGACTTAGGTGAGGCTAAGAGATATCTTATTTATGGGATTGTAGGTTGAGATGGTTACCTTTTGATGAGGATTTCAATAGAAATATTGAGGAGCCTACACTTGGTTATGGATGTGAATCCATTATGGACTTGAGGAGAAGATTTTCATTTATTGGTGTTGTATATATAGGAAAATATTGTATCCCACTCTTGGCCTACGATCAATAGGTGAATGATCTGAGAGGTATTGTTTGCCTAAATATCAGATACATTCTTTATTTGGTATCTTGTCTTCTCATATGAGTTAGTCTTGAATATAAACATTTTGGAGACTTGTTAAGAAGAAGATGCATGGTTTACGGATTTATTTTGTTCTCCTTGTTTTGGTCTTGAGCTATGGATCTAGTTCTAAGGACTTATTTGGAGAGGTACAAGAAATGGTTTGTGGATTTAGGCATATTCCCTTTGTTTTGGCAATGATTGGTTGGTCTGATATGAGAGGTTTACATCTATTTATATGTTATTTTTCATTTGATTTGAATGTTGGATGTTGATATCCTTTTAGTTTGGGAATGTTGAAGGGGATCTTACATTACATATCTTGTTACATGTTAGTGTGGAACAAGGATATGGTTTTATTTACATGTTCTCACTTTGGTCATGGTATTCTTCCTAGATGTTTGGTTTCACATGGTTGAGTGTGAAGAACTTGGGAGAGCTATGTAGACAAGTGGTGAGAGAGACATTATAACATATTTGTTTGTAGGATTTTCATATCATTGTATGTTTCCTTGACACTATGTAATAGAGGAATTACCCACATGCTCTATGTGAAGTACTATAGGTAGACTTGGTATGCCTTGATCTATTTTCATATTTGGCATTACTCATGCAATGGGATTTTTTGGATATATGCTTTGGTTATCCTCTTTGATATCTTGGTTTGTTGATTACTGATGTGATGATGATTTTACATAGTTCATTGGATTAGTATCTATGAGTTATGTAATGTGTAAGTGTGTACAACCTATTGGTTGTAATGGGATAACTCAAATGTGGATTATCTATATCGATGAGATTATTTTATGTTTATGTAGACTTTGTTAGTTGGCCTTTCTATGGTCGTTTGTGCATTGGTATGTTGCATTGAGATAGGAGGATGGATATATAGAGACTTGATTGCAAATTTTGGGTTGGCATATTGATGGCATGAAGTTCTATCTATGTTTTGTATACCTTGGTTTAAGGTATGGTTAGCTTGGATGAGTTGCAATTTTTTTTAGTTGTTATTCTAGCTGGTATGAGTAAGCCGACTACTCATATCCTTTGTTATCATTTGAATTTGATGCTTGTGTTCATGCAAATATTGGTGTAGGTTTCAATGGCAGTTGATATGCTTCACCTTGGCATGTTTATTTTTCTTCCATAGGTGGCATGTTGGAGGATGTGAAGGATTTTTTTTCTTGATGGTAGTTATCATGGTTGCTTTTGCAGGTATCTTGTTGGAGCATAAAAGCATGGTGAATATTTTGATGGTACATGATATGCTAAGGGATATTTTTCCCTTGTTTGTGATTCCTATGGATGTATTTACAATTATGATGTCGAGTGGGAGAATGTTATGATTAAGGTGCCATCCACCTTGTAAATCCTATGTCATGCTTCCAACATCCTTGGAAAGTGTCTCTAGGCACTTAGGGTGTATTGGGAAAATATTTTGTAATATTAATTCTCATCATTGTTTGTAATGTATTCATAAGAGGTGATGGGTCCACTAGCAGTGGTAAAGGTGAGTTGTGGACATAAAAAATTAAAATTGTTTTCCCCACATGTGGACACCAAGAACAAGATAACAAATGATAATGAAAGGATAAATGAGTGATTGTTGGGATTCTCCAAGTGGGTGCTTGGAAAGAGGAAAAATGTGTCTCTTGGTATTCCATCATTTATTGCATTAATGTAATGTTTATCTTCCATGGTTGGGCGCCCAAGTTGGAGGGAAATTATTGGAGCCAAAACCAATGTCCTTTCATATTTTGATGAGGTAATCCAAGGTTTGAGGATGTTTGGAATGAAGGAATCTTTATACGTTGTGGCATTTGTGCTCTCAATATCTCCAATGAAAATGGGTTTCTCTTGACATATTGTTAAGGTTGTCCATTTTGGTTTTGGTTCAATGTTGATATTTATTGTTGGAGGGATGTGAAATTTTGCAAGAGTTGGTTTATGACACAATCATTGGTTGTGTTTTGAGATGGAGGTGAATATGGTGGATGTGTATATGTATTGGGAGGACAAGTGAATTGCAAGTTTGTGAGAGGTGGGGGTTAGGAAATATGATGTTTGAATTCACAAAGCTAAGAGGATTTCTAGTGTAAATACCCAAAGTTGGAGTGATATTGTTGGTTGGTTGCATTGTTGTACTAACAATTGAATTGGTATATGTAGGAATAGAGGTTATGGTTGTAGGGGAGGAATTTGGTTTCCTCCTTGACTTTGGGTTTAAACCAAAGTTTGAGCACAACTAGTTATTGTAGGAATATGATTATCAAGAATATGAGCTAGGCTATACACAATCTCTAATCCTTGATAATTATCAAGCATTCTCCTCATGTTATCTATGATAGGAACGGCGGTGAGAGAAATATACTTTGTACTCACAAAATCTTGAAGTTTTTCTAAATATTTTTCCATTTGTTTCAACTTCTCTTGAGGGACATGAGTAACCAAGGTTTCAACATTAGTATAAGTGGTTGATGGTCAGGTGGTCATGGAACATGTGACATCAAGGATATGGTCCAAAAAGGGTTAACTAGTGTCAACACTATAAGTGAAAGAGTTGGAAAACCCAAGATCCATGGTGAATGTGCTATCATGGGATGCCATGAGTCTCAAACTACGTCTCACTAAAGTACTGACAACAGAACACCATGTTGTGAAACTACCAAACCCAAAGTACACCCAAAATGGACAAAAAGTTACTAGCTAATGATAGTAACCAACTAGAAATAGAAAACACAATGCAATAATGAAACAAGATATTTCAGATCTGAAATATGATAATTAACTCATTTTAGATACAAAAACCTAAAAATGGTTACTTTTGAATGTCAATCTTAATTTCAAACAATGCATTATTTTTCACCAATTGAACTAGATGCAAACAACTATAGAAATATACAATTTCTCAAACTAAAATAAAGATCTACAAGCTAGAACAAACTGATACTATGGAGAAAAAATAGTGTGCAAAAATTCAGAAAAGCACTTGTACCAAGACAGGTTCACCCAAGGCCAAATGGGTCTTAGGACAAGGTCTGAAAAAATTAAATATGAGTTTTTAACTTGATATGTAAGTTCACTATTCCCAGCATCAAATGGATTCTTCAATGACAATTTTTCTAGAATTATGATGAAAATGTAAATGCAATTTTATGACAATGTATGAGCAAAATGACAACTTTTTTTAATGCAATTTTGAATGAAATTTTGACCTAAATGACTAAAACACACTTTTATGCACTCTATTATGCAAAATGTATGCAATATTTTTGTATTTTTTATGAGTTTTTAATGATGTAAATATGCAAGATCTAACCCTAAATGAAGAATGTAAACATAATAATGCCAAATCTAGATCTAGGGTTTCAAGGATCTCCAAATAAGGAAAATATGATGTACAATGTCGGGTTCACCAAAATGAAATGTGGGGAAAGAGGGACACTAAATAGGACTTTAAAGATCCAAAATAGGTGTCTTTCCCTAGGGGCATTTCATTAGGAAAGAGATCACAAGGTGTAATGATTGACTTTCAATCTCAATGGTGATTCAATCAAACCTAGATCTAAGTCCTTTAAGATAATAGGGCAGATCTAAAACCTAATCAAATGATTTGCAATGTTCAAACTAAATGCACAATAAGACCTAGATGATAAAATGAAAGATTCTGAAGATACAAAAATCAATTTGACAATTTGTAGGAAAATCTAAGAAGGGTCTAGACACATGTACCTGGCATAAAAAGTTGGTTATGAAAATTTTTGAAGGGTAGGTTCACCTAGGGGTGAATGGGTTCTAGTTAGGGCTTCCAAAAATACTTTTTCAGTCTTCTAAAGTAAGATTTAAGATGTTGTATTATACAAGTTTCACTGTTGGAAAGACAGAAATAGATTTTGCACTTGAGTTTTCGTGATTTGACAACAATGAATGCAACAAATGCAACAATTTAAAATTTATCTTCAAGATCTTCAATCCGTCTTCAAATTGTAATATGCACATACACAAAGAGGAAGAATTTGTTTTTTTTGTTTGGGGGTTTTCCTTGGACAAACCCCAAGTTTGGTGATTAAACCTTGATAGAAAGATAATGATAATTGATAAATGGAAGGGATGGTGAATGAACACTTTCTTGCTACAATACAACTCACCAAACCTTTAATGGTTGTTCGTAGAGGATAGAAGTCAGACACATCACTCCAAGGATTGATCTTGCTTTTCCTGATTGATTGGACACTTGAAAATGATTGGATGTTTTAGGATCAACAATGCATAGTAGCCTTCACAAGATGACATGAATTTACATGAACTTTGACATGATGATCAGGATCTTGATTTGTTGCAACAAATGACTAAAAAACCTACTCTTAAATGCTCTTGAAAATAATATTTTCTCTTATGAATTTTTCCTTAATGCTAGATGATTTGAATTGATAAAATGACAAGGTATTTATAGGTTTTTATCTAATTTCCCACAAATTAGATTCCAAAAGCTGACAATTGCATATGAAATTTGAATCATTAAAATACTGTTGAAAAAATATATTTTAAAATGTTTCATGGAACTTAAGGAGGACCCATTCGTCCATGTGTGAATGGGTCATGTCCCATAAGTTCAAGACACCCATTCTTCAATGTGATTCATTATTAATTGCATCAATTATTTATGTAGGTTCCCCTTTTGAAAAATAGGATAAATAAGGCTTTGGAATGCATAATTTAGGTAATAAGAAGCCTAATTAAGTCCAATTAATTAAGGGACCCAAAATAAGTGTGAAATTGTAAAGGGTATACAATTTCCTACACTACACCATGTATATTTGGTGTTATCTTGTGCATGTGTGTTAATTTCTTTATCTTTCATTTTTGTTGATTTGTTTAAGGGTTGTTGATCTTGTTAGAAGACTGAATTTGCATTGTGCTAAAGGGTTTAAGTTTTGAAGACACTAATTCATCCCCCTACTCAGTATCTGGGAGTATTCAACAACTTGTTTCATTGATATATACATAGACAAATTCAACATTGATACAACTAAACATGTCCAAGATAAAGAAATATCACTTCAATAAGAAGCCTATATATTTCTTGATGATAATGGTATCTAGTTAATTTATTTTGATGGTACATGTTAAAAATAAGGCTCAAGAGCAGGGGTAATCCTCATTTCACTTATTGGTAAGTCATTTAAGTATTCCTTCATCCTTTCTTTTAGTTGCAGAAACAAAATAGTTGAGTATGAAGCTCTGCTACTAAGTTTGAATATGGTTGCCAAACATGGAATAAAGAAAATCAAAATTCTAGGAGACTCAAAGTTAGTTTTCTCACAAGTCAGAGCCAAGTATACATAAAAAAAATAGTTAAAACAATATAAGGTTTTTATGTGAGATACAATTCAATTGTTTGATGCATTTTCAATTGATTGGGTGGACGGGGGGAAGAATGCTATGGCTGAATTTTTGGACAAAATTGCTATTAGATTTAAGGATATCACCTTGGCAAGTATTTCAAAGTTAGAATTTCTAACCAAACCTCCATTCTTGAAAATATTTTTCACTAGAAAATTTTCCATGGTGGTTAGGATTTTCTAAAATCCTCGCATTGTGTTGATGAATACCATATCCAAGAAATTGAATTTCAAAATTTTGTTGAAGTGATTGATGTAAATCAAATTGTTTTTTGGAAATGAAGTCATGTATTTGAAGACAAATAAGCTTATGAAGGGATTGATGATGTTATATTTTTTTATGTTGATGATAAAAACATGACCAAATCAACCCATATACATGAAGAGGATCTAGAGTAGATCAATCTTGGTACAACTACATCACCAAAGAAAGTTTTTATAAGTAAGAAATTGAATCCCAATATCAAAACCATGCTTATTTCCTTGCTCAAAAAGTACAAGAATATTTTTTCTTGGTCATATGATGACCTAAAGGCTTATAGGGTAGATGTATTTCAAAATGATATTACTTTGAACCCTGATGTAAAACCTTTTAGGTAGAAGCAAATGCCTATATTAAACCTTGGCTCCAAAAATGTTGCAAGAGTTGGGAAAGCTTTGGGATGGTGGAACAATAAACCCAATTATAAATTCCACCTAGGTTTCTAATATAGTACCAATAAGAAAGAATAATTGAGACATTAGAATGTGTGTGGATTTTTGAAACTTGAATGTGTCATCACTGAATGATAATTATTCTTTACCAAATATGGAATTTATGCTACAAAAGGTTATTGGTTGTGACTTTTTTTCATGATGGATGGGTTTTCATGATGCGAATAAGTGAAGATTAAAGAATAATAAAAATATAATATTACCTTCACTACACCTTAGGGAACATATGTTTATGTAGGGATACCTTTTGGCTTAACCAATTTTGGTGCCACTTTTCATAGAGTTATGGATGTAACATTCTCATATTTGATTGATGTTATCATGGTTGTCTATTATCATGATTTGATTTCTTTTTCAAAAAATTAAGATCATTATTTTTACTTGGAGAAGATCTATACTAGAGCTTTGGAATATGGTATCTCCTTGAACCCATAGAAATGCATGTTTGGGGTAATAGAAAGGAAGTTGTTAGACCATATAGTCTCCAAGGAAGGTGTAAGGATTGACACTGAATGGCTAGTTGTGATTGAGAAAATCCCACAACCAAAGGCAGTTAAACCTGTATACACTCATTCTTTGGTCAAATTAACTTTGTTAGATATTTATTCCTAACTTTTTAGATAAGACAACACCATCTCAAAAATGTTGAAAAAAGGAGATACTATAGCCTAGGGTAAGGATCCTACTAAATAAATTTAAAAGCATCAAAGAGTTGTTAAGAAGCTCCATTTTTGATTTCACTAAACTTCTCAAAGCCTTTTCAATTGTTTTCATTTGTATCTTTTCACACAATTATTGTTGTTTTGTTGCAAAAGAATGATGAAGGTGTAAGAGTTAATGGTGAATCCCCAATACCTCAGGATCACCTACAAGACAAAAATAACTTCTACAAGAGAGAAATGGCAAGAATATCATGCTATGATTATGAATGCAAGATTGCCAAATTGAATATATTATGTACATATGATGCCTTGCTTATAAACACAAGTTTGGAGATATGAGTAGACAAAAGTATGACATGTGTTTTAATCCTATTTAATGAGACAACTACCTCAACAATACTAAATTAATTAGAACACAAGAATTAAATTTTATAAAAAGATAAGATCTAATGACACTTAACATGCAAATATGACCCACCATTAAACTTGTTAGGTAAAAAAACTTGTTTACACCAAGACCCCTCTTAAGTGAAACTTAGGGAGAATATTATTATGTGCATGATGCAAAGATGGGTCTTGGCTATGAGGCCATGTTAGGTACTCATGTACAAATGCAATCTCTCACAAATGGAGAAAAGGAGAAAACCCAATGGAACAACACTCCTCTCCAAAAGAGAAAAAAGATACAATAATACTCTCCATGAAGAATGAGAAGGAAAAAACACCATGTGAGGAAAAATATCCCCCCTATAATAGAGAAGAAGAGTGACTATGCAACCCCCCTCAATGAGATAACTTGTTGAAAAGAAACATTGGAAGCACACTGGTGGAGTAACACTTGAACCTTAATCCAAGAAATAAAGGACAAGATGATTCTAATGCTAGAAACATTGGAAACTCTCAATTTTTGGAGCAACCATGGAATCATGATAAAAAAATAGTTGTCTTGATGCCAAGGAACACTAGAAAACTCTAGATATGGAGCAACCCTAGAAATTGAATGAAGCAACATGAGACATAACATTGTTTTGTAACTAAAATAAAGTGTAAGGATCAAAATTACACCTACCCAAGTGATAGAATGTCCAAGTGATCAACTAGAATGTGAATACGAACAAATTTGAATAAAATGTACTTAGGGATGAACATAAAAAAAGTGCATGGATGGCTTGATAGAGCTCTTCAATACCTTTCCAACATTGCAAGAATCATAAAAATTGGAGATCATGGCAAAAATTTATGAGCTAGGGAGCCAAAAATGGAGATCTGAATTCAAACAAAAATACTAGCACCAAATACAAAAAATGGAAACATTACCTTCTCCATTGTAAAGTACATAGAGCCAAATTTTTGATGATATCTCATTTTTGAAAATCTGACACTGTGGCAGAAAGTTATGGGATTTTAAAAAATATTTGGTTCAGGCATTAGGAAACCAAAATTGGACCCTTAGGCCATAGGCCCTCGTGTGCCCATAGAACTATTGTGGTCTATTTTGGTTTTTAAAAATATAGCATCACCACCATGTCGCTAGTCAAGCGGTGGGCAAGAGGCACCCTGGTGGTTTGGGGGTGGCGAGCCTAAGTCACACTCCTAGGATTTAAGCCCTTTATGGGCTTGGAGATTGCAGGTTGTAAATACCCTGTGGCCAAGTGCTTATGAGTAGTCAGTTAAAAAATCTATCAGTAATAAACCAAATGCAATTTAAAACAATATTTTATTAATAAAACACTACACTATTAAAAGTAATTTTGTACCAACGATATGCCAGTTCTAAAAGTGCTTCGTACCACCAACCAAACAATTAAAAAATGATGTAATGATGATGCCAAAATAGTATAAAATGTGCACAAAATCAAAATATGTTGTAGAATATTCACCTGGTACCCAACCCATAGACCTATGACCTGCACAGTCGTATGGATATGTTGATGGAAAAAAAACTCCTATTGCCCCTAGGGTCATATTGACCCAAAGTGGGCTAAAATTCCAATTACCTCTTGGATCTAGTAACTTTAACCCAACTTCAAACCCTTGTAGATCTGACAAAATATAACAAAATTTGAAAAAATGAAAGGTAAAACTAACTTTATCTAATGCCCTAGATTTAATGATGAGGTCCTCGAAATCCTCAATTACACCCAACAAAATCTTCAAGCCAAAATTGGTCCCTCAAATGTGGGAAGAAGTCTGCAACACTAAAGCTTTGATACCATGTAGAAGCTATTAGTGAACTCCCAACACCCTAGGATCACCTGTAAGGTAGAAAAAACTTCCACAAGAGAGAAATGGAAAGAATATCATGCCATGGTTATAGATGCAAGATTTCTAGATTGAATATGCGATGTACATATGATGCCTTTCTTATAAAGGAAAGTTGTGAGATAGAATTAGAAAATATCATGACATCTATCTTAATCATGTACAATGAGACAACTACCTCAACAATATTAAATGGCTTAGGACACAAGCATTAAATATCATGATAAGATAAGATCTAATGAAAACTAACACCATCTAGAAAGATTCTTTCTTAGGACCTAATTAAACTTAACATGTAAATAGGACCCACTAATGAACTAGTTAGGTAAAACACCTATTTACACCAACAAAAGGATACAAGCAACCAATTTCATTTTTCAACAAGTCTCTTCAAGTTATAGAATTGAAATATGATATTATGGAGAAGCAAGCATATGCACTGGTAAAAGCAATGAAAAATTTAAAGCCTTACTTGGTAGTGGCCACAATTATTGTAAATGTTCCAAATGTAACTATGAAAGACATATTCACACAACATGAGGTTGTTGGAAGGAGATATAGGTGGATTAGTAAGATCTAGGAATTCAATATTAATATTTAGAACACTACATTGGTTAGAGGGAAAGGTTTGGCTAAGCTCATGGTTGAATCAAATTTAGAGGCTACTTAGGTAAATGCCTTGGAAAGAGAAAGTACATTAAAATAATGTATTTTGAAAACTTCCCTATGGTACAAATATGTAATACTATAAGTTTGTAACCTATGACATGTCCTAAAAATTTAACTAAAAATTAGAAAAGGATGTTGAAATTTCAAGCAATCAGACATGTCATCACCAATGGTGATTTATACTGGAAGAACATGAATGGTGTTCTCTTAAGATGTTTGAATGAGGATCAATATTTTAAGGCTTTATTAGAAACATAGTGTAAATTATGGTGGGCATTTCATAGCAAAGACAACAACCCACAAAATACTTAGAGCAAGCTATTGGTGGCATATGTTATTTGCTAATACTTAAAAGTTGGTAAGGAAGTGTGATGCATGTTAGAGGTTGTTGGGTAAGTTAAATAATTATGGATTCGTACCTTTAATACCTATTGTTGTGGATATCCTTTTAATTAGTGGGGAATTGAATTCATTGGTGAAATAACAAATAATTCTAGTGGTGGATTTGAGTGGATCCTTGTAGCCACTAATTATTTTACAAAATGGATTGAAGTTATCCTAACCAAGAGAGGAAACAACAAGGTGGTTGTTGATTTTGTATTGGAGCACATAATTATAAGGTTTAGAGTCCCAAGCAAGTTGATCAAAAATAATGCAATGTGTTTCAAGTTTGAAGAATTTTTTTTAAATTTTTTGCTCTAGGTATGGGATTAATCTATCATAGTTATCTCCCTACCATCCACAAGGGAATGAATAGGAATAGTCCAATAATAAAATTTTGATGAAGATCACAAATAGGATGCTAGGAAAGAATAATAAATATTGGGACTCAAAATTGAGGTCAGCTCTATGGGCTGACGACAAGGTTATGTTGAAAAAAATCATTGAAAATCACCCTATGAGTTGGTGTATGGTATGGATGTTGTAATGCCTATAATCAACTTGCTTCCTGTTTACAAATTTATTTGGAAATATTACGATATTGAAGATGCAATTCCTTATAGGATCAATCAGTTGATAGAGATGGATGAGTCAAGAAGGCAAGATTAGGTAGTCAACTTGAATAAACAACAAGTCAAACATCTGCTTGACAAAAAATATGTGTTAGGAAATTTGAGGTTGGTGATCTAGTGTTGATGTAGAATGCATGGATTATGACAAAGGTAAAAATGAAAAATTTGATCCTTTGTGGTTTGATACTTTATGTTGTCGTTATACACTCATGGGGACAATTCTTATCTTTTGGAGAATATGAATCGATAATTTTAAAAGTATCCAATCCATGGATAATTTTGGAAGCATTACTTCTCTTGATCTATGCTTTATTTTCCATGCCCATTAGTTTAGGATTTTCCTTTGTTTGGTCTTGTGTAGTTGTGATTACATGTAGCCCATAGTGAAGTGTTTTTCATTTTTAGTTTAGTGTGTCCCTACTTTTTTTAATCCTTGTCATGCTTTATTGAAGCATGCATCCTCGAACAAGAACCATTGTTAGGTGTTGTATTTTTTCATATCCCCATCTCATTTCCCATCATGCATAAATAATATGATATTTTTTCATGGGTTTATGATGTTTAGCTGGTGTTTTAGTCATTATACTCATACCCCCATTCCAACTCAAGTACCCAAATTAAAAATCCAAAAATTTGTTTGTGTGAAGGGCACTAAGAACTCCATCTTTTAGAACACCCAAATGGATAATATCTATTTCAAATTTAAGAAAATTTTGACCAAAATTGTGGAACTTGTGCAATTATAATATTTTCCTAGTGTTAGGGATGTTGCATTTCAAATTTGAGGAAAATCGAACCAAAATTGTGAAAGTTATGCAATTACAAGATTTTTCTATTTTTTAGGATGTCATGTTTCAAGTTTGAAGAAGTTTTGAATAAAATTGTGAAATTTATTCAACTATGGAATTTTTATATGCATTGGGATATCTTAGTGTTTGGAGATTTTAGGCATGATCTTGATATGTCTTAATTCCTCCAAACCTCTACCTCACCCCATTTTTTATTTCAATACTCATTTATTTCCCCAATTATAGAATTTTGACCCTACTCCTGATATATCTTGTAGGTGTGTAAACTTATGCAATATCTCTAAGCCCATCAATTATTTGTTATATCCTTTCGCCTTCACTTCTTCTTCCAAGACATTCTATTCTGAAACTTCAACCTCATTAGGGATACATCCACATCACCCCAAAACCTTCACAACATCCACTTCACCCCAAAATCCTTGCAACATTTACTTCACCCAAAAATCCCTGCAACATCAACTTCTCCCCAAAATCCCTCCAACCCCTCCTAAATTTCCACAATTGCATTCATTTAGCAAGTTTTCATCAAGTCTTCAAGCAACTAGGGAAAAATGGTTGTGTTTGGAAAATATCTAAATGTCTTGAAATTCCCACAATATCTAAGTGACCCTAAAATTTATGCAATTTTGAATGTCGTGATTTTTTTGCTATAGTGCAGAAGGGCACAAATTTTCACAATCTTCTTTAGAGGATGTGTTTTTAATACTGGCAAGTGTTGATAATGCTCCAAAACTACATTTTGAGGCATGCAATGCATGATTTCACACCATTACTTGGAACTAGTGCTTTCATAAAGGATTAACAACAAATATCTCCAAGTTTTATAGTAGAAATAAACTATGGCATATTGTTACTAAAAGAGACTCCAAGTTCTCAAAGAAAGTTGCACTCATACTATTCATCAAACTCAAGGTACACTTCTTATTCTTATGACCTACAAATTTATCTTTGGCCTATTGAAAGGGAGATTTATCATTAGTTAAGGGTTGGGAAAAGGTTTTGAGGCATCTAAAAGGATTTTTGGGGTAAGATAAAATTGTTCTATGTTTTATTTTCTAGGTGATATAGTCCATGATAATGCATTTTTTTTTCATAACACTGCATACTTTGATTTGAAGCTTATATTAATACATTATTTCAGTGTGTGTCATCTCTAATGTGCAATACAATAATTTTTTGGACAAAATAATCAAGGATTGTAAAGTCCATCAATGCACATTCTGATTCATTGCATCTCTATTGTTTTCATTATTAGTCTTTGAGCATAAGATTAGGTAAATATTCAAGAGTTATTGGAATACAAGTTGGTACACCAACTCCTTCCAATAGTCAAAATAATATATAATAACAAATTTATTCCAAATCCGATCATAACATTATTTATCCTTTAATGTATTTTCATATTAAAAGGACAATGGAGATATCATTGTAGTTATGTTACTAGATTCATGAGCCAAAAAATAATTGAGGTAAGACTTTGTCAAAAATTAAATCAAAATAAGTTGAGTTGGATTCTTTTTTATTTATTTATTCTATTATTAATTATTTTTATCATAATCTCTCATATTTTCTTTATTTCATCTTTTTAATACTCATAAATTCTCATACAAATTATAATTAGCTCTAATATTATTTTTAAAAACTCTATTCTATAATGTTATCCCACAACCCTTTAAGTACAAAATAATGTTATTATGAATTGAGACAATGACTAGAATTTAAAAAAAAAGACGAAAAAAACACTATTAATTATTAGTCAAAAGAAATAGAATAAAAAATATATTATTTATATGAAATAAATTTGAAAAAATATATTGCCTTCATAGTATTGCAACAATAGTATTTATTGTCCACCCAATAGATGAGCCATGACATACCAATCATAGGAATATTGAATAATAGTTTGAGATAACATATTATTATAAGCCATATGTATCTCAATTTTACCAGGTCAATGAAGATTATAATTATTAGTGGTGACATTCGATCAAGTTTGATTTGTACCAAACACAACTATGACTAATATAGTTGAAGTTGAGTTGGTTCCTTAGAACAAATATTTGTAAAATATTGATGAGCAAGTGAGTTGTTAATAAATCGTCTCCATAGATTGATTAGTTGATTTGATATTAAGACCTTGGTATTGTAGTTAAATTTAAGTTTATCTTTTATAATAAATACTTGTTAATAATTTGTTATTAGAATGTCTTTGTAAACTAATTAATTGATTAATAATTCTTATAATATGAAGATATTAAAAACAATATATTAATAATTATCATGATATAAAGATATATTATGATGTCATAAATAACAACTTATGATTAATAACATTTATATCAATTTTTTTATAAATTAAAATATAATATTATTAAAATAATTAAAACAATTTTATAAGTATTATTACAACTTAAAATTTGGATAAATATTAGTTTATTGTGACTAGCTATTACTACTCAACTTTTGAAAAAGTTATTTGTGGAAATAGTGCACCCATGAATATTTAATTTTTATTTTTAAGCAATTATTTAAATCTATATTAAAATTATTACTAGCATTCATATATTAATTAATAATATATATAAAATATGCCCATTAAGGGGCCTAGTTGGGTTAAACCAATTGAAAAGGTGTCAATGGTGGTTGCATGGGAAAAGCCAAGGGAAGGCTGGTGGAAAGTAAACTTTGATGGTGCATCAAAAGGGAACCCTGGACCATCAGGTGCAGGGTTCATCATCTGAGACTGGGAATGGAATGTAGTATCATTTGGGGCGAAGAAGCTGATGGAAGGAACAAATAACATAGTTGAAGCCTCAACAGCATTACTGGAAATTAAACTTGGTAAGAAATTGGGAGCTTCAAGAATACATTTAGAAGGTGACGCACTCATCATTTTTCAAGCAATAATGAAAGGAGAGATATGGGCATGGCAAATCCAAAATACGATTGTGAATATTAGAGAGGAATTAAGCACATGTGAAGATTTTGTTGTAAGTCACATAAGGAGATCTGGTAATTTGGAAGTCGACGTCCTATTAAATTGGGCTTTAACTTTTAAAGAGATTGATGAATTAAGAATAGAAGATTTAAGAATGTGATTTTAATGGATTGAGATAGTAAAGATGGTAAGGACGAGGCATTAATTAAGTGAGCCTGAGATAAGATTGAAGTAAATTGACATGGAGGAATGATGCGGAGGTTGGTGGTGGCATCCTAAGTACAAGGGATAATTAAGAATGGAGTGTGTTGTGTTAAGACATTTATTACCTCTCGACCCTCGGATTTTGATGAAAGCATTAGAGATTGGTGTGGAGAAGAAGGCACGAAGAAATTTTGGTTGTGGTGGTGGCTACATTGCAGCAGAGTTCAAATGGATGCCAATTTCACTCTTCTTTTGAGTAGGCAACTAAATCCATTTTATCGTGATGCCTTTGAGCAAAGATTAATGGGAATGTTCTTATTCACAGATGGGAGGCTAGTGCAAAGTGTTTGGATGATTTTGGGGAAATCCTTTGGAAATTTAAGGCATAGATATAGGATGAACATGGATGTATACTCTCTGATAGTGGCATGGGGTT
Organism: Sequoiadendron giganteum; assembly: GCA_007115665.2. Taxonomy (NCBI): domain Eukaryota; kingdom Viridiplantae; phylum Streptophyta; class Pinopsida; order Cupressales; family Cupressaceae; genus Sequoiadendron; species Sequoiadendron giganteum. The sequence continues at coordinate 297,908,690 of CM021106.1, forward strand.
TGGACCTAGGAGAATCAATAAGCACAGTGAGGGAAGTGGTGGAAATGATTATGCATAGAGACTTTTTGGAAGGTTTGGAATCAATTCTAGAATAGGAAATTCCAAGTGAAGATTTGGACATCCGGGAAGGTATTGAGAATGAGGAACTGGAAGGGGTAGAAGGATGCATTCCTTTCGTGCATTGGATGGAGGGAGAAATGAAAAACTGGTGGAGAGAAGAGGCAAGGCTTGGTTGGCAAGCTTTGAAGCTCTTTGTAGAGCTAATGAAGGTGGAAGCCATTATTTCCCAAGCAAAAATGGAAGCAAAATACATGGATATTGATGACCAAAAATTGAGGAAGCGGAGGGAGAAACCGGCAAGAAAATCTAGAATGGCAACAAGTAGCACAAGTTAAATTATGTAGCTCTCTTTAAGTGTTTGCAGAAGTAAGGCATGACTATTACATTATTTTTTTGGTTTGTTGGGGATGGAACCCTATTGAGGATGTTGGGATTATAGTGTGTAGGGTAAAATGAATGATTGAATTATATGTAGAATTATGTAAGGTAGCTCCAGATAGATTTTGAACAGATCTTAGGTGGGTAGGGTTACAGTTTCTATTGTTAAGCATGTTAAGATGCTTCTGGTGAAAAACCTTGTTAGTTGTCAAAATTTTGTTGGATGGTTGATGAAATCTTTGAAGCAAACGATGTAATCTTTTTTCAAGCAATACAAAATCCTATTACCGACCAAAAAATAATAATATATATAAAATACGTCGAGATTTATCATTATCAGGGAGCATATTGCAGTGAGAAAAAATGCTTACATCTTCATTAGCATTAATTTCAAAAGTAATATATATGATTTCATTATAGTTTCTATCATTGTTTATTTCAATTCCCTTTTTAAGGCTACACATGTATTAAAATTCATTTGAATTCCTCCCCAAACTTATATTATAATGTTTTGATTAGCAGTTGCTTTGTAAGTATTTGATTTTAGATTTTATAAAGACTTACTTAAATTCATACCAACTTGTAAATAACAAAACATAACATCAACATTAACCATTTCCATTTAATTAGAACACAAATACTTTCAATTTGTTTAAAGAAATAGTTTCACTTAGTTAAACATTTATGAACTGGTAATAAATTTTCAACAATATTCCAAAAATAGTGGAACAATATTACAACTCATGTATTATTATCAATTCATGAATTTTCATAAATCATCAGATTTACTATTAAAAACAACTGAGAACAATATAATGGCAAAAATCACATCAAATAACTTAGACACCCACTGAGTTTATTTGAAATGTTTGAAAATATTGTTAACAAGATATACATTCAAGCATTTGAATGTAATGAAACCTAGAGCTTTGAAATTGAATCTAATAAAGCTTTTCTCTCAGATGAATAATCGAACTTTTTTGTTTTTATGATAGTGCACTTAATCCTTTGTTCATCATTATAAGTATCTTTTTTCACTTGAAGTTCAAATATGTATTTGTTGAAAAGGACCTTTTGTGTAATGTGTCCAAACTTGACATCATCTTGTTCTTCATGCTTCAAAATGTTAAATTATTTTGTTGTAACACCCATTATTTCTTCTACCACTTCTTCAAAAGCAGTAATCCAAGTGAAAGCGATATGGTCTTGCACTTTGCATTGAAGTATATATCTATAATCACATTCTGGGAAATTTTTATCACATCTTCCACAATAGAAATTACCATTTCCATTAGTGTTTACCTTCTTTTTGCATTTCCTACCTCCAATTTTTAAGGGGCAAGTTGTATAACAAAAATTGTCTACGTTTATGAAAGATAAGGTAGCTTTTATCACTATCCAATAATGTTTATCAGATTTACATGTTCCTCATCCTCTATTTGTGTGATATGTTTTAACATTTTATCTTCTATTAGAGATGAGGTTTCCTTTGTAATAGAATGAGAATGGAGATTCTTGCCTTTGTTTCAAACCAAAATCTCAATCATTGTGACTCTAGAAGATCTAGATTTATGAGCAGTTGGGTTGTAGTAATTTTTCCCACAGATTTTCCACCAAAATTGCTATTTTGTCTAGCCTTTATAGCAAGAATGGGGAAAGTTCTTAAATCACACATTTCTTTGAGTTGTTTACCTTCCTTATTGCAGAAACCACCCCACATTGTTAATTCCACCATACAACTTGACATGTCTTTTAGTTGAAGGGTTCTTTTTTAATTTTGTGTGGCATTCTTTCTTAATATTGTGTTTGGTGTGTCGATTGACAGAACAACACCAATGATATCAACCATAGAGTTGATTTTAATGTTCTCAATTTCACTTGTCGGTGTAAAATGGAATTTTTGTTTTGGTATAAGGTTATCCTCTTCCAAACACAACTCAACTATCGAATTACTTTCTAATAAAATTTCCCGTTCATTCTTTAAATGGGTGAAATTCTTTTGTGCAATTTTGAGTCTCCCTTTTGAGATGATGAACACTTTCCTAGTTTCTATGCGATCATAAAACTATTCTGCAGCTGCATTAAAACATGTTACTCTTATTTCACCACCATTTGAATCAACCAAGTCAAAACTAAAAAAATTTCCATCTCCTTTTGCATTTTTGAAATAACGAAGTTGACCCTTTGTAGTGACTCTTGCCTTTATTAACCATCTATTCTGGTACAGATTCAATGCTACAATAGGAATAGTTCTTGTAGGAGGTTCATTTTTTCCAGAAATTGGGTGATCATATGGATTATTGGTAGGATTCATGCCTATTTCATTATAATATAAGAAAAATATTATTCAATAGAATTTGAACATGGCCACAAAAATGGAAGAGTAAATGGAAGCATTTATAATTTGTTGAATTTTTCATGCAGTGGAAGAATTGAATGTAGCGTAAAACTAAAGATCATATAAATATAGTACATTTTGAAATTTGACACTGATAGAAACAAAATTGAAGAAAATATGCATGTTACATCAATTATCTTCTAAAAAAATTAGTCTATTTTCTTCAGCCTTTCTCTTGGCAAGTTGTCTACCCTTTTTCATTTTCTCATAACGGTCATATGTGAACTGTGGCGTTATTCTTAAGTCTTCTAGGGATTTTACATGAGATATAGCTACAAATGTTAATTCTATTCTTTCTCTTGGTCCTCTATCAACAATAGCTTTTGATAGAGTCGAACCTTGTGATTTATGAATTCTCAATGCCCAAGCCAATCTTAATGCAATTTGGATTTTCCTACCCCTTTGTATTGCTATAATTGGAATTATCTTTGGGTTATGATCATCAAATGGTATTCTTGAATAGATGTCAAACTCAACCATTACATATGTTGGTGGTTCTGGTGGACCTATACCAGGTTTGTATACAATCTTTCGTATATATCCTAAAGCTCCATTTACAAGACCTACTTGTATCAATAGATTTGAGGTTAACATGACCCTAGCATCTTTACATATCAATAATTTTAGATCCAACTCATCATTTGAGCATTCTTCTACTGCATTAATTCTTCCTGATTTTTTTGCAACACTACATGCAACAAGATGCTCCAATGAGTATAACATTTTTTTGTTATGGTTATTAACATTTTCATTTGTGGAGAATAAATGAACACCACTGTCAAACTCCTCATTGCTTGTTGCATCTTATGTAATAGTGGTTCTTGTCATAAGAAATTTACAATCATTGATTATGGGGTTTGCATCTCTTAGATTTGTCAAAATTTGACGAAATCTTTGTTGGTGGATGTTTTGTCCATCTTGTCTGAATATTTTATCTAGAGTAGCCACAGTTTTGAATTCTTCCCATAGCAACTTAGCTCATTTGTTGTTGTCATATGATGTTCTATCATCAACAAGAGGCAACTGACCCAAATCTCCAACAAGAATGATGGATATGCCTGATAGAAAATTGATAACAATTATTTTCAATACTATATAACTTTATAGTTATACAATTTTCATATACATTAATTTTTTTGTATTTAAATCTTGAATAATTAATTTGGTTAATCACAAAGATTTCTACCTGCAAAGTTACAATTTTCATTTTGTGGGAATGCTTGTCAAAGTCGAGAATCTATGTTCTCTAGCAAGTTTTGACCAATGAAGCTCATTTCGTCAATTAAAATGTACTTGATGTGTTCTATTTCTTCTTGAAAACTTGTGAGTCTCACTCCTTCCAATTGAGAAAAATCTGTTATTGAAATTTAGAGTTTTGAATGAACTATGGATGCTCCTATGTTGAATGTTGCAATTCCAGTTGGTGCAAGTAATAGAAGAGGAGAATGACCTGTATTTGTTGCATTTTGAAGAGTTTGACTAATAGCATTAATTATATATGACTTTCTTATCCCTATTATTCCTTGAATTATCATCAACAAGGGCAATGCATTTTGATTATTATGGTAGTGTGGCATGATTATGTTGAGTGCCTTTTTTGTTTGTCACTAAGGGTTGTGTAGTTCATACATTGTGGTATTTCATCATGTATGAGACATTCATGTTCTCTCATGCTACTTATCAAATTTGTTGCTTGACTTGTGTACATTTCACCATGATATTCATTACACCAATTTGTTTGTCTATCAATATCTCTCCTTCCCAACATATCTATTTCAGAAACTTGGATATGTTGACCATGATGTAGTCCAGATATTATTTCCCATTCATGCTCTGTAGTATTTTTTTGAATAGTTTCATTGTCTTCAATTTCACAATCACTGATGTTTTCATCATTTTCTTCAATTGTTATATGTTCCATGTGCCAAGGGTTATAATGGAATGACTCATAGTTTTGTCTTATTGAATCATTTTTATGACCAATATCTCTATCCACATCATGAAAAGGTTTGTAGAGCAATAATTTTGAATAACAAAAATCAATCCATTTATCTGACTCATATGGAGGAATGGATAAAAACCTAGAAAGTACTCTAACAATAGTTGCTTTTTGTCTTGGCTCTCATTTGTTATCTCTTCTTCTGTTAGGATTATATATCCATGATATAGCTGCATCAATTAGTACACTTTCCATCAACAACGACCTTATTTTATATCCTTCAATGAAATCTTTTGTTTGTTCTTCATTGTTTTCTTCATCATTTACACTTATGGGTTTGAACACCTCACATGACACATTTAGATTGATAAACCTTCTACTGCTCTCTACCAATGGAAGTTCAAGTAGCATGTGGCACGTCTCTTGACCTCCAATGTCAATTTCTATGAGAGTCTTATTCAAAATCCTTTTATATGCTCTTGCAGACAAATCATCAAGATTTTCCATGTTTGTAAGACACATCAACATCTGTTGGTATATTTTTGAAAAAAAATCTGCTTTTGTTGCATACTTTGAAATATAGTTGATTACAACATGTTTGAAAGAATAGGTTTCTAGTCTATATTTTCTCTCCACAATTGCAATATGTAGTGATTGTGTGAGTTTACTCTATCATCATTCCTAGCCGGTTCAAAAAAAATTCACCTGTTTCTATGTCTTCATATAATTTGGATCCCTCTAAATTCAATGGCCACGAAGCATTATACCTAAAATCAATATGAATAAGTAATGTATTTTAGTTGTTTTGAATCATATTACATTTCATTTTAATATAACTCTTTTAACTTATTAAAAATTTTACCTGTAAACCATTGTTCCTCTTTTTTTCATAGGCATGCACCCTCCCTACAGACTGTGTGTCACTCTACACAGTTTAGTATCTCTTCATAGTCATGATCAATATCTATCTCTGCAAGTTGTCTTGTATTTTTAAGACATGGATGTTGAGGAAAGTTTTGGAATGCCTACAATTGGATATAGAAAAAAATGTATTAGTTATGTGATAAACGACAAATTGTTTACATCATATATTATATGCATATGTTTAACTATTTTGAACATGCCTATATGTTTTGTTGATGTGGATCTTGTCTAGGATCCCATGCTTGAACAATAGAGTAGAAATATCTTTCTGCACTTTTTTCGTTGGTTTTCATTTGACCAATCCAAGTTTTCCATATTTGGTGCTTTCTGTATCCATATGAATCCATGCACATGTGGCGAGCCCCTATGTTGCCAATCATATCTAGACCAAAAATCCATAATATTCATTCCTTTTTCTAGTATTTATGTTTTGAACATTGAATGTCTCAAGTGCATGTATTATGTGACTATATGAGGATATTCAATAACATTTTGTTTTTCGTCAAATTTGAGCCTCATGTGGAGTAGTTGGCAATTTTCTTGGCATTAATGTATTCAAATTGGGCCAATACATATCTACTGCACTCAAAGTGAAGAATATTGTAGGAGAGCCTATTTTATGAAGCATGTCAGTCAATTCTACACGATATTGTGCCTAGTATGACCTTGTACCCCTCAATGTTGTGAAAGGAAAATAGAGGTGCATAATCGCTTTCCTAACGCTAATACAACAAAGGAGAAGTGCACAAGACCAGTTTTAAAACTTCTTAAAACAACTGAGATGAACACATACAAAGTAGAAAGGATAATAAAAAATAAGCAATCACAGATAACACCAGATTTATGTGGGAAAACCCTTTTTGGAAAAAACCCACCACACCAAGAAAAGACACTTTGTATTATAGTAAAATAAATTACATACAAAGCTCACAGTCCTCACTCTCTGATAGTTAGCTCACAAAAGCAGACTTGAGTTTTCATGCACTCACTATTACAATAATTCTACAAGTATATAATGAATACAACTAACTTCTATGCCTTGCTCACTTTTCTTCACTGTCACCCTTAGTGACTTATATCAATGTAATCAACTATACAATTCATACATCGCATTAATCATGCCAACCAATCACAGGTCTTAATAATGCACTAATCACCCAATCAAGCAATCTGATCTTCTAACTGATCTGCCCTGCAATCACGTATCGGGCCACCCAGGCATTAACTCACTTGCCTTAATCATATTTTTTCATCAGCTAAAACACATCTTGCATTTATTGCTTTCACCACTCTAGACTTCGACCAATCAGATGTTGAATACTTTCCATGTGTTGCCTCTTTACTTGTTCGTCGCTTCTAGTCAAGTCAGACCGGTCAACCCAAGTGACAAACATCTCTAACTGCACTACCTCATTGAGTCAAAGTAGCCATCATGGTATGATGGTAAGCCCTTGTCAACCCATTAGCTACCTTCACCATGCCACCACCGAGTCCCATGAGATCTCCCACGATATGGCAGCTCCACCACCCAACCGCAGGTCCCTTCTAACACTGTCGTGGTACCGAGGTAGTGGCTTGTCTGCCAGCCCGCCGCTTAGCACTGCATCACCGCCGAGCTCAGCATGATCTTCCACAGTATGGCGGTGTCATCGTCCAACCACGAGGCTAAGAAAAGCCTCTCACGGTCTAGCGATAACCACCTGCATCGACCGTCGAGCTCCACTGTGCTACTGGGCCCCAACCGCAAGACCTTCGCGGTAAGGAGGTAACCGTCTCGACTGGCCGCCATGGCTTACCGTGCCACCACAACATGGACAAAAGGCCATCGCGGTTGGGCGGTAAGCGTTCTTCACAGACCACCAGTCATTTACCGCATCCATCGTGGCTTCACTGAGCAAGACCCATGGTAAGGTGATAACCGTCATCCTGACCATTGCCCTTCACCGCGTTGTCGCTCCATCGCCGAACCATACCCGCGATATGGCGGTGAACCTTTTCTTAATTTTCGCTCGTCAACTGCTCTACTGCCAGCCTAGGAAGAAGACCCCACGGTATGGCGGTGACACCGCCCAACCGTGGACAAACCGACAAAGGCCCAAGATAAAGCGGTAAATCGCCATACTACGCCTCTATGAAAGACTCTCAACAGTAGAGAGGTAAAGGCTGAGAATGGATGATAATTTTTCCAAGTATTTTCAAAGGTTCAAGCCAGAAGTTGAGGCACCTATTCCCAACAAGCTCCCACTTGATGAAGAATTCTTGGCTTCCTCTATACTTCAAAAAATTACTAACGATCATAGGCCCCAACGCCCATCGATTCTGTGCACCATCTGAACTTGTATGTGCTCATTGTCTTTGTTAACGCATGTGCAACATTCTTCAAAGTGTCAACCTTTTCTAAACAGATCTTTCCATCTTCCACCATATCCCTCATGAAGTGATACTACACATAAATGTGCTTTGTCCTGGCATGGAAAGTCAGGTTCTTTGCCAAACAAATGGCACTTTGACTGTCACAGTAGATTTTAATCTGCCCTGCATTAAAACCAATATCAGAGCATAATCGACTCAGCCAAACTGCTTCTTTGTAGGCGTGTGTTACTGCCATGTATTCAACCTCTGTAGTGGATAAAGTGACTATAGCTTGTCACTTACTCATCCAACTGACTGCACCACCATTTAGCATGAAAGTGTATCCACTGGTGGATCTTCTGCTATCAATGTCCCCTACCCAATCAAAATCCACATATCCACAAATGTTGAGTGTTCTCTATGATGCAATCAAATTTCCATGGTAACACAGAGCATATTCTGAAGTCCCCTTCAAATATCTGAACATTCTCTTCATAGCATCCCAATTGGATCTTCCTAGATTTTCCATAAAATGGCTAAGAACTCCAACTGCTTGGGCAATGTCTAGCCTTGTATAGACCATTGCATACATTAGACTACCAACAAAACTTGCATAAGGCACCTTGGTCATGTCCTCCATCTCAATAGCAGATTTAGGATAGTCTTCAGTAGATAGTTTTGTTCCCTGCATAACTAGAACAACTAGCTGCTTGCAATCATCCATACCAAATCTCTCCAGAACTGTATTGACATAATTACTCTGAATTACCTAGAGCTTTATGCTTGTTATGTCCCTGATTATCTCCATCCCCAGAATATACCTTGCTGCACCCAGATCTTTCATTTTGAACTTTGCAAACAAACGAGATTTAAGATCAAAAATCATAGACTTATTATTTCCTATGAACAACATATCATCCACGTGCAGGGTAATAATAAGCACATGATCATTTTCAGATTTATAATAAACACAATGATCAAATTTTGATCTCACAAATCCCATAGACAACACAAAAGTGTCAAATTTCTGGTACCACATTCTAGGAGACTACTTCAAACCATACAGAGATTTCTTTAATTTACAGACCAGACTTTGTTTACCTTTTTCAACGAAGTGCTCAGGTTGGGACATATAAATCTCTTCTTCCATCTCTCCATGGAGAAACGTTGTCTTCACATCTATCTGCTCAATCTCTAAGTCATATGCTGCTGCCAATGACAACAGAAATCTAATAGATGTGAGCTTTGCTACAGGGGAAAAAATTTCTCCATAATCAATTCCTTTTATCTAGGAAAAACCTTTTGCAACCAAACTTGCCTTATACTTTTCTACACTGCCATCTAGACCGGTCTTCTTCTTGAATACCCATTTACAGCCAGCAAGCTTTCGCCTTTCAAGCAAAGGTACAAAATCCCAAGTTTCATTTTTCTTCAATGATTCCAATTCTTCATTCATGGCTTCCAACCAAGAATTTTCATCAAGCATATAAATTGCCTCTTTAACAGTCCTAGGCTCCTCAGTGCTAGTAATTAAAGCATAGGCACAGTTCGAATCTAACATAGAGAAACCATACCTATCAGGTTGTCATTTTTCATGTGTAGACCTTCTTACTGGTTGAGGTTGTGGTTCTTCATCTTTAGAACTCTCAAAGCTGTTTGAACTCTCCTCACTTTTAGGTACACCATGTAGTTCCTCTTTTTCTGGAGTTTGAGGAATATGAACTACATCATTCTTCCTTTATCTTTTATTTGTCTCTAGCTGTGGATCAGCTATTGAAGGTTTCAACTCATGAAATATTACACTTATGTTATACAAAACCTTCTCAGTATCAAGATTCCAAAGCTTGTATCTCTTCACACCAACGCCATAGCCGATGAAGATACATTTAACAACCTTGCTCTCCAACTTTGATCTTTTCTCACTGGGCACATATACATATGCCTCACAGCCAAAAACATGAATATGTCTAAGAGGACTTCTTACTAGACCACACTTCCAAAGGTGTCTTCTCAACAAGAGCAAAACAAGGTGAATGATTTACCAGGTAACATGTTGTAGCCATAGCCTCAGCCCATAACTTCTGCTCCAGACCAGCACTGCTCAACATACTTCTCACTCTCTCCATTAACATTTTTTTCAACCTTTCAGCAACTCCATTCTATTTTGGATTATAAGGTGTAGTTTTATGCCTTTTAATTCCATGGTCTATGTAGTACCTTTCGAATTCTATAGAACAAAACTCACCGCCATTATCCATCCTCAAGCATTTAATTTTCTTTCTAGTCTGATTCTCTACCAAAGTTTTAAATTCTTTAAATTGACTAAACACTTCTGATTTACTCTTAAGAAAGTATATAAATGCCCTTCTCGAATAGTCATCAATAAAAGAAACATAATATCTATTCTTCGATAATGAAGGAACATTAACTGGACCAAACACATCAGAATGAACATAATCCAATACACTAGAATATTTATGAGGACTTGAATAAAATGAAACACGGTGTTGCTTTCCATAAATACAGTGTTCACAAAAATTGAACTCAAGGTTACAATCATCAAACCCTTCAACAAGATTTTTATTTTTTAAGGTTTTTAAACCGTTCTCACCTATGTGACTGAGTCTATGATGCCATAGCATGGTCTTCTTTGCTGGGAGTTTCACCTCCAAAGCATTTGCAGCCAAAGAAGCATCTTCATCTTCCTCTACAGGAACAACTTTGCTTGACTTTATAGAGGCATTTTTGCATTGAACACGACGTGCATCCAACTTGTATAGAGTGCTAGCATGTACACCCTTAGCCAACACCATTGCACCTCTAGCCATATTACATCCTTTACTAGAGAAAGAAACTTCTACACTAGCATCATTCAGCTTACTGATATAAAGTAAGTTACGAGCCAAACTTGGTATGTGCAGTACGCCACCAATCCCTTTGATTCTACTGTTAGGGAAATAAATTTTGACTCTTCCACAGCCAACAATATCCAATGTTGAATCACTCGCTAGGTACACCTTTCCACCACCATACTTCTCGTACTTAGTGAACCATTTTCTATGAGACGTCATGTGAAAGGATGCACTCGAGTCAACCAGCCAAACATCATTTGATGTCTGAATTGCCAAGGCTACAATGAAGGCATCTACATCACTCTGAGAAGAGTCATTGTATGAAGCATTACTCTTCTTCTTCTTCTTATCCTTACAGTCCTTTCAAATATGACCAGACTGCCCACAGTTCCAACATTTCACCTTGGAATTTTTACCAAGAGAGACTTTGATCTCCCTATAGATTTAGATTTGGAATTCTTGTCCTTCTTCTTGCCTTTCTCCTTCGATCTACCTCGAACAACAAGGGCCTCTTTGGCCATCTCTGAATACTTCCTCTGCATCTCTTCATACAGCAATGAGGCAACAACGTCTTCCATCTTGAAAGTAGTGCTCATACTTCCAATAGCTATTACAAGATGATCCCAAGTGTTAGGTAATGAACATAACAGGAGCATGCAATGATCCTCCTCCTCAATCTTGACACCCACAAACGCCAACTGAGAAACACTCATATTAAATGAGTTCAGATGGTCTGCAACACATGCACCTTCTTCCATCTTCAAGGAGTACAACTTCTTCCTCAGGAATAACTTATTTACCAAAGACTTTCCCTAATAAATATCACCAAGCTTCTTCCATAATGAAGCTACAAACTTCTCCTCATGGACGTTCAGGAGTACAGAATCGGCCAGACTAAGTCTTATCAGACCTCTCGCTTTTCTATCTGCAAGGTCCCAATCTTCTTGCTTCATAATTTTTGGCATAGTTCCAAACACAGCAACCCAGAGGTCTCTATCCACAAGCAAGTCTTCCATTTTGAGTTTCCATAACTCAAAGTTGCCACCATTGAATTTTTCAATCTCTATTCTACCTAATGTACTCGCCATCTCAAACAGAACTAAGTTTTAACTTTACAATACTCCCACTGGAACAGTATTAGCACAAATAACCAACCTTGCTAACAAGGATAACACAAATGGCCAAGCTTTGATACCACTTGAAAGGAAAACAAAGTTGCAAAATCGTTTTCCTAATGCTAATACAATAGAGGAGAAGTGCAAAAGACCAGTTTTAAAACTTCTTAAAACAACTGAGATGAACACATACAGAGTAGAAAGGATAATCAGAAATAAGCAATCATAGATAACACCAGATTTACGTGGGAAAACCCTTTCGGGAAAAAATCCACCACACCAAGAGAAGACACTTTGTATTAGAGTAAAATAAATTGCATACAAAGCTCACAGTCCTCACTCTTTGATAGTTAGTTCACAACAACATACTTGAGTTTTCATGCACTCACTGTTACAATACTTCTACAAGTATACAATGAATACAACTAACTTCTCTGTCTCACTCACTTTTCTTCACCATCACCCTTAGTGACTTATATCAATGTAATCAACTATACAAGTCATACATCACATTAATCATGCCAACCAATCGTAGGTCTTAATAATGCATTGATAACCCAATCAAGCAATCTGATCTTCTGACCGATATGCCCTGCAATCACGCATCGGGCCGCCCAAGCATTAACTCACTTGCCTTAATCGGATTCTATCATCAGTCGAAACACGTCTTGCATTTACTGCTTTCACCACTCCAGACTTCAACCAATTAGATGTTGAATACTTGCCACATGTTGCCTCTTTACTTGTTCGTCGCTTCCAGTCAAGTCAAACCGGTCAACCCAAGTGACAAACATCTCTAGCCGCACTACCTCGTCGAGTCAAAGCAGCCATCGCAGTATGGTAGTAAGCCCTTGTCAACATGTTAGCTACCTTCACCGTGCCACCACCGAGCCCCACGAGACCTCCCGCGGTATGGCGGTTCCACCGCCCAACCATAGGTCCCTTCTAACACCATCGCGATACCGAGGTAGTGGCTTGTCTGCCAACCCACCACTTAGCACCGCATTACCGTCAAGCTCAGTACAATCTTCCATGATATGGTGATGCCACCGCCCAAATGCAAGTCTAAGCAAAGCCCCTCGTGGTCTGGCGGTAACCGCTTACGTCGACCATCGAGCTCCACTATGCTACCAAGCCCCCACCGCAAGACCCCCGGGGCAAGGAGGTAACCATCCTGACTAACCGCCACCGCAACATGGCCAAAAGGCCATCGCAGTAGGGTGGTAAGCATTCTTCTCAGACCACCAACCGCTTACCATGGCTTCACTGAGCGACACCCATGATAAGGCACTAACCGTCATCCTAACCGTCGCCCTTCACCGCATCACCGTGCCATTGTCGAACCATACCTGTAGTATGGCGGTGAACCTTTGCTTAACTGTCGTCCATCAACTGCGCTACCACCAACCTAGGAAGAAGACCCCGTAATATGGCGATGACATCGCCCAATCGCAGATAGACCAATAGAGGTCCACGGTAAAGCGATAAACTGCCAGACTGCGCCTCTATGAAAGACTCTCAATGGTAGAGAGGTAAAGGCTGAGAATGGATGATAATTTCGCCAAGTCTTTTCAGAGGTTCAAGCCAGAAGTTGAGGCACTTGTTCCCAACATGTTGTTCCAAACCACGTCAACCTGTCAGCTAGATGGGATTGTGGCTTGTTTTCCATATGCTGACACAACTCGTTGATGGTGATTGGCATGCCTTGAAAACTTCTTTTTATAAATACAGTTGAAGAATTTCATGCACGATGTCTCATTATCATGTTCATCATAAAATATCTAAATCTTGGATGCCGACCAAAATGATGGTCCCTATAGCGCAATAAATATTTAACAAATTCATGCAGATGCACTCTCCTCATTCATGGTTCTAACCAATCACATGTACCATCGAGGAACAATTTTGGGAATGCCATATCAAGTAATCTTGAAGTGACATATCCATTGATAGGAGATGAACCAATTTCTGGCCAATCAATCAATGTTGTTGAATTTGCATCAAGTTTATTAACCCATGCCTAAATCAATTCCATTTCTCTATAAGCATTAGGTGGCATATAAGCCATTGATGTAGTGTGCCCAATTATATTTCCTTCATCCATCTCCATGATTGGACCCACAAATATAATTTCATTTGAATCAGAATCAAATTCTATATGCACTATTTTTAATTTGTTGAAAATATTTTCATCAAAATTTCCTATGAGATCATTCAAAGCATTTTCATTGATTCTAACATCTGAATACAAATTTCCATGGTCTACTTTATATTTGAATGCCCTATACACACGATCCCTATTGAGTGTGAAGTTATAATTTGTGTCATGTTGATCCCTTCTTCGAACAATGATGATTGGAAACTCTCTTATTAAATGTGGCAAAACTTTTGAAATATATTCCACATTTTGTGGAAAACTTATTGTGTGTTCTCTATATTTATATTGACCACCTAATACATGGTTAACTTTAATTATTGGGCTAACACGTGCAATCAAAATTTCTTCTACTTGAGTCAATTTCGCAAGCTCTTTTGGTTGTGGCCCAAGATCCATATTATTTAAAGTTGAAAATCTATGATTCCCTCTCTCTTGACGACATCTATTATAGACAAAACCTTTAGAGGTGTGAGATAATTTCATTCATAGGTAGCATTCTTGATAGATATAACACATGTTTAGTGTTCTGAAGTTATCTAATTGATGTCAAAATTGTATTTGAAATCTTTTGAAATCATTGTCAAGCATTCCATTTGGGTTTTGTATGTTTCATCATACACCTAAATTTATTTCATCTTGTACTATTACTTATGCCCTTCATGTATCATATCTTTGTCTTTCAACTTCATTGTGTCTTTTTCTTTGTTCTTCTCTTTTAACATTTGTCATTTGTTCATGTCGTCGTCTTCTATATTCTCTTTGATATTGCCTTCTTTGCTCCTTTGATTTAAAATTTAATCTCGATCGCACCATATCTAGAAAATAATTGAAGTTGGATTTGTAAAATTGATGTTGTTGAATGGTAAACTTACTTTTATTTTAAATGAATTTCATGTAATATCAAAGACCATTTCAAAAGAGATATTCTAAATAGAATACAAATTTACATGACTATTAAATAAGAAGTACAATTGAAGTATAATTAGTCGAAGAAATTTTAAGTTATCAAACTAATTAAATTGTATTCCCTTTTTTATCTAAATTTTTTAAATTAACTAATTAAATTCAAGTTATCAAACTAATTAAAGTATATGATTTGTTGGATATTTTAGATGCACATTCGTGGATGTAATGGTTATTTGAATTTGTTGTTGAACGTAATCTGAAACATACATTGAACTATTCAATTTAGTAGACATAGGTACAATACATTTGAATGAGAACATTTTGACTATTTATATATCAAGTAGGCCATGTACATCCAAAATATATGAACGGTATTTTTCAAAAGTAGACATGAAAGTCTATATGAAAATATTATTCGTAAGACTAAGCCAACCATGGTTGCCACCTACATAGAACATGTATGATTTTTTTTTGACAAAATAGACATGAAAGTCTACATCAAAATTTTGTTCATAAGAGTCAACCAACAATGAAAAAATCATTTGTATGATTCATATGTGTCTACCCTAATTATCATACAAGTACAAAATAAATTCTTCAATAGTTATTTTTGCAACTCTTGGTTCTTTGTATTGCTCGTCATAATAAAGTTATCTTAAAAAACCAGAGAATCATGCAACTTTCTTGCATGTTGCATGTAATTTGCGAGCAATGTCTTCCATGTCATTAATCTCTTGACATTCTACTGCACGTGCAAGCAGTGCAACATGATAAAGTTCTCTAATGATTTTTTTTGATTGGGCTTCAATTGATGAGTACAACTTGTCAATCAGAGTTGGCACATGTGTGTTTGAATTTGTTGACTCCTCAAGGACTTCTAGTTATTGGACTAATGGTTGGGTGGAAGCATATTCATTTTGGGTAGCCATTATCTAAATAGTAAATTAAACTCATAAATAAGTAACAAGTTATAAAGATATGTATGATTCTAAGTTGTAGCATTTTTTTTTATGATTTTCAATTGACTTGTCAAAGCTAACAAGACTACAAGGAGAAGTGTAAGCAAGTTCTTATCAAATTTATTTTAATGTAGGAGATTGGTGAGTTATAGATAGAGATAATAGTAGTGGTACTAGTGTTCACAAAGCTGCCTAAGATAAATAATAATGATTGAAATTTTTAACAGAATGGCAATTTCAAAAATCTTGCTAGCAATATTTAACGGAAAGTCAACTTTAGTGTCATGGGAGTACATGGAGTGTAGTTGCATACCTGGAACCAAAGGTCTCTTAACTAAGAAATTTTCTCGTCTGAAGCTCTAGATGATAGGAGTGGTCCAAATTCCTACAAGACATAACAATGCTCATCAATGATACAAGTATTTTATCACAATCCAAATACTTATGTAATATTTCATCATCATGGAAATTTTTATAAGGTTGGTACAAGTATTTAATGGGAATTCAAATTTCATTTATGAGGACTACATGATAACAGTGGTCCACTTTCACAATCATATCGATACTAATATAACATAATGTAATTTCTTTCTTTATTTTTTTAGAATGTATATTTCTACCACATGACCATGCAAATATAATGTCATAACATGTGTGATTGGATTGTTCACCAAATTTCATTTATGAGGACTACTGCATGTACGCATATTTTAAAGGTCTCTTCTATCTGGAGTTACAGTTACACATAAGTACTTTATTTATCAACAACCTTTGCATAAATATTTTATTTATTGGAAACATTTGTATAAGGGTTTTATTTATCAACTTTATTTAGTGTGTCAGGGGTGTATGATCTTCAAACTCTTGGGAACTTATTACAATTATTTTAGGAGGAGATTGCACATGGAGGTTCTCCTCGTCATTCTTTTGTCTCTTTATTGGAATATTACTATTGCCTTCACTAGGTATATGATGGGTTCGAGGTAGTTTCATGTCCAAGTCAGCTTGGATGTTAGCAGCTTCTTTCTTGGACCACTTTATTTATGCCTTCACGTCACGAATCCTTTCCATAGCATGGTAAAAGGTCTGGTTCTCCTTCAACCAGCCTTCACCCTCAATGTTCTTCCCCTCTACGAACTTGGTTAATGCTTCTCGCTCCTTACACTATAAATAGTGGGCATTCCCTGCTATAGACTTATGAGAAATTTGTTTAGTTTGTATCATGTCTAGCAAAAAAGGTTTCACATTAGCATTACAAGTCACAAAAATCCTCTATAATTCAATGCATGTAGACAATTAACATGGTCATTCGGTCTTAACAATGATGAAATAAATTAACATGATCAAGATATTTGTCTATGTCAAGTGAGAAGTGCCTTTTCATATTTGAATCAAATAGTGTAGAATGATGAAAGAATCCAAAGAATGATGAATAATGTTTTGAGAAAGTTCCATATATAGTTAGATTTGATACACAACCAATAATAAGAATAAACGATATGTATCATTTATATTTTTGTTAACAATCTAAACTCTCCTAACTAAAATATTCTCCCATCATTCTCTCTCTCCTAACAACAAAATCCTGAGTGTGAAGATTTACAATTTGGCCATGCTTCATGTGATCACTACAGTGAACTCCCCCTAGTCGACACTCCAGCACAACTTCATTTAATTTAGCATGCACTGAATGCGCCACCACTGGACAGGGCAAGGCAATCTTAATCACAAATATTGCTCTACACACGAATTTAAGGCGAAGAAAGAGAAAATATAAAATGAAAAGATTACTTACATGGGAAAATGATAGGTCAAGGGAATTAGGGTGCCAACACCGCCACCAAGTGGTAGATAAGGCACGGCATAGATCCACCCACTTTGATGATGAAACAGTCGATACATCTGAAATGGTAGTTTTGGATTCCCCTTTCATTGCACATCTCCTTTATCAATATTGTCTTCGTAACCGCCACCTACCAAAATGGTGGTTACGAAGACAATATTGATAATGGAGATGTCAAAGGTTGGCTCCTTTCTTGTTTATTTACAACATTAACAATTTTCAACATAGGATTTCACTGGCTACAAGGGATACTCCGTCACCTCAAAAAAAAGGTAGCCAATTAAAAGTTCGCTAACCAAATGAAAGGAAATTTTATTTGTATTATACTTTCAGAACAGTTGTAGCAATTGACTAACAAAAATAGAAAGTCCTTAACTAAAAGCCATGCTAATTCCCCTTTGTAAATGAGAAAGCTCCACGAAAAAATGTTGAAGGCTGCAGAGAACTCGTAGGTTTAAATCATGCATTGTTCTGCTTACAAATGCTTAGCAATTAAATCATGTAGTAGTTTTTTGAGTAATACAATTTATGCAGCAATTTGAAAATGGAAATGGTAATAAAATTTCAAGATATTTTGACATTTCAATGTCCTTTCCATATTGAGATCTTTCAGTGTTCTGATCGACACCATAACTAAATAAAATTTGACCTATGAATCTTTTACCATAAATCATACAATATTACATTTAAGTTTCCAAAACTATATTTATTAAAGATTATTATTTCTTAGATTATATTATATTCAAGCAACCTTATAAATATTAACATTTTTAGATTATTGACAGAACGATAATATTACAGTTGTTGAATGATCATTCTAAATTCATTAAATACAACCTAAAATCAAATATTCAATATATCATGATATATATTTATAATATTACATATAACAATCCCTTAAAAATTGAAATATATTTATTATTTTGCAAACTAAATAAAATTTGGCCTACAGAGTCTTTTGTCATAAATCATACAATATTATGTTTACATTTCTTTGAGTTTGTTTTCATGCAAATCAGTAAATGAAATCCTAACTTCCTTTGGCCACACTTAAAATGATCATTTGTGTGCTAATGAAATAGTGCTAAGTGATTGATACTTAATTTGAAATATGTATAAGTGGCATCTAATTATTTCTCGCTAGGGAAAGGTGGGATGTACTTTCAAAATAAAATTCTTCTAAATTCTAGCATTTGGCCATTTAATATACATTGTTTTATGTGAGTATCTAGGAAAAATATGAACCAACTAATAAAAATGCACTATCCGGACCATCTATTTAACTTGCAATCAACTATTCTATTCTATTTTACCTCTCAACTGAGGCTCATAGTTCAAGCATAACGAAATTCAACAAAATTGTTTAAGATACATGTAATTTTTTATATGGATTTGGGAATAAATACCTATACTTAGATCCTCACTGAAATACCAACCCAAAGAGTGCAAAATATGCTTTCTATACAGATCTGCAAATAGATATAATTCCAAAATTGGTTGGCCACAAGATAGAATTCCAAAAGCTTATCCCACGTAAATTATAAAAAATTATTATTATTAATTAAGGAGCACAATTCAATTAATCGTTATAGCTACCAGATACCAAGTTCTAACTCCGCATCACAACTTTGGCAATAACTAAAACATCAAGATTCAAGACCTTTATGAACAAATTCCCACCATAACTAAAATATCAAGACTCTATACCTTTATGAACAGATCCCTAATGGGTGAAAGATGGACTTTAGAATAGCAACAAATACACTAACTTTCCCTGAACACAGATATCGTCCCCTCCTCATCTATCTATTCGCTACTATCGTAACACAATAGAAGTCTATGTAAGTCAAATCATGCTTGCAAATAAAAAAACAAAAAGGCTACAAGTGGTCGACTCACCAAAACAACATACAATGAGGTCTACACAAGCAAGCCATTGGAAGCATTTTATGGTTATTTACATTGGCATGGTTAGATCATTCTTAGAATGCAATGAAATCGTAGTAAAATATGTAGCTAGAGTTAAATGCATATGATATCATAAATGATAACATAATATTTTAAGCTTGTATGGAACTGTCCCTTACGCATAAAAAGGGAATTGATTTATTTTAAATTCTATGAAATTTTGAATACATACACAGGTTATACGTGCATACACTAAAAAAATACTAATATAATCCAAACATGTCACATTGTACATGCTTGAACACTTAGGATTTAAAGAAGAGAAATTGTCTATATATTTTAACAAAGAGACTTAATTAAGCTACAAACATTATCATAAGATCCCATGTTCAGAAAGGGAGATCAACGACATTAGGTGTTTCACTACTTCAAATTATTACGAATACAAAATAAAACATCTTCCCCCTGAACATAGATAAATTTATTAGTGAGTACAACTCCAAAATGAAAAGATTTAGAAAAAAAAAAAAGTTTGAACACTCCATTGCTCCCTACAAGATTCGGTTAAGAAAGACAGCTTGGAAAGATGAGATGAAGATAGATTTGATGAGATTGTTAGACCAAGACACCAAAACGAAGAAGACATAAAGCTTGGCATGATAGGAATCTAAGACTTAACACACTTAAGATGGATGAATTATTTAGATGAAATAAATTTGAAAAAATATATTGCCTTCATAGTATTACAATAATAGTATTTATTGTCCACCCAATAGACTGAAATGTGCCAACCAATTTTTTCTTTGAATTATCACAACACAAACCATCACTACGCCAATTGATTAGTGTTAGATTCCAAAGGATAATCAAATGAAATACACTATACGCCAAGAATGTGCACACGAGACCTGAAGTGGATGAGGTGCTAACATATGGTGAAGGAAACATAATTATAACTGAAAGAAAAGAGGTGGTGAACTAGCCATGAGATATTTCCACGCTACCACTTAATTAGTGGGGGGAAAGAACATTACAATTCAAAACTAATTCATTTGTTGCGACAGACATCCACTTAATAGTGGGAATTCACCACTTTTCAGTGGGTGATAAATGAGAGATTAGTTTGTTCTTTCTCCACACTGGTGGTAAACCATCCAAGGGTTACAAATATGTGAAAATTAACACTAAAATATGCAGCAAGTTAAATGACTGGAATAGTACTATTGTTTATAGTCTTACAATGAAAAACAACTGCAATTTGCAAGTGTTATTACAATATTTACAAAGTATAATGAAATAGATGACCTCCCACTTGATAGTCTCTCAATTATTGAAGATACAAACCCAAAATCAAAAATTGAAATAAGTCTGATATAAAAACCAGCAATCAATGAAACACCAAAATGGTCAAATCTCTTACCACACTTCATAAACTCCTATCAAACTGATATCACTTCACTTCAAAGGCTAGGTGACCATGAAAGCATCATTTTCCAAGCTTCAAAGTCCATAAATCACCCCAGCACAAATTCCAATGCATTTAATGCATGGTATGACCCTAGGAGAGGGTCGACCTCACTGTAAAAATCATCCACTTCATTATAAAATTTGTCCTTGCACAAAAAGAGGTGCCTCAAGCATATAATTGGATAGGATCAATACCCATGTGCAAATAAAATTCACCCTTAAAGTTGTATTCAAATTCGTCTAGCAGCCATGACTGAACCAACAACTTAAAAAGTCAAGAAATCTTCAAAATTCATTAACCATGAAGCTCAATCTGCTAATCTGAATGAGAAGCAACCATAAAACCAACTAGGTGTTATCTTTCAAACACGAAATTGGGCAAATGCTAGGAGGTAAGCATTCCTCGAAGCCAAACTCATGAAGTCATTTCGACAGCATAACATTAGCATAAAACAATGGATACCAAAAGCTGGAGCAAACACTCTCTTAAATAGAATTCTCAGATGACCTTTCACTTTCCACCTTTTCCCTCCAAGAAAGGATGCCTATTCTCTTTTTTCTTTGAAATATTTTACTTTTCAAAATATTTAATTCTCCCTTAATATGGCATCCAAATACCAAGGCATATTAAAACTATATAAAATATAATTATTCCCTCCATGAGGCATCCACCCTTTGTGACCACCTTTTAAAACAACTTCAAGTCATTAAACTAGGCCAAGGGGCCCAAATATGAAATATAACATTAATGACTTAAAATAACTTGTTTCACCCAAAATGAACCTCAAAATGTTGAAAACCAAATATGCTCCAAACTACACTGCCCGAAATGGAAATTGAATTGACTGTTAATGCTACTGCCCAAGATGGCACTATAAGAAATAAAGCTTACTAAAAATAGTAAACTCTAAAAAGTTGTCCAATGTATATGCATGTCATATCACTGTGAAGCTTTCTGAAAACCCAAAAAGAATCTGCAATCCAAATTTTGAAACTCCAATGTATAGGCTAAAAATAGCAAGTTCTGGGAAAGGTTGTCTGATGGAGATGCATGTTACACCATTCCAAAGCTCTCCAAAAACCCAGAAAACTCCACCAGACATGCAATAGAAACTCATACATGTAAACCTTCAAAAATGCATTAGAAACCTCCTATAGAATAAGAAACCCTAATTTTACCTCTGACAAGCCTACGGATTTCAAAAAATAGGCTATCAATCACTGAAGAGCATATGGCTAAAATGGGGACATTACAGTCTGCCCTTCCCAAAATTGCTTGTCCTCAAGCAATGCCACAACACTCCAAACTGATTCCATCTAAACAAATAGGATCACAGGGTTCCATGTCCATCTCTGAAAAAGTCCCACCATGTTGAAGTTACTCCGCGTTGATCATCCAGTTAAAACCTGTGTGCCAATTCTACTCTAACCTCCCCTGTAACTCCAAGAAGTTACCATTCATGAAACTCAAACTGATAAACTAGGAAGGACTGAAATGAGAATCTAACAACATCTCATGCCCACAAATCTCTGAGGAATTGTCATCTGCAATGTCAATGCCAATCACCATTCTAAGGAAAAAGAAGATTAATCTAAACAACTCAAAAATATTCTCATCAACATCACTCCTCAAAGCATCAAACCAAATCACAACAGCAAATGTGACTCCATCATAGCTATTTGCAAAGGAATAAACAACTCTTTGCATGGTCATAATAGTCGCATCGTCAAAACTCCTCAAGGATGTATAATGCCTCCTTTGAGTAACTTTGTCATAATCAAGAAAGCTTTTGAAAAATTTCACCAATTTTTCCCCAAGAGTCTTAGAAAGTTGAACCAAATCAAGCAAAGGTTCGCTGCCCCAACTGCCCAAGAATTATGAAATAAACCACTTAAAGTCTGATTTTAGGAAAATCAACATACAAAGAGTTGAATAGTTGTTGCAACACTGGAAATCAACATCCATAATATCATAATTGTTCATGCCCAAGGCTGGAAACATCCCCTCAAGAAACTCTAGCCCATCATTAAACCATCATCTGTTCGATGTATCTCTCCAATCCACCAGTAGATGAACCAAAGGAACCATCAAATGATTGGTAAAGATGGGGACAACATCAAAGACTCTAAAAATTGAGTCCTTATCTCTCCAAAGATCCCTTTTTCTACTTGTAACAATCTCAATCAAGCCATGTTGAGGATTCCAAACATGAATTCCCAATCAAAAATAAACTCCAACATATTGGGAAGAATTCCCAACATATCTCCAAGAGTTATAGTGAAAGTCTCATGCACACAAATCCATGTAATCATTTGCAACCATCAATACAAAGTTTGAACATTTCATGACCAGCAATTTAGAATAATCACTAACCATCAATGCACAATCTAGAAACCAAACGGAAGTCTGAAAATTCTCCCGCAATTTGATGTATCTTTCCAAAACCTGACCACATCAGCCATCTTAAGATAGGTGGTACTCTTACATTGGTTTATGTTGAGTGAAGACCAGCCAGTTCAAGTTTGGACACCATTAAATGCCCATTTACTAACCATCCCAAGAGAGTGTTGCTTGACATATGGAGTGGATCCACCAACATTATCTTATGCTTGACTATAAAATTATGCATGTCAAAAACATAAAACTTACCAACGCCATCCACATAGAAATTGTCAATCACCTTATAATTTAACAAATCATGTGAAGATA
Source organism: Sequoiadendron giganteum (assembly GCA_007115665.2). Taxonomy (NCBI): domain Eukaryota; kingdom Viridiplantae; phylum Streptophyta; class Pinopsida; order Cupressales; family Cupressaceae; genus Sequoiadendron; species Sequoiadendron giganteum. The sequence continues at coordinate 297,932,659 of CM021106.1, forward strand.
GTGGATTGTTGTACACAATCTTACAAACAATATTTCCTTCATCCCTTTCGTTGGTGTCTTCATAGAATTCATGCACATATTCTTCATCTACTTGAGGATGCCCATCATTAGTTGTTGATCCATAGAATGTAATATGATGAATACCACAAACATTACCAATCACTACATCTACCTCATGGTTGTAAGCTATTCCTTCTTGTGGAAAATCTTCTTCCCTACTCAAGAGTTCACACTCTTGATATACCTTCCAATTTCCATCATCCTCATGAATATCCTTAGTAGTAAGCAAGGTTTCATCATTATGGAGTTCATTTATACCTTCTACTATTTGATTAATCTCCATAATCCTCGTATTAGCTTCTTGTCCCTCAAGTGTGGCTGCAATTGGTGTTTGATTTCCTGCTTCGCATAAAGGAAGATGGGATAAGGTCATATCAAGGCAAAGCCTATCAACCTCTTTCTCCTTCTCCTAGTAGGCGTCATAAGTCTCTTCTGCAAACTTAATAGCATTATCTCTAGTTGTGAACAAGTGAAAATAATCTGACTTAATGGATTCCAATGCCTCTTTGATAATTTGCATCTTGGAAAGAGTGTCTCCATCCTTAACTCCATTTTGTCTCTCTTCAAACTGAAACTTCCAATAGAGTTCTTCAGTGAAACGGTATGTGCTATCAAATCTTGATAACACCTTATCAATTTTTTCTTCTGAAACCAATAAATTATCCTTCAAAACTTGTAGCTCTTTAGGCCCCTGATCGTAATCAACAAAGAAGCTTTTCTCATCCAACATCAACTCTTCTGATTTGATTTTATTGACATGATTTTCAAAATGAGCCTCCTTTCTAATCTTATCACTGCATAGCTCCTGAATCAAAGGCTTGTCAAAAACTTCTTCAAACAAATTAGTATCTCTATCTTGACCTTTCAATTTTGCATACTCTTCTTGTGTGTAATTCTGAAAGGCACCCAAACCATTTTCTGATTTTAAAACTTCAACATAAGAATTAACATTCTCATTGGCCTTTGCTACAACTTATCCTCCAATGACCTCAACATATCTTGCAATACAAATTGAATTTTTCACTTCATCAAGATCAAAGGGGAATTTATCCCACTCTAGTTCTTTATCATACCTTGGTGACATCACGCCCAGATCCCAAATGTAAAAAGTTTGATTGTAATGTTCGATAGGAAAGAAATCACCATGCTCCTCTTGGATTGTTGACTCTTTGAATGAATCACTTCCCATTCCACTTAAACTGAAATCTTCATCTATAGCTTCCTCCACGGGCGTAGTTTGATATTCAAACCCACTACCACCCAAGTCACTATAATTGTATTGAAATAAAGAATCATCAAAGTTGGTTGCTTTGAATATTTTATCATTCTTTTCTTCAATGGAACTATCATGAGTAGATGTGTTGTTGATTTTATCATTATCATCCACATACATACCAAATAAGTCTTCTTGGTCACTTGCCATAAATGCTTCATATGGAATCATTTGGGAAGTCAGGTCAGCAACAAGTAGAGAATTATCCCTCACCAAATCTTCAACATGATTCAATCTAAACTCAACCGAATCATCATAAAAATTATCAACATTAAAGTGGTCATAGGCTGATTCAATGACACCACTAGTATTTCCTTCAATTTGTTCTTCTTTAGCAAACTCAACCCGCACATTGGTACTATTGAAATCTTCTGTGAAGTCATTTGTCTCAAGATCTTCATCGGATGAATCCTCATCAAGCTCTTTTTACTAAAACAATCTTCAATATATCCCATCTCATGCAAGGCTATGGATGTATTTTGGGACTCTAACTTAATCTCCTCATTTGCCAAGGTATCTTCATCAAGTGCCCTATCATTTTGAGGAAAAATTTGCACCTTGCTTGTGCCATCTTCAACATTGGTTGATTGATTTTTCTTTTCAATTTGCTTATATGTGGGTTGTAACCCACAAATTGATACTTTTGCTTCTTCCTTCCTTGATTCTTCAACCATGGCAAGTTTTGCTTCTTTTTTAACTTTTTTCCTGATGTAGTTGACCACACCCAATTTCCCAGGTTTCTTAATCAACACACAATTCAAGTAGTAGTCAAAAGAAAAACCTTTCTTAAACTCATCTGACATATTCTAATATTCCTCATGGAGTATGGAAGCCTCATCTTCACATTTCCTCTTGTACTGACATTCTTCATTGAGCCTTGTCCTAGCAATGGAAGGTGACCTTGCCAAACTTCTTTCCTCTTCAGAAGCCATAATCACATCTTTCTTCTCGTACTTCCTAGACTTCAAAAAACGTAACATCTTTGGAACTATTGAAAACTGAAGCTAAACTCAGTTTTGACCTTTGGTGTAGAATTTGTTTTCTCTATCACTCATTTGACAGTTGAAATTTGATTGTCACATGATGGCAAGATCTTGGCTCTGATACCACTGAAATGTGTCAGCCAATTTTTTCTTTGAATTTTCACAACACAAACCAGCACTACGCCAATTGATTAGCATTAGCTTCCAAAGGATAATCAAATGAAATGCACTCTATGCCAAGAATGTGTACACAAGACCCGAAGTGGGTGAGGTGCTAACATATGGTGGAGGAAACTGAATTATAACTGAAAGTAAATTACAACTAAAAGAAAAGAGGTGGTGAACCATCCATGAGAGATTTCCACGCTACCACTTAATTAGTGGGGGGGAAAGAACATTACAATTCAAAACTAATTCATTCGCTGCGGCAAGCATCCACTTAATAGTGGGAATTCACCACTTTTCAGTGGGTGATAAATGAGAGATTAGTTTGTTCTTTCTCCACACTGGCAGTAAACCATCCAGGGGTTACAAATATGTGAAAATTAACACCGAAATATGCAATAAGTTAAATGACTAGAATAGTGCTACTGTTTACAGTCTTACAATGAAAAACAACTGCAATTTTCAAGTGTTATTACAATATTTACAAAGTATAATGAAATAGATGACCTCCCACTTGATAGTCTCTCAATTATTGAAGATACAAACCTAAAATCAGAAATTGAAATAAGTTTGATATAAAAACTAGCAAACTGAAATTCTGAACCAACAATCAATGAAACACCAAAATGGACAAATCTCTTACCACACTTCGTAAAATCCTATCAAATTGATAGTACTTCACTTCAAAGGCTAGGTGACCATGAAAGCATCATTTTCCAAGCTTCAAACTCCACAAATCACCCCAACACGGATTCCAATGCATTTAATGCATGGTATGGCCCTAGGAGAGGGTCGACCTCACTTTAAAAATCATCCACTTCATTATAAAATTTGTCCTTGCACAAAAAGAGGCACCTCAAGCATATAATTGGATAGGATCAATACCCATGTGCAAATAAAATCCACCCTTAAAGTTGCATTCAAATTCGCCTTGCAGCCATGATTGAACCAACAACTTAAAAACTCAAGAAATCTTCAAAATTCATTAACCATGAAGCTTAATCTGCTAGTCTGAATGAGGAGCAGTCATAAAACCAACTAGGTGTTATCTTTCAAACACGAAATTGGGCAAATGGTAGGAGGTAAGCATTCCTCAAAGCCAAATTCATGAAGTCATTTCAATAGCATAACATTAGCATAAAACAATGGATACCAAAAGTTGGAGCAAATACTCTCCTAAATAGAATTCTCAAATGACCTTTCACCTTCCACCTTTTCCCTCCAAGAAAGGATGCCCACCTCCAAGAAAGGACGCCCATTCTCTTTTATTTTTAAATATTTAACTTTTCAAAATATTTAATTATCCCTTAATATGGTGTCCAAATACCAAGGCATATTAAAACAATATAAAATGTCAATTATTCCCTGCATGAGGCGTCCACCCTTTATGACCACCTTTTAAAACAACTTCAAGTCATTAAACTAGGCCAAGGGGCCCAAATATGAAATATAACATTAATGACTTAAAATAACTTGTTTCACCCAAAATGAACCTCAAAATTTTGAAAACCAAATATGCTCCAAACTGCACTGTCTGAAATGGAAATTAAATTGACTGTTGATGCTACTGCCCAAGATGGCACTGCAAGAAATAGAGCTTACTAAAAATAGTAAACTCTGAAAAGTTGCCCAATGTATATGTATGTCATATCACTGCGAAGCTTTCTGAAAACCCAGAAAGAATCTGCAATCCAAATTTTGAAACTCCAATGTATAGGCTAAAAATAGCAAGTTTTGTGAAAGGTTATCCAAAGGAGATGCATGTTACACCATTCCAAAGCTCTCCAAAACCCAGAAAACTCACCAGACATGCAACATAAACTCATACATGCAAACCTTCAAAAATGCATTAGAAACCTCCTATAGAATAAGAAACCCTAATTTTACCTCTTACAAGCCTACAAATTTCCGGAAATAGGCTATCAATCACCAAAGAGTGTATGGCTAAAATGGGGACATTACACACCCAATAGATGAGCCATGACATACCAATCATAGGAAAATCGAATAATAGTTTGAGATAACATATTCTTGTAAGTCATATGTATCTCAATTTTACTAGGTCAATGAAGATTATAATTATTAGTGGTGGCATTGGATCAAGTTTGATTTGTACCAAACACAACTATGACTACTATAGTTGAAGTTGAGTTGGTTCCTTAGAACAAATATTTGTAAAATATTGATAAGCAAATGAGTTGTTAATAAATAGCCTCCATAGATTAATTAGTTTATTTGACATTAAGACCTTGGTATTGTAGTTAAATTTAAGTTTATCATTTATAATAAATACTTGTTAATAATTTGTTATTAGAATGTCTTTGTAAACTAATTAATTGATTAATAATTCTTATAATATGAAGATATTAAAAACAATATATTAATAATTATCATAATATAAAGACATATTATGATGTCATAAATAACAATTTATGATTAATAACATTTATATCAAATTTTTAATAAATTAAAATATAATATTATTAAAATAATTAAAACAATTTTATAATTATTATTACAACTTACAATTTGGATAAATATTAGTTTATTGTGACTAGCTATTACTACTCAACTTTTGAAAAAGTTATTTGTGGAACTAGTGCGTCCATGAATATTTTATTTTTATTTTTAATCAATTATTTAAATCTATATTAAAAGTATTATTAACGAATTGTTATTTCTAAGCAGTCATCTTAAATTTATATTAAAAGTATTGTTAACAAATTGTGCATGGAACATTTGAAGGGAAAAATTGAAGGCAAATGTTAAAAAGGAGGAAAATAAATTTGTGGAGCCATGTTGCGTTTTTTTCAATATGAAGTAGATGTCACTATGTTTTTATAGTCTTTTTTCAATTCTAAACTATCATTTTTCTATAATTAAAAACTTGCATGAGAACACACTTAACCAATCACATGGGGACATGTGTTAAGTATCAAATTTTAAGTTATTAGATTGACCAAAGACATAAAAAGAATAAATGGAATTTTAAAATATGAGAAGGATATTAATATAATTTTAATATTAAATTATGAAAAATTTGTAATGACATAGTGTAATGGTTAAATTGTGAAATTCTGATGCTTCCCAAGAAAGTTCAAACTTGTATTGGAATGTTATTATTGTTGATTCATAGTTTAGCTTTTGCAAATTAAAAATAATAATATGAATTTTTAAAATATAAACATTATTTAAACATGCATAAACATGGTTTCTTTATAGCTATTTTTTCTTTTTCTTTTGAATTTTCTCCAAGTTTTAAAATTTATTCAAAATAATAAAAAAATACAATTAGTACTAACTAAAAAATTCATTACAATAATATTGCCTAACAAGATTGGTTTTTCAATAGTCAAATATTTTTTATAAGCTCTTTCAAAAAGCAATTAATTTGTTAATGGGTCCTGATCTATTAGTGAAGTTGATTGGTTTGGAATGAGCCCATTAGAGATCAAGTCTTGTGGAGTGCAAGGCCTCAACATCATAAGAGATGTGAGATAATGCCTTGGATGACTTTAACAAAATGGATACCCTTCATTCTTAGGGAAAAATATTTCAGCCTATTGAATTGATATAGGAGCCCTCAACCAAAAATAATAAAAAAGTAATATGTGAATTGATATAAAATCCCTTCAACCAAAAATAATAAAAAATAATATTTGCATTCATATAAAAAATCATCAACCAAAATTTTTAAAAAATAATATATAAATTGATATAAAAACCCTTAAACCAAAAATAATAATAAATTAATTGAATTGAAAAATGTTTTAGCCTATTGAATTGATATAAAAGCCCTTCAACCAAAAATAAAAAATATATGAATTGATATAGAGGAGAGAGCATGTTTCAATATTTGTGATAGTAGTTGTTTATATAATGCCCAATATTTTTATCAATATTGGACCAATAGTTGTGACTTTAAAGCTAAGTTACCGGGTTCGGCCCTAGGAGGCTTGGGTTTGATCCGGGTTCGAAATTCAGGTCCGGTTCACCCAAATTCGCCCAGGGTTCGAAAAACTGACTGTGGATTCGAAACCCGGACTGTGGGTCCGACCAGGGTTCAAATTTTTTGAACCCGGTTCGAACCCGAGTAGAATTTTGTGCCCAAGTAGACGTAAAGCGCTTTTTTGCAATTTTTTTATATATTTTTTAGTCTTTGTTGAATTTTTAATATTTTTCTATTCCTTCTAACCCTAATATGTGCCTCTAAATCATGAAATAGGTAAAGTGATAGTCATTTACCAATTTGTGAATGAAAAAAAAGGATTTTTTGCCTCCATTGTTGAACTTTCTCTTTTGCTTGCACAAGCTTGAATAGACTTGAAGGTTGATTATAGATTGTTCAAAGCTGGTTGTTGTGCTATTCCTAAGCACTTGCAAGTGCCTATTCATTGCCAAGAAGATCATAGAGCAAGATTTCTTCAAAAGAGGTAGGTTTTTTGAAGTTTTATTATTATTTTTTTTACATTTTTTTTTAACAAATGGACTTCAACTCTTTTGTTTTGTTTTACTTTTCATTCCTCTAAATGTCTATAACACATGTTCAATTTTTTCATTTTTTGAAATTAATTAAGTCTGTTAGTTTCAAATTCAATCAATCAATACCAAAATTTCAATATGTTGTGCCTTAGGTATTCCATATTACAATGGCAACCGGTACCTCCTCAGGCTCAATCCAATCTCGTTTCAAAACAAACCCAAACTCTCCCCTTTGGAAATATGTAGAAATGGTTCAACAACTTCCAGGTGGTGGAGGATACATTTGGATATGTAGTCATTGCCATGTTCAATATTCGAGTTCATACAGTCAAGTGAATGGGCACTTGTGCGGGATCCTTGAAACAGGCATAAAAAATTGTCCAAGTGAAAACGAGGAAGGCATTCCAAAACATATACTATTGAAATATATTGATGAGCAAGAAAAGGTACACCAAAAAACATCAATGGTAAAACAAGCCATCCTTTGAAGAAAGGATCTCGATCCATGAAACCCCCTACACTGCCTTCTTATTTTCCACCTACAAAAAGCCATCCATTTATGGACATCCCTCAAGAGGAAACCACACCCTCTTCAAATAAAAGATCTAAGGGACCGTTGGAAGCTTCATTTCAGAATGAGGCAAGAGAGATTGTTGAGCAGGACATAGCAAGATGTATCTATGCCAATGGATTGGCATTCAATGTTGTTCGTTCACCATATTGGCAAAAAATGGTGAAATCTATTAATGAGGCTCCAAAGGGGTTTAAGGGCCCAGGTTTTGAGAAGGTGTGTTGCACCTTATTGGAGAAAAAGGTGAAACATGTAGCAAACTCTTTGAAGCCCATAAGGGATTTGTGGATTGAAACAGGAGTGACCATCATTTCTGATGGATGGAAAGATCCAAAAAATCGCCCATTGATCAATGTTATTGTTGTGTCCCCTAAAGGAGCAATTATTTTTAGAGCAGTGGATTGTGAAGGACAGGTGAAGGATGGTCCATTTATTGCTAACATCATTTGCCAAGCTATTGAAGAAGTGGGTCATCAAAATGTTGTGCAAGTTGTAACTGACAATGCCAAAAATTGTAGGGTTGTTGGGTTATTGGTTGAGGAGAAGTATCCACACATTTTTTGGACACCTTGTGTTGTCCATTCCCTTAATCTAATGCTACAAAAAATTGGATCCAAAATTGAATGGATCAAACAGGTGTATGCTGAGGGCGAAGACATCCAAATGTTTGTCACCAACCACCATATGACACATGGAATATTTAGACAATTCTCAAAATTGGAGTTGTTGAAGGTAAGTTAATTCTCAATATTTTTTTTATTTTTATTTTTTGTTAATTTTAAATTTTGATTTTGTAAATTTAAATTATATATTAGTTTTAATTTTGATTTTCAAACAGGTTGTTGAGACTCGTTTTGCCTCCAACACAATTGTGTTGAGATGACTTATAAAGGTTCGTGAGGCACTCTCTGCCATGGTAATCAGCCCTAATTGGGCCATATGGAGGCAATCTAGCAGTGAAAGGGTAAATAGGGTCAAGTAAAGGATCCTAGATGATAGTTGGTGGGACCTTGTTGAGTATCTCGTCAATTTCACTGAGCCCATATTGAGCATGATCCATTACACTGACCTGGATATACCTTGTTTGGGTGAAGTATATGATGGTATCGACTCAATGATTGAGAAGATGAAAACCATAATCAATGCAAAAGAGGAGGATCATGAAGAAAATTTCTTCAAAGAGCTACAATAAAACATTGTTGATAGATGGAACAAAATGACCACTCTATTGCATCTTCTCGCTATTGCATTGAGTCCCAAATATTATAGTCCAGAGATACTTTCTACTTCATCAAGAGTTGCTCCATATAGGGATGTTGAAGTGGTTCAAGGGTACAAGGCAACAATTCGTAGACTCTTCACTGATCGTGACCAACGTGATCAAGTGAGGGTTGAGTTCATGGCTTTTGCATGCTCTAGTAGTGTTGATCATAATCTTGATGCTCTTCGAGACAAGGTTAGGGTGGATGCTCATAGTTGGTGGTACTTCCATGGGCAAGAATACATGCACCTCCAACCTATTGCAATAATTTTTTTATCCCAAGTAAGTTTTATATTTTGTAATTTTAATTTTAATTTTAAATTTATATTAATTAATATTTTTGTTTAGTTAAATTTTGTAACTCCTAACTATTTAATTTGGTCTTAATAGGTTGCTAGTTCATCTTCTTCTGAGAGGAATTGGAGCACATACTCCTTCATCCACTCAATAAAACACAATAGGCTACATTCGAAAAAGGCAGAGGACTTGGCGTATGTGCATTCAAACTTGCACCTCCTTACACACAAGCAAAGTTCCTACAAAGAAGGAGACACAAGGAGGTGGGATATTGAGCTAGAGCAACTTGACTTGGATGCTTCCACAAGTCACTTGGCTGCACTTGATATTGATGATAACTATGAGCCTGAAGCAACCGCTGAGCATGAGAGTGGTAGTGTCAGTGCTAGTGTGAGTGCCACTAATGCTATTTCTGGTTCTACACATAATGTAGCATCTAATGATGTTGATGATGCTTCTTTTTTTTATGACCCATATGATTCAAATTGATCAATGATCAATAATTATTAATGGTTGATTGTATACACTTTACATTTTTATGTTTGAACTTTGATGATTTGAGTATAAAGTGGTGGTGTATTTTTCATTTTTGCTATGTTATTTGACTATTAATATGGTGGTGTAATCTGAACTTAATTACTGCTGCAAATATGTATATATTTCTAATTTTTATATGTTTTTGTATTACCGAACCCAAAATGAACCCAAATCAAAAAAAATAAAAAATCTTGAATCGACGAACCGGGTTCTTGAACCCGAACCCGAACCCAAAACTGAATCGGTAACTTAGCTTTAAAGTTGTTAGTGTTGGTATTGGACCAATATTGGACCCGGTATCTTAGTTATAAGTAGGAGACTTACCAAGTAAGTAGTAGTAAAAAATTGGAAGTGATTTGAAATTTCCATGTAGGATAATTAGAAGCACGAAGTTAAGGTGCACAACTAATGGATCCTCTCCCCTAAAACTTCTTCAACCAAAAATAAATAAAAAATGTCTAAATTGATATAAAAACCCTTCAATAGAAAATAATAATAAAATTAATTGAATTTCCCATTATCTTTTTTTCCAATGATTTTAAGGCCCACACTGCACCCAAGTTACATTCTACCGTTTCAAAAAGATCACATGTATTTCCGACCACAGTGGGAGTCGAACCCACGACCTTTTGATCCGAAGTCAAACGCGCTAATCCACTGCGCTATGCGGCCTACGTTTATGTTTTCGAGCATATTTTCGCGACTAGTATGAAATCATATCCATTACCATTCAATCAAGAATTTTTCTCTGACAAATGATTATCTGTAGCTGAATGTCAGGGGCACGCACTATAAATGTCAAACTAGGGCTGTTTATTAACCTATTATTATTAACTACAATATTTTCTATTATCCCAAAATTGTTTACTCGTAGTTAGAATCATTATTTTGAACATGGGTTATTTGGATGTCATTTGCTTGTTCAAATTTACCCCCTATTCTACTCACTTCAAAATGACTTGTATCTTTGATATTGGTTAAAATTCGAGGGGTTAAAATTCGAGGGCCTGTACACTACCTCATGTATCCAAACTAAAATCTCATTTAATTAGGCCAAAGACAGCTTTTAAATATGGATTTTCTATTATTTCACATCCCATGAACAGCTACATTAGGATCACAATTTATCTTCCTATTTTGTTTCAGCACATTAATAATACCAACTCCCATACAAACAATATCTAATGCTCATCCACTCAAATTTTAACACAAGGAATGGCTATGGCAGTGCCAATGGTGCCTTCCACGTACTTTGGAGTGAAGCCCATTGCTTCAAGGCTACTGATAGAGTGTTCAATGCCTTCCTCAAGGACCGGCACAATTAAGGTACTATATAATCCATCAATTCATAATTTGCCCCCTTATGCATAAAACCAACTAATATGGTTCTTCTGAGTATATTTGCATCTGTGACGTATAACTGGGTTGCAAAGTGATGAGTTTTTAAAGCAATTGCAGGTAATTGTAAATGGAGCAGGCAAGGATATTGGAAAAGCTGCAATAGCTGCAGTCAGTAAAGCAAGAGGAATGGAACTGGCTGGTGCAATTGATCCCTTACTTGTAGGAATGGATGCTGGAGAGGTGGGTTCTTTGCCTATATTCCATTTTATGTATACATCACGCACCCACATTACAGCAGTGTTCCTGTCTAGTATATTTTACTGTGACAATCAGATTTTCACTTGTTAATACAGATAGCCAACTTGGATGAACCTCTGGAGGTCCCTGTGCTGAATGATTTGGTTATGTTGTTGACCTCTCTATCGCAGGTGATAAATGGATCATGAAACATTAAGAAAATATTTAATTTACACCGCAATGCATGCAGCATGTATTAACGTAGTGCTTGTTTTATATGTAGTCTAGGACTCCAGGGGTTTTGGTGGACTTCTCAGAGCCTTATTCTGTATATGACAATGTCAGACAGGTGCTATCATCGCCCACCTTTTAGATGTAGCCAATTATGTAATTGTAACTATTAAATTGTTAATTATCCAGCACATTCCTATCAGGGGTCAAACATTTTTTTTGTCGAATATTGGCATTATACAAACTTAAGGCACCGTCGTGCTGTCTACCTCTGTGCATTGCAGCCGTGTTAGTGTTTTCTTTTGTTTGTTTCTTGAGGTAATGGTAGACATGGTTAGTGGATTTGTGTTTGAGCCCTAAGTCAGGTGGATGCCTTGCTTTAGAATTTATCCACAGCCAACCTTTGGGTTCGGGTGTCATTATGAGCATGGTTTAATTTTTGAACCCTAAGTCTGCCAGTACAAAATGATAAGCGAATGGCATACCACTCTGATGCTCAATTCAGTTCGTATTGAATGTTAACCCGCAACTTCTATAATGGTTTCTGACCACAAAAAAGTTTGGGGTCCTCCATTGCTAAATAGGGATTATATTGGTATTCTTTTTACCAAATCAATAGGTTAGTAAAAAGTGTGCACAACATTCCTCTAACCATAAAATTTCAGCAAAAATGTTAAGCCAATTCGTTGAACCTTGCATGGAATGATTGAATTTTTTTTATCATTGTTAGATTATTTATGCATAATATGCTTCAAAGATTTCCAACTAGCAAAAATTATGTCCAATGTTGGATTTTATATTATCTTCTTTGGACTCAATCCTAAGTGCAGACTGTACCCAATATTTAGGAACTGAACACCATTATAATTGCTTACAATTATTTCCCTTTGATATTGCTGCTGATTCATCTCACTTGAGTTGCCTTTGGTGGGTGTCATTTCAGGCAACAGCTTTTGGTATGAGAAGTGTAGTTAATGTCCCTGAGGTTGATATGGATGTCATAGCTTCGTTATCTAAATTTTGTGAGAAGGCGAGCATGGTGAGCTTTGGTGAGATTCTTTTCTGTTATTGAAAAGAGTGTGCAAGTCGGTTTGTGAACAGAAATTCAAGCTATGTGAATTGATTATTTCTTATTTTAAATTCCTAAATCGAGACTAACTGTAAGCATCCAAAGAAATTTTATTCAAGTTTCTAGGGTGATTGGTCTCTACACTAATTAATTGTCTTGGAGTTCATGCAGGGCTGTATTATTTCTCCAACATTATCTATCGGTTCTCTTCTTCTCGAGAAAGCTGCTATGACTGCAGCATACCACTATAATCACGTGGAGATTGTCGAATCAAGGCCAGATACATCTGTAAGTAGGCAATAACAGTTTTTTTGTCGTTTATTAAACCTGAATAGAGTGGAAACTGTAGATCTAGGATTATTTTACTTAAACAGAAAGAGTCTTTTGTCAATAATTGTAAATAAGAGAGTGCAATGGCATATTAAGGAAAAGAATTCCAATCGCATATCGATTTGAAAATATCATTAAATAATTGGTACAATTCAGGACAAGCAGGCATCACTCAACCAAGAGATGTTGATTATTGACTAGCATAACATTAAATATATATGTTGATATAGAGATTGTTGTGGGCATAATAGGTTAGGTTGGAAGATAAGAATGTTATGGTTGTAAGTGTTATATCTGTTTACAAGAACTAGAGTGTCTTAGCTGAAAATATTCGTCATTGTTCTCTGGGCATTTGGATGGATAATCTGGATACTATCTCAGACCCATATAAATACAGGTCGGAAATGCAACAATATGCACACTCTCAACACTTTTGTGCCATCTATCTAACATTAGAACACATTATTACGAAAAGTTGTGTCTCTTCACACATATCAGACCTGTGTTTATATGTGTTCAAATTTATTTATATATCCTAACTTGGCAAGATTTTCACATCCGGGATCTCATGAAACAAGAGACTGAACTAACTAGAGTTGGCTATGTGCCCCCCTAATCGAATTTGACAAAATTTGATGGCTTGGCTCAAACTAAATCTAGTCTTAAAACTCATCCCATAGCTGTCACTCCCTTTAGATAAATCGAGAACTTTTTTAGACTTGGACATGAATGTCTGACCTCAACATTAATATCTAATCTGAGAAGCCAAGGAAGTCAAATCTAGAAAATTCTCAAGATGACTTATCAAGGGAGTTTATTGTTGTCATGCAACCACACTCTTTTATAATAGATAATATAGGTGAAAGCTTAAGAAGTACCAATCAAAAAGAAAGAAAAAAATTGGTCTGGTTTTTACCAAGCCCGTTGGGGTGTTACAATCCTGTAATGGCAGGTTGAACAAGATCTTTTAAAGAATATAGAAATGCATTTGAAGCTCCTGTTATCTCCTTCCAGCAGTAGGGTCTTAACCTGTTTTCTTTCATTTATGCACCGCTTTCGAGTTCTGTTCTTCAATGTTGGTCCAAACTACAAAAAGTTGTAGGTGAGTTTATGATTCTTCAAAATTCCCATATATTTTACATTTTAAAGCATTCTCTGACAAATCCTCATGATCAGAGATGTAAGCAAGTTGTAGCTAGATCAATTATGTTCTAAAAATTTTTGTTTGAAAATCTAATTTTCACCAAAATCTCTGACAGCTATCATAGGAAATGATATTTTCAGTGAAAGATTTCTCCGTCTTCCTTTTATTGACTCTTCTACAAGAAAATCTTCAAACATTATCAACCTTCATGATTGTCTAACTTTAAGTGCAATTTACTTAATTGATTGCTATCTATTTTACTACACCTAGCCTTTCTTCATCAAACACCTTTTGTCAATGACATTGCCTATGTAGATCATTATCCTACTCCAATTTTTCTCAAAATTTCAATTTGTTTCTCTAGAATTCTGTCCAAGGACCTCAGTTCTTCAAATAAACAAATGAGCAATACATAGTGCCTGGTCTTCAATCAGGGTGGCATCTAAATTATGTTAATTCAAGAGATTTCATGTGATATATATTCTCAATTTACTTGAACTTGAGTTGTCCACGTTTTGTCCTTTCATAATACTGTATTCATGCAAGCACACACTATAAGAGAGAATCACAGAACATGCATTCTTAAATGGATATATCCAAAAGAAACATGGCATTATTGGTTTCAGACATGGTCAGAGTCCAGAGATTGAAATTAAACACAAACACCAGAAATAAAAAACTCTGAATTTAAGCTTATCTTTAATTTTCAGTTGTCTATACAAATCAGGTAGGCAGTTACAAGCCAACCACGTAGCTGATTTCATATTATGGACACAGAGAGGTTATTGACATATATACCTAATAGTCTAATACCATTAACAACAGCAAGATGTCAACAGGTAGTTTATAAACATGTATCCAGTGCACTGTGGAGCCATCTGTGTTGACACCTAGATAGCAATATATAATATATGTGGCTCCAATAAAGGGTCAGAACAGTCCTATTAACCATATATATTGAGGCCTGCACACTAAAATTTAAGGTGATCTGCAATGGCATGGTAATTTATGGTTATGAAAAACTGATAGACAATGTTGCTTTAAAAGTTTCAAGTCTAATAAAGGATGTTTATTGAAACACTACACTTAAAGAGAGACTGTTCAATTTCTGAAAACATCCACCAATTTCTCCGTTTTTAATCACAGTATTGCTGAGCTACACAAATAAGTTTATGAAGTTTTTCTCCTACATTTTATTGATTGCATACCTTATGTTGAGAGCCACACTCTACTCTTTCTCTTCACATGTGCCCATCAATCCACGTTAAGGAGTAAGGACTAATATTAAATAGATATAAGGTAGATCCACCATTTATGGAAACTAAAAGGCTATAACAATTCATGGAGATATTAAATTAAGAAAGAAAGATGTAAACTATGGCAACTATTGTGCTGGTTTAACATTTACATCAACTCACCCAACACATAGGATGTACCACAAACAACAGCGACCTAATTTTCAATGTGTTTAAGATATTTTGCAGTGGATCTACTCAAAGATGAAGTATCTAATTACAAATACCATTGAAACAGAGTTCTTGGCTTCAGTATACACTGCACAGCAATCACTTGCTGTATGGTGCAGAATGGCATTCGTACCGGGAAAACTTATCTGGATCAGAGTTTTTTTCTTTGGTAAGCAGGACTGTTTTTTGAACAACTTCATTTGTGGGGAGAACCCCTTGAATAGGATAGAGCTGCAAGGTTTATCAAATGTCCGTAATTTTGGGCCAGGTCCTTAATTAACTCTTGACAAATTACAAAAAAAAATACAAAGAGACTACAATTCAGTTTTAAATTGGGAAATGTATTAGGGCAAAAATTCATCTGTTAAATGCTTCAAATTGAGGGCTTGAGAGAGCATATCTCAATCCTCAAGCAGAGAAAGGAAACCCCTATCCATTAGAAAGTGAGCTAGCTTTTGAGGACATCTATGTCCTTCATGGACCAGTAGCAACTACAACATACCTAGCTCAGTCACTCCAGTTCTGCAGCCTTGACTCATTTCAGTAGACAGCTTAATGCAGATACAAGATTTCTTAAAAAATAGAAGGGAAAAGCTAACAAGGCCCACCCTCTCCAGTTAATTGTTCCTTTTGAAGATGGTAGTGTAGACATGTAAAAATGACCTAACACATATCACATATCCTAAACTGCATTTTTCCACTATCAACATCATTTGCATCATTAACCCTATTTTCCTCTATTAATTAAATAATCTCGAATTGTTTAATTAATTCACTATGTCATCACCTAATTTAACTTTATTCCTCCTAATTAATTAAAGAAATGCAAATTATTTAATTATGTCACTAGCATACCTTATTCATCTAAATTAATTAAATTGTTATCATTAATAATTTAATTAAACCACTTTCCCTTCTTCAAATTTGAATAATTAAATCAATTATTCAATTTCCCCAAAATCACTCAACATGGTCAAATAAATAAATATACCTTTTATTTATTAAGGTCAAACACAACTTGCACGTTCCTCTCAAACATTAAATAATTATTAAACTAGCACTTGCACCTAAAGGAGGTTCAAGGATTACGCCAATAGAAAACTATATGTATGTTCATCAACTACTATAGACCTAACAAGGCATTTCCTATAGAGTAGAAATTAGATGAGGATACAAGCATTCATCTTTCCAAAGCAAGGAATGCACTAAAAAGGAGGTTCATCAACTGCTATAGTCTATAGACCTAATAGGGCATTTCCTCTAGAGTAGAAATTAGACAAGGATCACAAGCATTCATCTTTCCAAAGCAGGGAATGCACTAAAAAGAAGATGAATACTCACTGTTGAAAATGAGAGAGATTCAATGGAGATTATTATGTAGACTTGATAGTGAGAATCAGATGACAACATCAAAGCGAGTGGCAGCACCAATAGCATGTTTACCTCACGGGGTGTATTTCAATGTACTATGGAAGTAAACTAAATTATGTATAGAACATAGAAAAGTACAACATACTCGAGAACACAAGATGCTTGAAATATGGAATGCTTCTATTCGTTTCCAACAGTAAGTATCAACATGTACAATCGTATGGATGTCAACAATACCGTCAATAATGTATTCCTGACTACAAAGACTTAGTACATATAACTCTCGGCGGTGGTTGAACAACCAACTGTCGTGATGTTTCATAACAACCCTTTACCACTAATCGGGACTTAATTACCCGAGTACATATGACATTTATTACATTAATTATTTGTACAACTATAGTTTTATTGAACCTAAATAACTAGCCGACTACAACCGACTATCCTACGGTCGACTATGGCTGACTACAACTAAGACAATAATTACGCTTACATCATCCCCCCACAAACATTGTCTTCCAGACGACATGATAACCAAAAGGGAATAAATGATACTACATAGGAAGCTAATGAGAAAAAGGGGGAAGCGAGGACATCCGTAGATGCATTGATGATGTCGGGGTAGTCGTCGGAGAGTGTTGCTCCCTCAATTGCCTCACTTCCTCTGAATGCATGTGGAGCTAGTGATCGTCGAGTATCTCCCTCCCCTTGGCGGCTTTAACCATGCAAGCCACCTCCATCAGCTGGCTTTTGGCCTTGTCCACCTCTATGTTCTTTCTAGCCAACTGCTTTACTCGTTGTTCCCACACCTGCTCCCTTTGATGTGTTTCTTCCTCTAAAGCGGTCACCTTGGCCTCCAAGGCCACTGCTCAGGCTTCCTCAGCACTGGCTAGCCTGGTGTGCTCTACCAATTGTGATTAAAGGTTCTTCATACCTTGAGCTGACTCATCTTTAACCTTTTGTAGTATTCTAAATGCCTCCACCTTTCTTTCTAGTGCTAGCTCTGTAGACAATATATGGCGCTTCACAGCATAGAAGATGTTGTGGAAGAATAACTTGATATGATAGAGACTCTCCAAAACCCTAGCATCCCTTCCTGCCATCCTCGGTGGTGTACCACGCCATGCTCTATGCATTGTTGGAGTCTCGCTTATCGGCCATCCCTGATTGGTGAAGATACGAGCAAATTCGGACTCGCACCCAATTTGCACAAATTCGCGGATGCATTGCACTTCCCAGGCCACTAGGGGAGAGCGGCCAACCTTGAGCTATTTAGAGACCTGACCTACCCAGATCATCAATCACCCCATGTGCTAGAGTTCCTCTACATACCGTTGTACGATCCCTACGGGATATAATGGATTCGGCTGCAACATCTCAACTACCACTAGGGGAGAGCAGCCAACCTTGAGCTATTTAGAGACATGACCTACCCAAATCATCAATCACCCCACGTGCTAGAGTTCCTCTACATATCGTTGTACGATCCCTACGGGATATAATGGATCTGGCTGCAACATCTCAACTACCAATCCACCAAACCCTGTGGAGTCATCCTCCTCCTCGCCATCAAGTGCTAACGAAGACTCCATATTCGTCGCAGGGGTCTCCCTCAATGTTTACCCCTCAAGCTCCTAGACCATTGCTACAGTCTCCATCTCTCCTATCATCTCCATCTCACCTATAGCCACTAGCGGTTGCTCGTGTGCCTCTTCTGCCAGCCTAGCAGTCCCACTCTACTGAGTCTGGAGGAGTGGGCCTCCTTCATCCATACCCTCAACAAAACCCTTCGAAGGGCTCTATACAGGCGGCTCTGCCACCTCCAGCGTGAAACCCACCGACCCTAGCCAATCATCTATCTATGCCACTCCTGGCGCTCTTGGTGGTGTAACAAGGGAAACTGGCAACTCCGCCATTGTGGTGCCCTGCTCTTGTGTTGTGATCGTTCCCCAAGTCATTATTGACCTAGTGGTCGGGGGAAAGACTGGCGGTCCCTGAGTTGGTATGTTTGGCGATGCGGTTGGCGCTGATGTATCCCTTGAGACTATCAAAGCTGGCGGTGCATCTCCAGAAATTGCCATGTCTGTAGAACCTGGTCGGGCACCTCCTAAAGTTGTCGAACCTAGCAGGGTCTCTCCTAAAGTTGTCAAACCTAGCAGTGTGTTCCCTACTGCTAAACCTGGCAATACATCTCCTCTTGCCAAACCTGGCAGTATGTCTCCTAATGCCGAACTTGGCAGTACATCTCCGCCTACCGATCCTGGCAGTACGTCTCCTACTGCCGAACTTGGCAATGGCTCTACTAAAACTGTCGAACTTGGCAATGCCTCTGCTGAAATTGTCGAACTTGGCAATGCCTTTGCTGAAACTGTCGAACTTGGCAATGCCTCTGTTGAAACTGTCGAACTTGGCACTGTATCTCTCGAAACTAGCAGTGTGGCTGCCAACCTTGGTGGTGTTGAATCTCGTGCCAATGGCGTCCAACCTAGCGATGCACCTAGCATGGAGGTTGCTACTCTCACTGCTCGCTTGACGCCAATGGGTGATGTCAGAAGGGTAAATGTTACAACTGGCAGTGGGCTCCCCATATGATTTGGCGGTCCTGGCAGGATGAAGCTCGTTGGCTGGAGGGGTGGTATCACAGTCGCTTCTTCTACCTCCATCCCCGGTGTCATCTAAGCACCTACGACCACAGACACTTCTTCATCCGTCGGCGAACTGGCGGCTGATGTTGAAGAGGACAATTCTATCGATTCCTCTTCCTTCTCTTCGCCACTTTGTGTTGTTGCTTCCTCTGCTGATGCTTCCTTTTCCACCAACACCTCCCTACATTTCCTTTTCTTCCCCACCTGCAAGGAATTTTTTCCAACTTGTTTGAGTTCTAACTCCGTCTAATAGAATGTTATCGGCAACCCAAGATCCAAATGGGTGAGTGGCTGCAGTCAGCCCCATCTGCCCTCTAGAACTTGTGTGTGGACGACATTGAGGAACAAGGCAATTGCGTGTTGCATCATGTAAAACGCTTTGTGCCTCTGCGACAAAAATTCTCTCATCCACTCTAAAAGTAATAGTCCCCAATTATACACCTTGCCCACGTTCAGGCCAATCATGTAGTCTACCATCCAAATGGCGATGTCGGACACCCGGCTTGCCCCTATCAATCTACACTTCATCAAATCTAGCAAGAATTTCCATTCTGGGGTTGCCAGGTAGTGCTTGTGCAGCCCTTTATTTCCCATATTCCATATGCTCTCCTTCTCCTGGGCTGTCAAATCGGTTCGACATACTTGCTTGATGAGGTCTTTTTTGTGTTGTTGAGTCATTTTGTCAGGTTTGTTTATCCCGGCTCCTGTTGCTGGGATGCCAAACACTCTTTCAAAATCCTGTGGCCAAAATGAGACTATGATTGCACGACCCCTGTAGTCCAAAATAGACCTGTGTGAATGTCGGAAGTAATTTTCAACCATGGCCTTTAGCCAAGTCTTGAACTCCCAAGCATTAAAAAATTGGTAAGTGTGGTGCCTTGTCCACACGAGCATGTCTCAGTGCAATTTTCAAGATATGATCATCAATTGTATTTCTCCACTATTTCTTGCACTTGTTCTCGGTCAATCTTTCTTAGGTCATGGCATTTGTGTCTACACTCATTTTCTTCTTCTTTGTTGTTGATGCCACCTTTGGCTTGTATTGTATTACTTTCTTTCCTTTGTCCATATTCGTGATTTTCTGACAATGTCGCCAATGCAACCTGATTATGTTTCTATCCTGCAGTTGATTATTCCTTAGCCCAAAACGATTATTGCAACTATCCGCTTTTTTCCTATACGGATTTAATGATACGTTTCTTGTGTACTACCCTAGGCTTGTCGTACGGTGTTGAGTTCTTGCAAATCCCCCTTGTCTTTTGGCGATTCTTTGTGTCCTGACTTGCACAGCCAACCCTTGTACGATGAGACCCTTAGCCATCCATACAAAGTGCTTAGTGTCCTTGCCAGACGCTTGTCGTACGTTTTGGATGTTCTGACATGTATCGCTTTGTTGCAAGGTGCGCGCCCTTGGTCTCTTTGGTTGTTTAGCGTGGCACTCGAGATTCGTGACATGGTTTAACCGCCTCCCATGGATCTTAACTCTAGCTTGTATCAAGCATTAACAAGTCGATCTTTTGGTGCAACAACAAGGCCAACAATTGGTATCAGAGTTGGTCAGGGGTTTGAATCCCTCACTTGCGCTAGGGGGGATTGTTGTAAGGTGTGCACCCTTGGTCTCCTTGGTTGTTCAGCGCGGGGCTCGGGATTCATCACATGGTTTAACTGCCTCCCATGGATCTTAACTCTGGCTTGTATCGGGCATTAACAGGTCAATCTTTTAGTGCAACAGCAAGGCCAACACCCTTCCCATTTGTACATGAATCTCCTCTTCCTTATTATGTATGTCGTATGGACCTATTGCCTTGTCTTTACTTTCAGTTTCGTATGATCTCCCTGTCTGATGCTTTGGCATTTGTCTCTTTGTGCGGGGGCTTCCTCCTTTATGCTAGCATACGATGTACTGGTCCCTATCGATGTTCTTCTAGTATATGAGCTTTGCTTGTGCTTCGCCCAAGTTTTCATCAAGCTTTGCCAGATAATGCCTCTCGGCCTTTGTACAGTATGACCAATATACTTTGATTTGTATGGTGTGTTTCTTGATTTGGCGTGTAGCTTCCTCTGTGGCCCTCTCAAGTCGTACGATTGCCTTCTCAAATTGTATAGTTGCCTCCTCAAAACATTTCTCCTATGTATGCTTATCTTTTTCCTTTGCCCATTTTATTTTTTATTTTTTCCAATGTCTTGCCTCTATTTGGTGGTCATACGATCTTTAGTTTTATAATATTCTTTAGTTTGATTTTTCGCAAAACTTCACTTCCTTTGGTTACCTCCTTGCATGGTCGTACGGTTTTCTTTTTGGCTAAGACTTGGCTCACTTTTATTTTAATTTTTCTCACCTTAATTCTCCATGTCTCTTTTGATTTTTTAATCTTTTCGCTTCCCACTTTAATATTTTCCACTTCCTTTTTTAATACTTTTTCCTTTTTTAATCTTTTATTTTTTCCATTTTTCGTTTTTTCTCTCCTTATTTTTAAATTTTTTTGATTTCCCCTTGGCATTTTTTCTATTTTTATTTTCTCTCTCCTCTCTCTTCATTTTTTCTTGATTTTCTCTCATCTTCTCTCTCCTCTCTTCGTTTTTCATTTTTTCTTACTTTTCTCAAATTCTCTCCTCTCTCTATTTTTCTCTTCATCCCCCTACTTCTTCGCCTTTCCTTACCCTTAGTTTCTAGGTGTAGTGCCACTTGCATGTGTACGGGGGCCTCTTGTAGCATTCTTCCTCGCAACAAGTTCCCATATATTTTACGTCAAACCATTTATCAAGTAAAGGAGTAGGACCGATACCTTTTAAAGTTGTCATCGACATATCTTCCTCTGTACTACTGGTACCACGTTACATCTTCTCCTTCTACTGTCGGTGGCCCGGTTGGGTTCAGTATCACTCTCCACAATCCATCCGTCGTTGTGACCCTCGTCACCCTCGTCACCTTCAGCACCTTTCGTCAGATGCTTATGCACCCGAGGTACTGCAATACCTTCAACTTTCTTAACTAGCAGTCTTTCTTCAATAATCTTATCTTTGCTTGATGTCGCCCAGTCTTCTTCTGCAACATATCCGCTTCCTCCTAGGCCCTAGTCTTGTTCATTGTTGGGTTCCTCCTGCACTGGCCAATTCTCTCTGGTTGTGTATCCCAACATGTTTATTTGCACAGGTTCCCTCCTGTCTTTATAAATTTCAACTTTGATCCGTTCATCGAATCCTTCAACACAATGTCGTGTGGTCTTGCTAATTTGATTGCTCCGTTGTCTCCAACTTCGTGGATCCGAAATGGTCCTAGCCACCTGATTTTAAACTTGCCTGGCTTGAGTTCGTTACGACTGTTGTATTTCAACACTAACTACCCCGACTGGAAGTTTGCCCACCGAAGATGTTTGTCATGACAGAACTTCCGCCGGTTCTGATGTACCTTCGTCGCCCACTAAGCTAGCACTCGTCATTCATCCAATTTGTTCAACTGGAATAACCTTCCCTTCAAGCTCTATGTATCACCCAATCTATTTTCCACTGCAATCATTAAACTCGGCACCAAGTACTCTGCCGATACTACAGCTTCCTGCCCATACGTCAATTGGAAGGGTCTATGGCCGGTTGTTACTTTGTAAGTCGTACGGTATGCCCATAGTACGGTTGATAGTTGTTTTTCCCAATCCACCTCTTCAATGCCCATAGTACGGTTGATAGTACGGGCTAGAAAGATTGTGTGGGATCTTTAACTCCGATGTCATCAGTCATATGACATGATTCACGAAGTGACCTCCCTAATCACTCGTAATCTAAATAGGTATCCCATACCTTGTGACAATTTTCTCGTACATGAATCTGGTTGTACTGACTGCAGTGTTTTCCGCCAGTGCTCGGGCCTCCGTCCACTTTGTTAAGTACTCTATGGCAATGACGATATATCGACATCGGTGTAGTTGACTGACCTTCAGTGGCCCGATGAAGTCAAGCCCCCACCATTCAAAAAGTTCTTGAGGCTGCGACGGGAAGAGCAACATGAAGTCCCACTTAATTGTTTACCAACCCTCTGGTAGGTGTCGCATCCTACTACCCACTCCCGTGCATTAGTGTGTACCGTCGGCCACCAGAGTCCTGCCAATAAAACTTTTCTTACTGTGGCGTCAAGCCCCATGTGTCCTCCTACCAGTCCTTCATGTGCTTCCTTCAATACCCTTGGGATTTCTTCTTCCATAACACACCGTCGGAGTACTTGATTGGGTTCCATCTTATAGAGCAATCTGTTGATGGCATATCCCTCAGGAATGATGAGGTGGATAAGTATTCCCCAATCTTCTCATACCATGGGGGCAATGTTGCTATTTGGAACAGATGAGCATTGGGGAAGTCTTCATTTACTCCATTGGCTGGTTCGCCAAACCGTACTCATGACAGTTGGTCGGCGATGACGTGACTCTTCCTTGGTTGTACAATGATGGTGAATGTGAATTCCTGTAGGAGTAATAACCATTTACTTACCCTTCCTTGAACGATTGGCTTGTTCACCAAGCACATCAATGCCTGATGATCCACATAGAAAGTGAAGGGGGTTTCCAATAGATAGTGCCTAAACTTTTTTATGGCGTACACCATTCCCAGAGCTTCCCTCTCCGTCGTATTGTAAATTTTCTCTGCTCTGGACAGTAGTCGACTAGCGAAGTACACCGGATGGTTTAGTCCTTAAACACCCACCTGTGCCAATGTTGCTCTGATAGCAAAGTTCAAAGCATCCACATGCACATGAAATTCCTTGTCCCAATCCGAGTATGCCAAGATCGGCGAACTGATTAGTCGTACCTTCAATTCTTGAAATGCCGCTTCTTGTGCTTCTATCCATTCCAACGGTTGCCCCTTCCTTGTAAGTATGTCTAACGGGTACGAAATCTGGGCAAAATTCTTTATAAATCTTTTGTAATATCCAACATGACTGAGAAATGGTTTCACTCCCATGACATTCTACGGAGTTTCCATCTACACGATCACTCGAATTTTGTTCAGATTGGTCTTCAATCTTGCCTTGCAAACAATATGTCTAAGCAGTTTTCTTTGAGGCACCATGAACCGACACTTCTTGGGTTGAGTTCCAACTTGGCTGCTTTGCATCGTTCCATACATTCTTGGAGGGCCTTCAAGTGTGTTTGTTCACTGCTGAAAATGGACCAATCATCGAGGAACGCCTTGAAATTCCCCATGGACATCTTGTCAAATATATGCAGTATGATCCGTTGGAAGGTTGTTGGAGCATTGCACAGACCGAACGGCATCCTATTGTACGCATACACTCTGTCCTCCACAACGAAGGTTGTCTTAAGTTTGTCCTACTCGGCAATGCTTATTTGGTTATATCCTGAAAACTCGTCAAGGAATGAATACATCTCATGCCTGGCCACTTCCTCCAAGATTGAATCAGTGAACCGGATCAGAATGTGATCCTTGATTGTCACAACGTTGAGGGTTCGGAAGTCCACGCATATTCTGATCTGTTCTGACTCCTTCAAAGATATCACTATTGGTGACAACTAGTCACTTACTTCAACCTTAAATATAATCCTAGCCTCCAGCATTTTTTCAATCCTCTGTTGTACCTTCACGGTATAATTTTTGTTCATTTGTTACGGTCTTTTTCACACAGGCTGTGCTTCGGATATGAGGAATTCGGTGTACGCACAACTTTGGAGGTACGCCCTTTAGGTCCTTGTATGTCCATGTGAAGGCGTCCTTGTACTCCATGAAGATTTTAAAGGCACTTGCTTTCAATATAGGGTTCTAGTCATCTCCCACTACGATCGTACGAGGATTACTTCTTCTCCCAAGTTGACCTTATTTATATTCGGTTCCTCGTACTTGATGACTTTATCCCCTTCAAAGTGATGTGCTAGTGTGTCGTATACTCTGGCTACTCCTTTATATTCTCCATACTCTCAAGGGAACGGTTGGCTTGTTGATGCTTCGTCCTCCCCCGTTCCTTCCTCTTTGACTTGTAGCATATTGCAATCTTGCTGGAAAACTTTGTAATCCTCCATTTGACAGTGGAATAGTCTGCTCAAGGAATTTGTTTCATCTTCCGAGCATTCTTGGAAGTCTAGCATTCCTTTGTCATTCAGCTCTATGGTTCCTCCTCCCTCCATTCCATCTCCTTTCTTCGATTCAAAGTCTGATGCCAGTTCTTCGCTCACTATTTGATTTCTAAGGTCAATCACGTACTTCCTTCCATTGCTTTCTATCGATAGCGTGTTTCTTTTCCAATTATGACTTGCCCTAGCTGCCACTAACCATCCTCGTCGAAGCAACGCATCGTATGCCTTCCTCTGTAATGGAATGAATACTGTAAATGTAATCAAATCTCTATCAAATAGGATCCTAAGAAATCTAAAGTTTAATAACTAAGGTTTGAAATTCTGAGTGAGAAATTTCTAAGTCAAAACTATTTCCAGATTTCTTCTCTTACAGCTGAATGTACTAATTGCAAAACATTAATAAATTTCGATGTTTTGCATTCAATGTTGGAACTCCTATTTGTATGTAGACAGGCCCGCCTCCAAGGGATGCGTCCCTTGAGAGGACGTATCTCCACATGTGGAGGCACGTCCGCTC
This sequence comes from Sequoiadendron giganteum, assembly GCA_007115665.2. Taxonomy (NCBI): domain Eukaryota; kingdom Viridiplantae; phylum Streptophyta; class Pinopsida; order Cupressales; family Cupressaceae; genus Sequoiadendron; species Sequoiadendron giganteum. Next base: position 297,958,716 of record CM021106.1, read on the forward strand.
AAGGGATGTGTCCCTTTGGGCGCGCGGGCTTCCTCTACAGCCGATTACCATTCGGTTTAAGTAACTTAACACATATACCCCCTCACACATGGCGGATATATATTATAAGAATTCCGAATTAAATTCAATATGAATTTCGAACATCATTTATTTAAAATTCGATTTTATACATGCATTATAAAATTCGATTTTTACTTATTTTAGAAATATTAAATATGAAGAGCAATTGATCATATATAAAAGATGATGGTGCTTATAACAATCATAGTTTATATCTGACCTAAGCTACCATTCATCAACAAATACGAAGTTCAATAGGAATGGTTGTGTTTTGATCACCACGTTTTGCGCCATCAATGTTCCCAATGGTTTAATGCCATGTTGATCGATGCCAACGAGTTGGAATGTCGGTGGCCAGAGTGTTGGCTTCCCAAGACTCTTCCATGTGTCTTTGGGCAGTACTTTGATTCCCGATCCTCCGTCGATGATAGTATTTGTCAAAATACTCCCTCCGATCTCCATCTAAACAATCGTTGGCAACTTTCCAATGTTTGTTGTCAGTAGTACGAGGTCAATAATTTGTTCCCCGTTCGGTGACAATTCTGGTACCCATTTTTTCCATCAGTCCTTTGATCTCAGTTGCTTGCCATCCCCGACAATGTTTGTCATTGCTAATCCCAATTGCGGCAGGGTCTAGAGAAGGTCGGTTACTTTTATTGGTACAGTGGTCTGTAGTACCTGTCGTACGATGTTAGTTTCCACCTCCAAATGCCAAGAGGTTCCTAGTTTCACCAGAGGTGTTTTGTTTTCCTTCGCCATCGCCGGTTCCACTTCGGCTTTCGCATCCTTCATCCTTTGTTTCTCCGTACGTGGATCTGGGTACGTGGCCTTTTTCGTTTGCACTTTGGTGATCGCTAGTACCTCTTGTTCTTCTACTTCCAGCATGTGGATTCCCTTCTGCTTGGGACATTCATTGTCTTCATGGGCGCTTGGTCCACACCACTTACACAATCTTCCTCCTAAACCTTGACCATTCTGGCAGTCCTTGGCGAAGTAGCCCCATTCGTTGCACTTCCAACATTCGATCATGGGTCATCCTTTTCCATCGTACTGTATCTTACTTCACAGGGTACTATTGTTGTTCCTCTGGTTATTTCGATACCCCTCGGGGGACGCATTGAGTACTTGTACACTTTTGGCTTTTAAGTTGTATGGGCATTCCTTGACGGAATGTCCCATTACTTGGCAAATATCATAGAATAACTTCTTCGGACAGTTCGCCTTCGTGTGACCTTCCCCGTTGCAGTTCGTACACCATAGTTCTCTGGCCTCCTTCGTGCTCTCCTTGTCAACCTTTTGCTCTTTCATCATTCTCAGCATATTTTTTTGGAGTGCTTGCACCATTTTTGACTCACCATCACCGTTGTCTGTACTCTCCTCATTGTCTATCTTCCTTTTCCCTTGGGATGTTTTATTTTCACTCTCTATATCCATCGCCTGATTGTACGTTTCAGCGTACCACAATGGAGGTACGACTTTCATTTTCTTCCTTAATAACGGAAGCAAGCCCTCGATGACCAACCTTTTCTTTAGCCCATCGGCCAGTTGTGCCTCCAATTCCCCTAGCAAATCTTTAAGTCTCTAGTTATAGGTACGCACACTCTCGTGCTTCCCTTGCTTTGTATTGTAAATTTCCACTACAATCTCATTGTCATCCCTCAAGAGTTTGAACTCATTTTGGAATGCTTGCTTGAGTAATCTCCATGATGCCCTGTGTACTTGGTCCAATTCTGAGTACCAATCAATAGCACTATCTCTCAGTGTTGCTGGAAATGCTTTCGGCCAGTAATCTGGATCATCATGTTCATTGGCTACCCAAATTTTTTCACATGTTTTACAATGTCGCATTGGATCTTCTGACCCATTCCTCATAAATTTTGGCAGCTTCTGTTGCTCAGCTGGCGAAGTCACCATCCTTCCCCGATGCCCTCCTTGTGTGTTGGACCTAACTGGACTGGTTCTCCCGCTACGTCCCAGTGCATCACTTGCACTCTCGGCCATGTACGAGTCTCTCCCACGTCTTCTGTCAGCATCCTTGACACCTCGAGTATTTTGGGGTTCACTCTGGTACTCCCTCTACCCTAGGGTCTTGGGCTCAGATCTTCCAGTCCTTAGCCCTTCGTCGTCGTCCGATATGGACAACACCCGAATGCATCGGATGTTGCTGTCGAGTTTTTCACTTAACTTACTTTCATTCTCATTGATTTTGTATCTTTCTATGTACGAAGTACTAAAGGGTCCTTCGTCCCTTCCCTCAATGAAATTTTGATGTGCTCTTTGGATAGATTGATCTATTTCATCAAGATTTCCATGTGCTCTTTTAATGCTTCGATTTATTTCAGTTAAGTCTTCATTAAACTCTTTATCAATTTGTCTTAGTCTTTGTCGCCGGTTTTCTTACTCTTGTAGCTTGAATGATCGCCAAACCTTCTCCTCTTGAGTTTCGTACCCGATTGATACTCGGTTCTTGTCTTTGTTAGGTTGTACGGGCATTAAAGGTTTTTCACGCAATCATTGGTTGTCGGGAGTACGTCTCTGGCTAGTGTCTTGTTCCTCCTCTTCCCACTTGGTCCTCTCCTCGTACCGCTGCAATATTCGTTGCCTTCGGTGTTCCTGATCGCTCTCTGCGCGAAGGTCCTGTAGGATGATGAAATGGCAGGCTAGCAATCTTGGAAGACGGTTGAGGAGATGGTCAACCTCGTCGTTCACTTGCAGTCTGTCCCAGATAACTGCCTGAGGGATCTCTCGTCTGAGAGCCTCCCTCCATATGTGGTCTCTTAGTGATATATCCCACAAATTCACCAAATCTTGTGTCAACTCGTCTTCCCTTTCTTCATTTGTTTCCACAGGCTCCTCCATTGGTCGACCCATTACGCTGCCATCTTACTGTCGGGTAATTTCCCTAGGTACACTTAGGCAACGGTGCCAAATGTTTACCTCACATGGTGTATTTCAATGTACTATGGAAGTAAACTAAATTATGTACAGAACATAGAAAAGTACAACATACTCGAGAACACAAGATGCTTGAAATATGGAATGCTTCTATTCATCTCCAACAGTAAGTATCAACATGTGCAATCATATGGATGTCAACAGTACCATCAATAATGTATTCCCGACTACAAAGACTCGGTACATATAACGCTCAACGGTGGTTGAGCAACCAACCGTCTTGACGTTTCATTACCCGAGTACATATGACATTTATTACATTAATTATTTGTACTACAACTATAGTTTTATTGAACCTAAACAACTGGCCAACAATGACTGACGATGGCCGACTACAACTAAGACAATAATTATGCTTACATAGCATAGGCAGATTTTGTTGAGTAAGTAGCAAGAGTAGTATAGTATACCCACTTGAGTAAGAAGCAAGGGTTGGAGAACCTAGGGCATAACCTGAGGCATAGGCACAAGTAACACCATAAGCTATTTCTAGGAGCAGCAGTTGATTTTTCCAGTAGCTGACTTTGTAGCCATATAAGTACAAAAAGCTTTGCAAAAATGCATGAATCATGAGATTCCTGAATCAACCTACCACTAATAAAGGATAAATAAAATAAAAAATTGGCTTTATAGTAATGGTCTTTACATATGCCACTAACATAGGAAGAATAACAAACTGAGTAGGGAGGGATTGGTTCCTGAAGTTTTGTACATGGCTCAGGCAACACTGACTCAGAGAATCCTTTGGCATTAGTGCATTGCCTTTAAAGATACTACAGTTGTAATGTTGTCACCCATAATGCTTGTAAATGTTATCCTTTCTATGTCTGATAAAGTAGATGGATTGTATCCATCATCAGGATGGTCACCATACAACCCTATGAAGCAAATACCTACCCTCACTCTTCATGGTGACATTGGTTATGTGGAAATCCTTCAGATAACCGCCTCTACCTGGGGTTGTCTCAACTCTGAGACCCCTTCTTGTGTTGAAGATGTAAAGATCTTGAACATGAACACCTTCAATACTGCCTGATATTTCACAACCCAAAGCGAGATCAGAACTTGTGTGTGATTCACCAATCACACGTCGGATAATAATGTTCGAGCTAGGTCGCCCATAAGAAATTCCATATTCATCCAAACCACTTTAAATAAAAATTACATCATCAACAAGCTGATGGAACTGTCCTCAATGCAAAAATCTGAACATGAATTTGTATAAATGCCACATAGTTAGAGAAAGAGGTTATACAAAACTAAATCCAAATAATGCAACAGTTGAAGAGTTATATTTGTCACAGCTAATAAACCAACTTGCAAATTCTCTATGATCTGTAGTGATATTCTATCACATTTGCAGAGTTAGTCGTCAACATATTCAATCTTATGTATGCTTCACACTACTTAACATAATAAATTTTCTACCTAATTTTTTCATTTAAACAATTAGTACAATAATCCAGTGATTAATCGGGGCTAATTAAACAGGATGTGACATTCAATAGTGCATAGAGATGCACAAGCTAGTCAAGTAGTGCACAAGGGGATGCACTGAGCATAGAAAAGTGGATGCGCTATTGAAGTTTCTCACACAAGTCCAGTGGAGGAAAGTTTGTTCTTCAGGTAAATTTGTCTAAGGACAAAAAGTTAGCTAGGCAAATGTTCGTGCAATGGCAATGGATGAAACTTTTTACTACAAAAAGGCTATTTCATTATCTTTTTTGTTCCTCCTTGGAGAAACAACATGATGATCTTACATATTCTTACGTCATTCATCTGCAAAGGCTTAACCACACTTTGGCAGAAACACAACAATTGCATACAATACTGTCACAGTTGTATAGATGCAACCCTCTTCTTCACACGGGTTTGAATCTCTTTTGGTGCCATACAAAGTAAAGGAAAAGAGTGGCTTCAGAAGACTGCTACTTAGGCAAAACTTGCACAGTGAAGGAGGTTACTGTAGTGGTGTGAATCCATGCAAAAGTGGCTTGAGAAACAACATGATGGTCTTACATATTCTTACGTCATTCATCTGCAAAGGCCTAACCACACTTGGCAGAAACACAACAATTGCATACAACACTTTCACAGTTGTATAGATGCAGCCCTCTTCTTCACATAGGTTTGAATCTCTTTTTGTGCCATACAAAGTAAAGGAAAAGAGTGGGTTCAGAAGACTACTACTTGGGAAAAACTTGCATAGTGGAGGAGGTTACTGTAGTGGTGTGAATCCATGCAAAAGTGGTTTGACCAGATCATGCTAGGAAGTAAGTGAATTCTGCAAGCAGCAAAGGACATTACATTGCATGACCAAAAAAGCACATGAAGGTTGGATCAAGCAACAAGGCACCACACGGTAGATACCGTGCCAAGATGTGCACAGAAGCACATGTGGCAAAATCTTACACATTTGTTAGGCCACAAAAGATACATGAGGAAATCCAACAGAACCATTTGGTGAAAATCTAAAGAACGCACCATGCTATAAATAGTTGGCCCAACCCCTCAAGCAAGCAACAAATAGTTAATCAAAACAACAGTGCTTGGTAATTAATTAAGTGTTCCATTAGCAAGTTTCTTTTTAATGAGTATGAAGGTGTGGTATATTTGAGTTTCCCATCATTCAGTATAGAAGATATCATCCCTGGTAATTAAAAATGCTGCAACTTAAAAAATTGAAGCAGATGGAAGACAAAGAAAATCCAAGAGAAATTTTAAGAAATGAAATTCAAATAGGAGTAAACAAAAACAAATAACATTAACAATAAAAACAAACAAATAACATCTATTTTTCAATAGTCATAAAACTAAAATTAGAATTTAGCTGGAAATATGAATTTCCAAGAATTGGGCATACATGTAACCAAAATTATAGCGATTTTCTGAGCCTATTGATTAAATTATTTACTTATCGTATAAGTTTTTGTCGGATATTTATACAGGCATCTACTCCTTTCTCTTCTTCGCTTTCCAATTGCTTGGCTGCATAGATCACTTTCTCCATTATTCACCACCCCTCTGTGTAGTTTGGATGTTGAATTGTCTGTCATCGGAAAGTGGCTGAAAGTCGCACAATACAAAATCAATTTCTGCCGTAATTAAATCCAGTAGTCCATTTGTCAAAACCAATGCCCTAATTTGCCCCTATCACCACAGCAAGAGTTTGGCTGTTCCACCGCCCTTAAATGCATCATAAAATTACTTTCTCTACGATCTTGTACTTCGGCAAAATCATTATTAGAAAGCACATAAGCCTTGCTTGTAGCCGTTGGTTTTACAACAATATAAGCAAAAAAAAATTGAAATTTGCTTCTACCAAATCAATTTTCCTCGGTGCTGTGTATTTCACGGCACCAATTAGTCGGTTAGCTTTAACCGGATACTCTAAATTATTTTAAAATAATAATTATCAAATTTAGCTTTGAGCTCATTTGATGAATATTTCAAAACAAATATACATCGATTAAAAGAGAAAAAAACTATCAGTAAGGTTTAGTTTAGTTTACGCTAATCTACTAAATATAGTAGTACAACGGTGCACAAAGCCCCAAATATTGATGCTGAAACTCAGCCTCTGTCAAACCTGAAAACTTTGTGATGTCATGGACAATGCTTGGATCCAGCTTATGGTGCTCCAAAGACCTACAGATATTGTTCTTGAAGACACCAAATCGATGGGCATGTTCCTTTGGCCTCGATTAGTTGTCAAATCTTCTCACATAGCTCACAAAGGGCACCTCTGGATTGAACAGAGCATTCTGGACATCAAAACTGCCTAGACCCTCTCCATCTTCATCTGTCACTTCATGAATAATTTGCTCTGATGCCCTCACAGAGGCTGGAAAATTATTTGCAAAAATCTCAAAAACAAAGCAATAAAAAAACAAATCCTTACGAAAAATAATCGGAACTACTAATTTAGCAAGAATTTTCTCATCTACCAAACAAAGCAAAAATCATGGAGAAATGTCGGACGTTGTATAAAGAAAATGGTAATGTGTTGTACATGCCTTGGACTTGGTAACAACCTTCTGACCTGCTTGCAAATGGAGCAGTATATTTATCTACAATTTGGGTGGCGATTAAGGGCAACGGTGGAGAAAGCTTGAGTTTGGACAGCAATGCAAGCATTAATACAAAAAATATTGTGGAAGGAAATCAAATCTGAAGACATCATTGCATTGAAATCTAAAGTGCATTAGATTATGTTTTAAAAGCGCCCGAATGGTTGACTCCCGTTTTGCTCCTGTGTCGCGCTCTACTACAATTTTCTCAGGCCTCACTCCATCTAATGGCCATTCGAATGGCTCACGAAGTAAAAGAAAGGCATTTTCTGAAGTCACAAGGAATCATGACTTTGCCCATGCTTTGACGGGTAAAACTAGGGCATCCGACGAGGGTTTTGGGCACGATCAACATGCTTCTGCCATTGCTAACATCGTTGGAACACGGCGATCATTTTTCTCAGGTTGCTCACATCTACAGAATGAGCATGCAAGCAATGGCCCGCAGCTAGGGCATCATTCGTTTGTAGCGTCCAGCATTGGTGTCCCCTTTTCAGATCCACATGTTGCTGACAATGCAATTGGTGCCCTGGCCAAGCTTTGTTCGCACTTCCTTGTTCATCTCTCATCAACAACACCAAAAGTGTGTTTGGACGGTCTGGCATTGGACAAGGAGGGTTTTTTGTCCGATCATGCTTTATTATGCCGGTTCACGAAGACTTGGCCAAAACTATGTGATCTGCACACATGGGTTTTAGACAAATGGAAGGCTTTCATGGAAGATGAAATCAATATTTTTCCTTGTGCAAAGGGGTTCTTCATTTTAGAATTTGAATCAAAGGAAGACAAGGAGTTGGTGTTAGAAAACGGCCCTTGGTTCTACGAAGATGACTTTTCGTGCATGAAACCATGGTTTCTCGAATTTGATCCGCGTACAAAAATTTTCACTACTGTTTTTTTGTGGGTAAGACTTCCTTATCTCCCTATTCAGTTTTGGGAATTAGATTGTTTGAGGGCTATTGGAAATAGCCTAGGAAGGTACCATTGTTCTTCTGAGGAAACCATCAACTATCAAAATTCTACTTGTGCTCGTATCTGCATTGAAATGGTCTTCCTGCCGAGATTTTGCTAAAGCTGGGAAATAGATGCAGGAGGCAACTGATTGATTACGAAAAATAGCTTTCAGATACACGAGATGTTTCTCAATGGAACACATCTCATCCCAATGTTAGAAGGATCGTGTCGTGGGGAACTTCAAACCATCTTGGTGGATTGGGGTTGAATCTCAGCATTATATCATTCCCCCCAATCCACCCAAGGACTTTGTACCTCCTTCAGCCTCTCTGAAAAAAAAATCTGTCCTTCCTCCCCTCCCCCTTGCAGGGAGAGCATTTTGGATTCATCTACAAAGGCTACAAGCTCTATAGTTCTCTCTAAAGGTAGTGAAGGATCCGAGATAGTGGTTGCAAGCGCATGTGGTGACACTCTATCTAGTCAAAATAACATTGTTCCCCCTGATACTGAACAAGAACGGATAGAGATGAAAAGGAAGAAAACTTCTTCATCAAAAATTAAGCATCCAATGACATTAAGATCCTCTAAGAAAGAGGAGTTTTTGTAATTTGGGGCCATAGTAAGGGTCTGAAACATGTAATTTGGTGCTTTGAATTAATAGAAAGAGTGTTATCCTCTCTGATAGCGATTTTCCAAAAATAAGAAAAAAGAAATCTAAAGTGCATTTTCTGAGAAAGAGTAGATGTGAAAATCAGTATAGAAGATTTTTTACAGCCTGTTAAAAGGAAAATATTGCTAATGAATTAAAGTTTGTTTGCAAGTGTGCCAGAGAGTAGCAATCAATCCTTGAAATAGACGGCAATGATTATTGCATTCTGGCATTACTTCTGAACTCCCAATTTAGAGTTCCCACCTACTATTCTAAGGCGAAGCAATGAGACAACTCTCCTTCACTTGAAGATGGTTCAACAGTAAGATAAACCTGTTTCCAGGCATGAGACAAGTATTCCGGCTTATTGTGGACTGGCAAGTCCACAATAAAATCCTATCGGCTAATTAATTAATACATCCTCACATATCTTGATTTAGTAAATTACGACCACTGATTTCTCAATCTATTTCCCAATCCCACTGATTATGCTAATCCCATTAAACACTCAACTTGATTTCTTCAATCCCACTAATCATTCAATCTAATCCCACTGATTATTCAATTAAAATCCTTAATTGGATCAATCAGAGGAGATAACTGATCAATCTATTTGCTCTCAACGGTTCTCAACCGTTTGACCATGATCTTTCATTGTTGCATCTTGATAGTTCATCTGAAAATTGAAAATCTATAAAACAACCTTCTTCCTTCTCAAAAACGATTGAATAATCTGGAGAATTTGTGGAGAGGTCATGTCAAATTGACTATTGATCACATTCTTGCATTCGAGACCGCCATTACTACTACCTTTGAAGCTTTTACACATGGAGGCTTCGTATTGACCAAGCAATCCAACATTCTATTATCAATACGAATACACTCCGACATGAGATGGTAAAATTGTAGTCTTTGAATTTGTTTATATTCTCATTTATGCTAGCATTGCTTGTTGAATTCATTACTTTACAATTGCATTTCATGAGTAGGTTGGGATTTATCTTGTTTTGATTTCAATTCATTTGTTTTCATTGTTGTATTCCATTGATCCAAATTCCCCCTTACATAGGTAGTATCACCAATTGCAGATGTAGAAATGGTGCCTTATTTGAGGTAGAAAGATCAGCTCCACATTGCCTAAGTCATAGTTTAATGCTTGTACAAATTAACAGTTTAAACTGGATAAACCCAAATGGTGTAAAAAGCACAGCTAAAAGTGTTGCACTGTTGAAAAAGTCAGCAGCAGAGGTAAGCCTATACACATAGACAGAGAGGGAAGGAGAGAACAAACTAGATCAATGGAACTTGAAAAGACCTATAGAATGGTTAATAAACCTAATTACAATAAGAAACTGCCAGAGCAAATCTGAAGAGGGCCACTTCCAAGAAAAGACTCAAAAAAACCAAGAAAGTCCAATTTATTCTCTCATTTTTTATATCTGTATCATAGTTCCAATTTTCCGTCTCTGCTATTTGCTTAATACTTTGAATGTTCTTTCATGTTGTGAGCAATGTTCTTATTAAGTTTAATATGTGTATGGCTTTCCTTGTTATTGGGCACTTAGCATAACCATTTTGATGGTTTCCTGATTTTACCATGTGCCATGCAGGTCTGTCCATCTCCTGATACAATACAGCTTGCAAACAATCTTTCTGGCTTAGGCCAAACATACAACAAAAACGACCTTTCAACAGGCTTTGTGGTATGCATATATTTCTCGCATTGCTACTTACACTGCTTTTTCTGGATCAGTAAAAGCTAGTCCATGTCAATTTAGGTCCAATGAAAAGCTTATCCAACTGCCTGTTATTGCTTTCAGTGATGTGCTAATTGTCAGCAATTACATATAAATTAAATCCACTAATATCTGCATATAGGCATGCCAATTACAAGGTTTGAACAGATGAATTAAGAAAATTCTAGTATGCTCATCAGCAGTAGGGAGCAAAATATGTTACATCATATCATCTAAGCCAGTTGAAAAGACTGTGAATCCAAGAACTTCATGACCACCATTGCGGCTAATTGTGAATGAACAAAGATTGTTTGCAAATTAATCAACCCAGGTTAGTGATCTCTTGGGGGACCCCTATACAATTGCCACTAACACTGTCATGTGCTTTGAGAATGAAAAGGTGTGAAACCTAAGTTATCTAGAAGATCCCATCAAAGAAGCTCTTTAATTTTTATTTTACTCTTTATTCTTGTTCCTTTCATACATCTTATCAAATTGTTAAGAAGCAAGGAATGCCTATTTTTATGATGTGTATATGTGAATGAACTGATAGGACACAAGAAGCCTATGGGTGGGAAGAATTTTCTATTTTAATTATACTGTTAATAATATCTTTGCAGCATGCAAATGTACTCCTCATCGTTCACACTAATGCACCCTGGGAATGTTGCATGGTTAAATTGAATTCTTCTTCCAAGACAACTTTTCAACCTCTGGCCTTAAGCATTTAATCAACCTACCTATAATTTAAAATTTTCAGGCAAAATTCAGAAACCATTAAGATAACTTTTCATTTATTTGGTATTACTTTATGCCAAGGGTGATTTGCTTGCTGTTGCAGCACTGCTCAATTATGCCATCAAGATCCCTCCCTACATGATAGTATACTCTTTCTCCTTTGATGATGTATAGGATGTGGTTGTACAAGGCAATATGTAGGTTCTAGTCCACACTAATACTGCCTTAGAATTATGCCATTCTCAACATTTGTATGATGTCAAAGTATGACTTATGCTCCAGAGTTGGAAATAGAAATATTGATAGCATGCTTATCCATACTTGTATCCATCTAGTAGGTAACAACTTCTCTTGTACTTTCCTAAAGCTGTAGATGTTTGTATCTCTCTTGTAAAATCTATTGAATCTAGACCACAATGTCAACATTTTGTATCACGAAATTATTGGAATTTTTTTGTTGTTCGATTTGTTAGGAAGCAAGTTCTTGGTTGCCATGCCTACATACCAAAGAAACCACTTCCACTTTTCTATATTAAAATAATGTTTATTTATTTATTTATTAATGCTCAATATTGTAAGATATTGTAAGATAGAGATAAGATCGTCTCCGATCTTCTCTGGAGTTTCTTTTTAGAAACTTTCCAGTTTTGTAAATCTTGTAAACTATTTATTGAGCGTCTCGCTCATTGTTAATACATCAATTAATTCACCAATTACTTGTGTAATATGGTATCAGAGCTAGATTGCTCAACTGTGAATTTTTAATTCATATAAAAATCGTTTAAGATTTTTTCTTGAATTTTTGAATTAAAAATTCTCAAAAAATCTCTTTTTGAAGATTTTTTTCTGTGAGTAAAAATTTCGATTTTTTTTTTTTCGGAATTTCTGTGGCTATTCGGAAGAAAAATTCGAGGGTTATCAAATCTGTGGACTTCGTGGCATGCTTTTTGCAAATCTCTGGCCGGGCGACGTGTTTTTTATCAGATTTTCTTCTCCAACCCGCGCGTTTTTTGTCACATCCTGGACGCGATTTCGTGTTTTTTCGTGGCATTTCTGGTGCGATTTTTTGAAAACACGTCTCTGTTCATCCTTTGGACGCGTTTCTTCACGCCTGGAGGTCGCGTTTTTCAGTCTTTGGGCTGCATTTCAGTGTTTCTGGGCGCGGATTAAAGTTTTCTGTTTAGGCGCAATTTTTCTGAGTTCTCTGGCCGCGACTTTCAAGACTTTGTGAACCGCGTTTTTGACGTGTTTTTTTTCTGAAATTCGTGCAAACCTTGGGTCGGATTTTGATTCATGCCGTATTTCCAGAAGCATTTCTCCATTTTTCTGCAAATTTCGGGTTCTTTAATGGAGATCTAGGGTTCCAGATTTTTTCGATTAGGGTTTTTACCCATTTTTCGAAGTCGGAAAATTTTTTCGATCATAGATTCCTGGTGGGTTTTTCGAGAGCTCAACTGGGTTGGTCTCGGAATTTTCTGGGTGCATCGTTTTCCGTGCCTCGGATTTTGTGACATTCGTACACTGTACTTTCTGCAGTCTGTACCTGAATCTGTCCCTGTTTTCTGCATTGGAATTCGTGCTTCGAGTTTCGTGCATCAGCCTCTTCTCAGTACCTCGTTTTTCGTGCCTCAAAAAGCGTGAAGATGGCCAGTTTAAGCAATTTAATGCTGGAGGGCAGCCAGCGATTTAATGGCAAAAATTACAACACCTGGAAGCAGCGGATGTTAACAATTTTTGAATACCGCTGCCTTGATCAGATGATCCTCGGCAACGCTACTCGTCCTGAAGCGGCGGGTAAGGATCAGGATAAATTTGATGAGCAGAATCGTGAAGCCGTCATGCTTATTAAGCTTTCGGTTACTGATGATCAGCTCCCTCAGATTCCACTGCGAAAATCAGCTAAGGAGATCTGGGATCACTTGAAGGATATGCATGAAACTTCCGACAAAAGCCGTGCGTTTTTCTTGAAGAATATGCTGTTTTCTATCATGATGGATGAGAAGACAACTCTGCAAGCGCACTTGAATAAAATCCAGGAGATCAGAGATCAGTTGGAGGCGATTGGTCGGAAAATGGAGGAGGAAGACATGGTTGTGATCACTCTGAAAAGTTTACCGAAGTCCTATGAACATTTCATAGAGACCCTCAACATTACGTCTGCTAATGTTGATCTCAAGTTTCCGAATTTGTGCACTATCCTGTTGCAGCAGGATCGCTGGAGACAACAGTTCGGTAGCAGTGACTCATCATCCTCCACGGAGCAGGCCTTTGCAGCAAAAACTCAGTCGAAGCATCATGGGAAAGGTCAGCCTTCACAGCAGAAAGGCTCAAGTCAGCGCTCCACCAGTCCGAAAAAGAAAAATATACAGTGCAATTACTGTCATAAATTTGGCCACATCAAGAAAGATTGCCGTGCTCGTTTGGCTTCTGAGCAAAAGAAGCAGGGAGGGTTTCAGAAAGCGAATGTCGCCGAGCACTCTGAGCAGAAGGAATCTGCCTTTTATGCACTGATGGCAAAAAGGCCCGCAGACCATGTCAAGTCCTCTGCTTGGTACATAGATTCTAGTGCTTCGCGTCATTTCTCACATAGGCGTGATTGGTTCACAAACTTTTCCCCTTGCACTGACTCAGTAATCTTTGGAGGAGGTGAGGAATACACAGTTGTCGGCACAGGCACTGTTCAGGTTCAATCTGGCGGGAGGGATCTCATATTCCTCAACGTATATTATGTACCTGATATCGAGCTCAATCTTCTCTCAGTCAGTCAGATTATGCGGCATTCTCCCCAGATGGATGTGGTATTCAGCTCGCATAGATGTTCGATTGTTGATCGAGAAACTCGCACAACGGTGGCCGTTGGGATAGAGGATCATGGCCTTTACAGGCTTGTGGACACTGGTGATTCTCCAGAGTTAGCCTTGGCAGCCAGACATTCAGCTGTCACCAGTCTTTGGCACCAGCGGTACGGGCACTTGAACGTGCACTATCTCTCTCAGCTTGCTCGGGAGGGACTTGTAGATGGCTTACCTGACATTCAGACTCAGCATCAGGGCGTTTGTGGTGCTTGTCAGGCTGGGAAGCAGCATCGCACACCGTTCAAGGATGGTGACTCTTGGCGGGCTTCTAAGGTACTTCAATTAGTTCATGCTGATATTTGTGGCCCTATGTCTATTTCTTCTGTAACTGGTTGCAAGTACTTTCTACTTTTTGTTGATGACTATAGTAGGAAAATGTGGGTGTACTTTCTTAAACAGAAATCAGAGGTTTTTAATGTATTTCAGAAGTTTAAGGCCTTAGTTGAAAAAGAGTCCAGTTCTAGTATTATAACTCTTAGGTCAGATAATGGGGGGGAATTCTGTTCTAGTGCATTCTCCAACTTCTGTGATACTCATGGGATAAAACGTCAGTTAACCACACCCTACACTCCTCAGCAAAATGGTGTTGTAGAGCGACGCAATCGTACGATTGTTGAGATGGCTCGCTCCATGTTGCAACACAGGAGTGTTCCTACCAAGTTTTGGGTAGAAGCAGTCAATACATCAGTCTATCTCCTTAATAGGTCACCCACTCATGCTGTTAAGGGGAAGACTCTTGAGGAAGTTTGGTCTGGTCGCAAACCTAGGATCAGTCATTTGAAAGTTTTTGGTTCTCTTGTGTATGTTTGGATTCCAGAGGCCAAGCGCACTAAGCTGGACTCCAAGAGCCAGAAACTCATGTTCACAGGGTACAGTGACAATCACAAGGCATATAGGCTAATTGATATAGACACTGATCGTCTTATCTTCAGTCGAGATGTTGTCTTTGATGAGGAACGAGGTCCATTTCTCTCTTCCTCACCTGTTCAGCATTCAGAGGATCAGCCTCTACAGGGTCCTGATATGAGTGTCCGACTTCCATTAGGTCCACTTGATGGGAGGGATGACGAAGACCTAGTCTTTGATGATGCTCAACCTGAGTTTCCTCCAGATGAAAATGAACATCCCCCTGTTGAACCTGTTCCAGATCCACAACGAGATCCAGCTCCTCCTGTTGCATCTGATGTTGGCACATCTACTCTCCGACCGAAATGGTGGGCTAAGACTATCAGTGATCTTCGTGCTGATGAGCTCATTGAGGGTAGATCATCCAGAAACAAGAGCAAACAGCAGTCTACAGTGAATTTTGCTCTCATGGCCAACATTCACAGTGTTTATGAGCCTCAGACATATTCAGAGGCAAAAGGGATACCTGAGTGGGAAAAGGCAATGGAATCAGAATACCAGAGTCTTCAGAAGAATCACACTTGGGTCCTTTCCAATCTTCCTTCAGGGAAGAAGCCCATTAGCTGCAAATGGGTGTACAAGGTGAAGTACAAAGCTGACGGAACCCTTGACAAGTACAAAGCTCGTCTGGTTGCACGGGGGTTCTCACAGAAAGAAGGCATTGACTATGAGGAGACCTTTGCTCCTACAGCCAAAATGAGTACCATACGGCTTGTCCTTGCCTTAGCAGCCCAATTTGGTTGGAAGGTCCATCAGATGGATGTGAAGAGTGCTTTCCTCAACGGTGAGTTGAAGGAGGAAGTATACATGATGCAGCCTCCAGGTTTCAAAGTTGCTGGTCAAGAACAGAAGGTGTGCAGATTGGTCAAGGCACTCTATGGCCTGAAACAGGCTCCTCGAGCTTGGTACATTAAGATTGACACGTACCTCACAGATCATGGCTTTCAGAGGAGTCCATCTGACTCGAACCTGTATGTCAAGAATACTGGTAATGAGATTCTGCTTGTTGTTGTCTACGTGGATGACTTGATCATTACTGGCAGTTCAGCACTTTTGATCACTGAGATCAAACAGGACTTGTGCAAAACTTTTGACATGACAGACTTGGGCCTCCTGCATTATTGTTTAGGTGTTGAGGTTTGGCAGACAGAGAGCAGCATTTTCATCTCCCAGTCCAAGTATGCTCGAAGTCTTCTGGATAAGTTCCGAATGTAGGATTACAAACCTGCCTCTACACCCATGGAAAAAGGGCTTAAGTTGTCAGCTAAGTCCAATTCACCCGTGGTAGATGAAACATTGTTCAGGCAACTAGTAGGCAGCCTCATCTATCTTGCTGCTACTAGACCTGATTTGAGTTTTGCAGTGAGCTACATATCACGCTTCATGACAGCCCCCAAGGCTGATCATTGGGTAGCAGCGAAGCGTGTGCTGCGTTATGTGAAGGGCACTCCTGATTTTGGACTCTTGTACACTCGGAGTCACGATCCTGATTTTGGACTCTTGTACACTCCTGATTATTGTTTCTTAGAGATGGCATAAACCTTGTCCTCCCCTTTAGGTAATTACTTGATGATATGACATTGCGTTCTAGCTTCAACACATAATTTTTCTTTATTTACCCATTTTTAGCTGCCTACTATTTTTAATGAGAATTTGGTTTTGAATATTGGAATTTCATTTGAAATGAGATCCGTTATTAATTGTATGTGTATTGGATAACCCTGAAGTGAAAAGCTTTTGGAAGTTGATTTTTGTTGTGTAGTAGCCACAATTGTTTACATTGGCCCCTTTTTGAATTACTAATTAGCACAGACAATACATGATTGTTATGTTATATTTTATCTAGTAAACTGAAATTTCTTTTGTAACTTTAACTTTTAAAGAAAACCTTGTTACCTGATTTGAATTTTCAATTTTTAATGATATAGGTAAGGGGCTCAGTAAGTATGGGGAACTGGCCTTCCTACTTCAAAACAATATTCCTTAACTGAAGTTAACTAACTCTTCACTTCTCATGATTGCTAAATCATGAAAAGTTGACTTTTCCACCAATTTACACCAACCTGCATTTGTACCGGGGCAAGTTTGCCTGTTTTTGAACAAGGGCTGTTGTGGCGATAAGTGCCCTACCTTATCATGAGAATATGGCTTGATAGACTCTTCACTTGATTCGAGTTGCTTGGTTGAATGCTTTATTTATATCATGGAATCGACCCCTCCTCTCCATCTTCAATAAATTCCCTTTTTACCATGAAATGGTTCATTTGTTTAATTTATGTTTATATTTTTTATTTTTATGCTATTGTACTATACTTGTATTGGCCTGTGCACTAGAAAGCCATTTTTTATTCTTATTTGAACGTGAGTGATTCTTATTTTATTTTAACTTCTAAGTTTTCTCAAGTCATTTACCAATCATAGTATAGTTCTAGTATTGCCATCATATTTATTAGTTTAAGTCTGAAACAGTTATTCTTCAACTTTTGCTCTATAATGTCCAAAATTTACCAGATCATTGCCACAAATACAACTTCTTCTGAAAACTAGCTGGAACTCATCTTTTTCTACTTCATTTGGTTTCTAAAATATCTGTAAGATACTTGCTTTCTTTTTTCTATGGTAAATCATCAGTTCTCTGGCTTACTTGAAACATTTTCCTCTCTTACTTGAGCCTATTTATTTATTTATTTGAAATTTATACAATGTATGAAACCAAGGAACCCATACATTAGTATGCACTGAATCATCTCTTGGGTGCTGTAGTTCCACTGTGGTAAACTGAGCGGTGAGAACTATATTATTCCAAGGCAAGTATTCTTATGAATTTAGGACAGTAGTATACCAAAAAAAAATTATAATTATGGAAGATTTAGGGAGTTCAAATTATTAGGTGAATAATTGGCAATGTCGGAATCATTATGTGTTAAAGTACAACCCTCCCCACATGTTCACATTTATTGTTGCAAGATAAATGATCATAATCAACCAGCATGTCTGGGCATGTTCCATAACGAGTGTTCCTTGCACAAGGATCCCTCATGAATGGAGGGTAAAATCCTGTGACTTTGATATACAAGAGCACTAAGCCATGTCCTAGACACTTAACCAAGTGCAAGGAGAATCTCAACATGACAGGCTTCCACAATCTCCATCTCTTGACAATGCTGAAGAGAAAATCTCCCTTATCCATTTCAAGTAAGGCAAGGGTATTGATAAGAGATTTGTCTCAAGTTTGCTTTGTTTTGCAGTGTCAATTAGCTTACATGGTAGATCACAGTTCATATCGTGTTAATCTCATTCAAAGTTTTACAAACAGATCCATCAGGTATTTGTTTATCCCATGACCTTTGACAAACAAAAATATCTGAATTGTCTAATGTGCGTAGCTTTTTATTATCTAGTGCTGAGATTTTTATATTGGAAACAGGTAAGCATGATAACCTGCTTCCTTTGGCAGACATGTTGACCTCATTTCATTACATGTAATCTATAGCAATTAAATTAACTCTGGGGGTTTCTATCATGTGGATTTTTGTTAGGAATTGTTAATGTAAGCCTTGTAAATGCCACTAACATATCATACCAAAACAACAAAGAAATTCCACAAATAATCACAGCTTTATGTCAAATCGCATATAACATTATGGTGAATCTTACCAAATAATCTAGAAATTCAAAGTTAGCATTTATGAATATATTCCAAGTGAATCACTTATGAAATATACTGTAACAAGCGAACAAGTATAAATGGTACGTACAAAATACTAACTACTGAACCTGGTGAGCCAATTTCCTAGAAACTATAATAGAATACCAAAATTGAACATTAATGGGATTCATCCAAGCACTTAAATGCCAGACCATACCTCCCAATATCCAGTTCAGATAATCACAAGTCACAAGTCACAAGGGCAATGAGTAGCTTTGTTGAGTCCACAGGGAAACAGTAAAAGAAGAAAAGTGAAAAGGCAAGAGAAAAAGGAATTTAATAAATGGTAACTGCCAGAGGTGCAGTAGGACCTATCTGAACCTTTAGACTAGAATCTGCATCAATCAACCCCTGTCTATGCTTGCCACAAGTAAACTACTGAGAGTGACTCTTGTCCAATTTAGTACAAGCCAACTTTTCTCTTGCTTGAATCATGTCATTTCTGGGTTGACAAAAGCAGATATGTTTTCCTGCAACATCTTCCAACATTATTTTGTACCAGATTTTTTGATAAAGTCCTGCAAATGTGCTAAGACTAATCTTTCAGAATTTGAAATTGATCCATCTGGAAAGCTTCTGAAAATTTATCCTTCAAAATATCCCTGCATACCTACAATCACCAATCTCCTTTCACACTTTAAAAGACAAAGTTAGTATGCCTTTCATGCACTGACAAAATGCCCACAAAGCTCCTCTAGTCTTTTCCTTCTCCAAACATAGGGGTTGTCTCAAAGAAGACACATAATTGATTCATATTGCCTATATGATTCATGTTGTTTAGATGCTTCCAACATGCTCTTTTGGCATCTTTATGTTTGAGCTATCCCAACCTCTACTGCAATATCCACTATTACATGAGTCACTTGATGAATGAATTTTTTATTGTGCTTTATCAAGAGTCAGGTCAATCCTATGTTTATATTTCTCTTAATGTAATTTAGTTGTTATACAAGTGGTCTTTTCACAGTCTATCAAATTATTTGATGATTTATCAGGATTCAACTGTATGGTTTCAAGTTAGTCTTCATTGTCCCATATTTCCTGATCAGTGGTTCGTAAGAACCCAGCTCTCTAAACTGCATTGTTGAATCCTGATAAATCATCACATGATACTTCAATTTTTCAAAATATTATTTACATTGTCTGGAACTAGGTCACCTATGCCTTCTGAAAAATGAGTTTTCTATTATATGGGAAATAACTTCTTGTTATCATAAAAAATCTAATTGTAAGTTGCTTTTTCTTGTTTGAGATAATTTGTACAAATCATCTACATGAATATATATTTTTCTTATTGACATAAAGAAAGTTGTATTATGTTTGTAAAGATCACAACAGATAGAGAATCACCATCTGCAGAGTTTACTGGAATCTGAAATAAGAAACCACATCCCATAACAGATTTAGAGAACAAAATCATACTCATCGATCATGTTACAAATATATTAGTAAATGCCCAAATAGACCAAAAAATAATAGTATCAAATAAACGTGTATACCAAGGGAGAACAGGCACCCCATAAGATCAAACTGATTCCCCTCATGTGAAGCAAGTGTGGGCCCCTAACCACCTAACTATAGTGGGGGAGAATAATGGTTGTGATCGACCAGTTCTCAAAGTACACAACCTTTGTAGCATGCAAGGCACCTTGCAAAGCAGAGGACAACAGCAGAAACATTCCAACCAAGGGGCCAACAAATGTCTTGAACAGGGCAGATTGGCAGGTGGAAGAGGTGATAGCTGTCCATGAAAAGGGATTCGGTAACTGAAAGCAGAGAGGTTTCCTAGTAGCTTGGCAAGGCCAGCCCCAATTTGAGGCGAGTTGGGAAAAGGAAAAGTCTCTCTAGAGTGTGAGGACAAAGTGTTAAAGTTCTTGGCTAAGGATTCCAACCCCTATATGTGATTCATCAAGGATGGGTCCTCCCCATGTAAGACTAGGGGTCTTTTAATGGTGCCGAGGGTGTCACCTATTTTGAGTGGTGGAGAATATAGGGGGAATAAGAGTAACTGGACCACTACAACAACATTTCGACATTGTATTCACTTCCTCCAAAGCAAAGTCATCATGTCGGGTGTGACCCAAGGAGACACACTAACTGCAACCAACTAGCAGTGTTTGAGCTCAATAGAGTGAATTGGCTTGTATTCGAAGAGGGCATTGTACTACAGTGTTATCAAAGGGGCAAGATCGTAGGGGAAACATCAAAGGGTTTCATAGGGTTGGGATTTGAGATTCTAAAGCATCGTGAAGATAGTCTTGGGCATGATTTGGGGATAGGGAGTGCCTGGGATCAGCTTGGGGTGAGGACCAACTTAATTAAATCTTGTAGAGTTCTTGGGGACCTAGGGTGGGTGTCTTTGTAACCGGGATGTTGGCATTCTTGGTGTTGTTTGACCCTATCGCCCTAGGTAGTGAAACAGTCTAGGACTAATCTTATTGTAAACTGGCCTTTGGCCCTTAATATCAATCAAGCTACTCATTTACCCCACATTGGTCTTACATTGTATTTGGCTCATTTAGATTGCAATCATCTCTCACATTCAATTTATATATACCTTGCATTGGTGTATCCATTGTGTAACTCGAGTGTGTGCAGGAATAGCTCGATGGGTTCAGGCATAGTCTGATATCCTCAAATAGCATGATCCTCATGGGTAAGCCTAGTAAAGGGTAGCCAGTGCCATACAAAGGTTTGACCCCATGACAAGTGTAAACATGCCCTTGTGCCATGTGACATTTATCCTTAAGTTCATAAAATGATAACTATAATATGATTTGCCACTTGTAAAGTTTAAGATAGAGGCCAATTCAACTCCCACCATGAAAAGAAAATCTGCCAACCAATTAGCCCAATATTACAGTCTTCATATACATAGACAGGGATTTAATCTTGTGGAAATTAGAGGGCTTGGCTCCTTGATAATAAGGGACCAAATGATTTTAAATCAGTTCTAATAGCAATTTTTTTAAATCAATCTTGGATAGCTTACGTTCAATTTTATCACCTTCCTTCATGCAACGTCATTAGCTTGAAAGCCAAGATTTAGGGTTACCAAGAATTTAAATTCCTCCTTACTCATTTTTACAAATATCACTAACTCAGATAAATTTTGGAGTGGCTTTTATGGACAACAACCAAGTTATTTTAACCCAATTCACTAGGGGTGGATCCCAAGCTATTGCCTTACAGAAATTTGTCTTCATGCCAACCCCATTATGAGGGTTAGATGACCATAATTACAATACCATAGCTAACCCTCACGGGTAGCGGAGTTGGCTTGGGCCGTGGGTTTGCTCTCCATTGGTTCTTGGTTCAACTCCGAGGCCCGGGCTTACCCGATGCACATGGTTTGCGGGTGATTGCGTGCATCCCCAGAGGACTAGTCTCGCCTCAACTCGCCCCTTCCGGACCCCAACTTAGCAAAAAAAGTAAGTCCAAGGCAAGGCTGGTTGGGCGCTGGGCTGGGTCGTAGGGATACCTCTAGCACAACAAAAATAATAGTAATAATAATAATTACAATACCATAGCTATAGCTATGATGTATACTAACTTTTACGCTATTATATTAATGTCTTTTTCTCTTCAAATGGTTTGTTGGTGATTATTTTTGGCATAGAAAAAGTATTCAAAAATGAGTCATAGAGAAACTTGCTGCTAGATTTATTTGAACAAAACTGAAATTTGCAATGCAATTACAAAAGATACATGTTTGTAAAGTTCGCTTATATATAGGTGTAGCCTTTAATACCAGAGCGTGCATGTTGCTATTCTTGGTATCTGCAGTCATGAAGCTACAATATGCTAGAACCATAATAGGCATTACCTTTTATATATGAAAATACAAGAGGATCATGGCTATATTCAGATGATGGCTATTAATTGTGAATGTGGGTGTATGCATAAAACATTCTATTGCAAAATGCTGTAAATTTCCCTTTGAACTTTTCACCTTATCTTGCAAACTGGTCATTATAAGTAAACAGCTAAAGGTTGATTGAAACTGTGGGCATTTGATGAACAAAGGCAAGGGGTGCAGTTGTTGGGGATGGCGTACGTGTGCATAGTATGGCTTTGCCAGGGCTCTGCTCAAGCACGGAAGTACATTTCTCTGCACCTGGAGAGGTAGATTACAAAGAAATAAAGTTCAATTGTTTTGGCATTCCTTTTAGATTTGATTGTTAAGGATAACCCTATGTTGAAATAACATGCCATAATCTTCCCATTTTATTTGCAGGTTTTATCCATAAGGCATGACATGACAAATTTGCAGTCGTTAATGCCAGGCCTTCTTTTGGCTATTAGGAGAGTTGTTCGACTAAAGGTATTTTGTCATACTCATCTCCACATCTTTTTTCTTTCTTTCTGAGTGCATGGATTTTTTGGCTCTGGTGAAAACAAATGAACTGAACTTCTTTAGAGCTTCATCATTGTTGACGTTAAATTTTTTGTGCAGTCCTTGGTCTATGGATTGGAGAAGTTTCTATGAAAAAGGGGATCCAGGTCAACACTTTGCAAACATTTTACAATATCTGAGCAAATAATGGGTTCTTTTCCAAATTTTTGGACCTCCAAATTTCCGTGGCATGGATAAAATCCTGTTTGATCGTACAGATCTAATGCATGTATATCTCTCTGTCAATGTCTAGTCTGGTTCCAAACTTTTTGTTCCTTATGGCACAACACTTCATGTTTCCTTCCTAAGTAAACATCTGATGCTCATTCTTGTATTTGCCTCCAATGTGCTTTAGTCATTGGGCGAAAGGGCCAAATCATTTATTTGTCGATCAGGGAAACATCTTGAAAAGTTTATATAATTCATTAAAGGTTAGTGAATTCATTTGAGTGAACTTACTATAAAAGCTGTGATGTGTTGGCAATAAATATATCTTTGCTTGCAGCAGCGTAGATAGTGCTTGTGATATCTGCTTTTATTCATATAAAGCTTTATCTCCTAAGAAGTTGGATCCCCTTCGTATTATTATATGTGCAAGATATATCTTGATGGTTCTATCATCATCATCGAGTATTGAGAGATGCCTAATTAATAACTAAGCACCAACATGAGCAAATATGGAGACCCTCTCATTGGGCTTTGTAATTGCTGCTCGTCATTGCAGACTGATTTACTATTTTTGATATATCCACCACATTCAGGAGATGGATATTTTTTATATAAAATTTGTATATCTCGCAACATCTAATTTATTATTTGCCATAATCTCTATGATAACTGTATTTGTATGTGAAACTAAACTAGATATTACTAACTACTTTAAGAGATGAAAATATTTATGCTTTAACAGTCGTAGAAATGCTATTGCTCTGATCAACATGATTGCAGAATTTTTTCAGTGGAAATAGACAGATGCTTTTCACGTGCATCCAGTATGATACAAGATAGGCATAATGATGTCAGCATTGGTTCCTCCTTATTTTTTCCTCCTTTTGTCTCCTTTGTGCCAGATTTTTGACTAATGAATCTTTCTGCCCTTTTATCCCTCACTCCACCCAAGGATTGGAAAGGAAATAAACTAAGATGTTGAAAGAAATATGGCTAACTGTGTAGGTAGAATTTGTCTGTCCTATATGTTTTAGTTTTGGATGTTATGTAATTTGTGGATTGAATAGATGCACGGAGTGGAGCTTGGTTAGCATTTCAGTAGCATGCCTTTGGATGTCTCATTAGCAACTTCAAATATTGCAAATTGCTAATTTGATATTCACTTTTATTGATTTGTTTTTAACAAAATGCTTCTTTATGTTTTGCTTTTCTTCCTAGTAGGATTATATGGATAAAATTTATCTACGTTTCCCACATTTCTTCTTATGAGTTCTTTCAGTTGGATTTCAACCTCATAGCCTCATGATGAGAGCCATTTCACCTTGGCTTTAGGTGCAATTCCCTATTTTAAGTTATTATTTTTCATCACTATGGCAGTTGGTTTTACCTCTCCCCTTGCACTGAATCACATGATGATGAAATTGTGGGGCTAACATGCAATTCAACCAAATCTCAATCAGGAGATGTGGCTATTAAGCTTTACATTTAACTCTATAAAACTACACCATTATAGAAGAGATTCTTACCCTGGGAATGTTGTAATCAATGACTCTGCCTTTACTACCAATCCCTCTAGCAACACTCATTGATTCATGTCCAATATAAGTTTCTTATGGGTCAACACACTAAGCCTAAACCTCATCAGCAAATGAAACTATCCTTATTATGTGGTGTATTTACTCCCCAATTGTCTATATTGAAAAAAGTGTATCAAGCGTTAGCTGGAATTTGCTCATCTTGCATCACCCATGAAATTGTGTTTGCTTCCTACATTATTATAAACCATCCATGGTTGTATAACATTGTATATAAATGTACATATGCATCTCTTTCATGGCATGCTTGTGGTTAATTAAGTTGCATTAAGCAGAGTTTACACCAGTGGTATATAGGCTTTACAGTTGCTAGCTAAAAGAAAAGAATTGTTTCTCTAGTTTGAGTCTTTTAAGTCTGTTGTAAACATCTCATGTTTCTGTAATTTTTTCCAAAATGTAGATGTTTTATTTTTTCATAGGTACAAACAGTTTAATTTATAGAAGTGAAGTTACAATTAGTATATCTATCTTAGATAAATTTATGTAAAAGATGTTGAGAGATATCATATATGTCAAAAATTGATTTTAAAATAAGTCATAAATTTTATTTGTATTTTTATTATTTTTAAATGAAAATAAACAATTTATTTACTTCATATTTTACTTGAGAGCTATTTTATTATTAAATGGCATTACTAATATTATGTTTACTATTTAATATTAATATTTGACATGTAAATGATAATCAAATTAAAGTCAAAGGTAAGATTTCTTTTTTTCACAATCACAACATTGAGATGCTCTCCCTCCCTATTACCACTATACCACCTCTCCACATAACTAATTAAAATAAAGAAACATAATTTACCATAATTGATTTATTTATAAGTATTTTTTATGCTCCAATTTTTAGTGCAAGGAGGCTTGTAAAATTCAAAAGAAACCTTCTATAGAGGAAAATCACCCCAACTACTTATCTAGAATGGTCTTGGAAAACTTATCAATTTGATGTGATTAGTCCATCATAGTCATTAAGTGTTTTATTTTTGGATGACTAAGATAAATAGTCAACTTAGTTGTGATCTTAATCATTTTATTGATGAGTCAAGTAGAGTATCAGCCATTTTTTCACTATGTATTGTTATGGTTGACAATTATGTCTATTGGTCTCATAGATAGTAAGTTGAATGTTGAGGTAAGGGCATTAATGTGACAAATTTTCCCTAGCCGAACCATCACATTTTATTGTGTATGTTAACTTCATGCCTCTCAAAATCATGTGGCAATTTCAAATTACTTCCAAATTTTTATAAACTTGGCAATGCCTTTATTTAAAATTAAGGTTTCAAGTCCACATCATCAAATATGATGCCAGGTCAGTATGCTTGTTGTTGAGGTGTCCAAAAGCACCCAAAAAAGAGTAGGCTGAAAGTTGTATATAAATTATGATAGTTGTGCATTAAATCATGTTTTATTGGTGCACTAATGTGGCATCACATAATTTGATTCTTTGTAAGTCTAAAAATGCATTTCGTTCGATTATAAAAACTCATGATCAAGAAATCACAATTACTACTATATACAAAAAAAATGAACATTAAATCTACAAATACTAGGGGAAATGACCTAGTACTTGAGCATGTTTCAATAGTTGTTAATAGGATTTAATGCCCAATATTTTTAACAATATTGCACCAATAGTTGTGACTTTAAAGTTGTTAGTGTTGATGATGACTACCCATAATTGAATGAAATTATTAGATCTAAAAAGTAACAAATCATGTGATGTCACATCAGTGCATTAATAAGACATGACTTAGTGCATTACTATCAGTTTCACTCTTTTTTTGGCCTTTTTGGACACCTCGACAAAAAACATGCTAATATGGCATCATATTTGATGATGTGGCCTTAAAACCTTAGTTATAAGGAGGGGACTTGCCAAGTAAGCTGCTGTAAAAAAATGGGAGTGATTTGAAAATTCCACATAAGATTTTGAGAAGTGCAAAGTTAGAATGCTCAACTAGTGGATCCTCTCCCCTATCACAACTATTAAAACATTCTCAACCACTATTAAATCCTTCCCCCCCTACAATGTGCAATAAACTATTGACATATGTTTTCTATTTTTATTATGTTTATGATGGATAATTATGTGGCAATGGCTATGCAGCATACAAAACACACTAATGGTACCCCTGTGGCTGTCATAATCGCCAGTACTTGTTAGAAAAATACTTAGTGTTGGGAAAAGAATTTACACAACTATTTGTCAGAAAATTATGTGTTTTCTTATTTTTCCTCTGTTTCCCAATCATTTGTTAAAATATAAAATAAATTTCTGCAAACCATTTGCTTTCTTGGAAGGTATAGTAATATAATATTATTTATATATTTGCTTTCTTATTTATACATATTATTTATTATTAATATAATATTATCTAAATGCATTTTAATTATAGAAGATAATATCATATAATAAACTACATAGTATATTATACTTTATAGCTATATAAATATAAATGTAAATAGTATGATTACCAAATAGGGAAACTAAGGCCTACGAAGTCCGGTGCGAGGGTTTTAGCGGCTTTGTGGTGGGGGAGCCTCAAAGGTATCGATCCTTCGTACCCCTCTATATTTGTGCTCATTTAATTGCCTCTCATTTGGTTTTGTGTTGTGGTTGTTTCTCGACTTCATGTGGGCTTTGAGTGTAGTTAATCTTTATTTCTCTCTGGCCTAAAAGTCCACTTGTTCGTGTGAAGTGCCATGGAGGGGGGTACAACTGTAATGTCCCCTTTTTCACGAGCATCAGAGTTGGGGGATTAGCCTATTTTCTTGACCCTCATAGGCTAATAGTTCTAGATAAAGGGGTTCTTGGACGGGCACTTGGTCGTCAAACTTCAGTGTTGATCTCCGGAGCATGGTGGCAGGGTGAATTGTGGCGTTTGGCATGATACTGGTGCTTAATTTAATGATATTCACCTTTTTATTTCACCATCCTCGGCCTAGGGACCATGTGTTTTAATATGAAGGGGTCACTTTCTATTTTTAAGTTACTATTCATTACTAAAGTGAAAAATGTTATAACTTAAATGAATAGTGTTTCCTTTGTAAATTTATAAAAGGCAAGAGAGAAAATTCGAATTTGACCATGGATGAATAATTTAGCTTGTTGAAAACTTGGGAGTGAAGCTTAAAGGAGGAAGGAAGCTAGGGTTTCCTGATTTCTTGCAGTGGGTGAGCCTGGTGGGGCTTTGTTCTTTGTTCTTGAGCTGCTTGATGGTGTGAAACACCACCTTAAAATTGTTGGTCAGATTTTGTTGCTTCAGTTGGAGACCTGTGTTGTTGTTTGTAGGTTATTTGGAGCTGGTTTTTGAGTGTTCTTGACAGCCATAGACTCCATTGGCATTTACACAAGAGTTGTTTGCTTTTGAGGAGTTTTGGAGCTGCTTTTTGTAAGCTACAGCCAGCTGCCTTTATTTGAGGGTTTCAACCAACAAAAGAGAAAAAGACGCCTCTCCTTGGTGGCTTCTATCTTTCCTAAAAGGGGCGCCCTTGTCATAGAAGACCTCCCATGCCGGTTTTTGGTGGGAGAAATTCGTTATTCACGAGTTGTGTGCATTTCTTTAGGGGCGGGTACTGTAGCAAGTCACTATTCACAGTGCTTGTATGGCTGTAAGTAAAAATTAAGGCATAAAATGTATCTTTAAAAATCTGATGTAA
This sequence comes from Sequoiadendron giganteum, assembly GCA_007115665.2. Taxonomy (NCBI): domain Eukaryota; kingdom Viridiplantae; phylum Streptophyta; class Pinopsida; order Cupressales; family Cupressaceae; genus Sequoiadendron; species Sequoiadendron giganteum. The sequence continues at coordinate 297,987,173 of CM021106.1, forward strand.
GCCATCTATCTTATGTGATCTATTATGTAATGAAGAAAGCATCTTTGGCTCTTAAATTGAGTAATTGCTTGAGTTATTTTCAATAGCTTAGTTTATTTGAGTTTCCTTTATGTATATGCATTTTAGTCCCCTTTCTAGCATTATTGGCAAACAAATCAAAGCACAAAAAGAGAATTAAACCAAAACAAAAATCAGACCTATAAATTCAGTGAGAAATAGATCAGCAAAGTGTTGGAACACTACAGTGGTATCAGAGCGATTTCCTGCCAACCTGTTGGGTGAGTTTCAGCTGCAAAGGTTTTAGTTGTGCTTCATGGCTACACACAAAAAACAATGGAATGCCATATTAAATTAGTTGGATACCGTAGCGAAGGAGTCAAGTCAAATTTCAAAAAGGATTAATAAAATGTTTTTAGACCCAAATTCAGAGTAGTACATATTATCCTTCTTCAAGTCTAGATCACAAAACAAAAGGAAGGAGAGAGAAGAGGCATCTATAGGAGAAACTTCTAGAAATCTCTACAATGAATTTGCAGCAGTTAGTGATCAGCCTACTGAAGATCCTAAGGAGAGTATTAAAGAAATTTGCCAAGAGGAGAATTTGGATCACATGACACTTCATAATGATGTCAAGGTTGAAGAAAAGCAAAGGTTGGTTGAAGTTAAATTAGTTACATTAGAGCAACAACATGAAGGTCAGATTTCTTGTGATACCTCATTATATGAGTCTAGCATCACTTCAACCTATCATGACAAGGAATCGGATTGTGGTTCGGTGGATGTTATTCACCCACATGAAAGTCAGTTGAAGGCCCAAGATATGGAGAAGGTGAAAATTGATCTTCTACTTAGTGGAGCAGCCACTAATGTTTTGACTACACAATTTGGTAGACATGAAGATATCAAGCATATGAGGGTTGGTTTGTATATTTTGGCAGCGAAGAGGTAAAGAGGTCTGAAAAGTTGAACGAAGGTTGGTTGCAGAAAGCAAAGGAGGCTAGATTGGTGGCCGCCAATGCAAGACAACACCTTCAAAAGGTGAAAGATAAATTCAATCTCGTCAACATAGCGAGACAAAAGGGAATAGATAACCTTAGAGGACTCCTTACACAGAGAAGGGATGCACTTTGTTCCAATGATAGTGATAAGGTTGATAAGCTTGGGCAATCGAAGAACTTGGTGAAGATTCCAGACATGGGTAAGCAAGAAAAGTTAGAGGCTTCATCACATTATCCAGGAGTTGTTTGTAGCTTGGAGATGAAGTTGAAAGTGAAGGAGGATGGGATTATTGCGGCATTATCTCATTATGACAGGATGCACAAATTAATTGAGGATCATCTTTGGGCAGTGCAGTTAGAGAGAAGAGAAGAAGGGACTGGAGCCGGATCTTTTCATGATGCTTTGCAGATTGTCAAAGAAGGTATGGAAACAATGAAGATGAATTATTTGAACCTTCTTTCAGACAGAGACCCCCTACTTAGCCTTGTTGGGATCTATTTGGATTCCTTGATGAGGGAAGAAGAGGAAGCTGATAAGCTCCCTCTAGAGCTTGAGGACGTTAAGGGTTCTTTGGTGAGCACTCAATTAGCACAGTCAAGAGAGTTTCACATCGATTGCAGCAGGAGGTATGCTCATCAACTTATTTTCATCCCACATACACAGGAATTGATGATGACTTTGATGGCATAAAGAGGTGGGTGGAATAAGGAGTGCTCTAGTCAGCTCTGGTATGACTTGTCTCCGACTTCAGATGACGATTCCGAGTTTAGCAGGTCCTCTACTTTATTCTCCCATGCTGATTACCACTTGATTCGAGACTTGGAGACTTGCTGCAATTTGGAAAAAGGGTATATCCGAGTGGCATCGCTGAAGTCAGATGGTGTTGAGGTTGATAGTTTTTCAGTTTATCCGTGAGACTCAAGTATGATACTTGAGGTGTATCAACATAGTGTTTGGAACTGGCATGGTTTACTGAGTTGGTATCCAGGTGGAGGTAGAGTTAGCACTGTCGTTTGGAGGGGTCCCAGTGTATTGCTTCACCACTTCTGGTATAGTGGAGTTAGGATTAGTGTTGAGAGCATCTTGAATGATACCCAACGAAAACTCACGCTTTCACAACGAAGATTAGCTCGTAGCCTTCAACAGTATGAAGCTACGGTGGCTACACATGTGCAAGATGCTACTAGTGAGATGTTACATGAAAGTACTCAGGAATCGGGTACTAATGGTGCAGTATTTGGCATGGATTCATGTCATGGTGAATCTAATTTTCTAGATTAGGCCTTAGAGAACAAGTTCGATGATTCATGTGTTGACATAGAACCACAGGATCGTGAGTTGGATGGTGTTACAATTACATTGGGAGAGGAAGTGTGTGAAGATATTGTCATATCAGCAATTTCTACCTTACCCGATGAGCCATCTGTTGAGGTACATAGCAGCAGTACCTTAGTTGTTGATGTGTGCATTGAGGATAGCACACATGATGTTGTTGATCATGAGGTGAGTGTTGAGGACTCAACCTCTTACTATAATGCAGATTTGGGTGGAAATGATGAGTCACAGGGGCATCATCATCTGATGGGGCAGTTGAAGGTTAGTGATAATATGGTTGTTACAGCCTTGGAACATTTTGATGTTGCTCGATAGATGTTGGCAACCTATGGTTGGAGTACTCTTATGTCAGATGAGCATGGTGACAGCAGTCTTTCCCTTGGAGAGTTTCATATACTTTGAGAAGCCATTGGATTAATGAAACATAATTATTTGAAGTTACTTTCTGATAGGAACTATCTTCTCGAGTGGGATGGTATTTGTTATAATGCATTGAAGGGAAAAGAAGAGGAGGTTGACGAGCTCACTCATGAGCTTGAGGTCACTATGGACTCATTGCAGAGCACCCAGTTGGCCCTTTAGGAGTCACAGTCACGATTGGAGGAGCTTACCGTGGAGTTTAGTTTGGTACAGTCTCCACCAACTGCAGTTACAGTATAGTTTCCTACAGTGGCAGTTGGTCATGATTTGACATCTACGGGTTGTAGTGAGGATGTGGTAACATCCATCCCGGATATAGGGGCAGTTGGCTCAGTTGAGATGAGTCCTTTGACTAATAGCAGTAGAAAACCACATGCTACATCGGGCACTCATGTGGGCAATACTATGACAGATGACGCAGGTTTGATAGCTGATAGCTCTTGTGTGGCTATGGGGGATTGTCTAGAGATTTGTGTGTTAGTACATGAGGCTACTCCATCAACTTCACAAGGGACTCGCAAAGTATCATTGGGTTGGGAGTATGGCTCTCATGCTGATTTGTTTCCCTCTCTTGGAAGAAAATCCAATACATCATCCCATGCAACTGATTTTCGATTCCAGCTTGTTGCGACTCAGATTCAGAGGATAAGGTTGATTCAGCCTTAAATTGTTTTGACTATAGGAGTGTTGGAACACTACAATGCTCCTAGATCCCAAACCCAAAATGAAGGTTTGTCGTGTTTACCTTCCTCCGACTTCCGCTGCACTCTACTGCCCTCAACTTCATCATGCTATGAGCAGTGAAGTAATTCAATGGGACCCATCCAATATTCAGTACTAAACCTGTTACCACCTGGATCCCAAAACAATTTGAACTCACATCCATCTGTCATGCAGAGATAAGAATATCTAGAAGCATTCGCTATGCCAAATCTCTCTCTGTCATCCGTTAAACACCCATGGATGCGATAATTAACCCAACCATCATGCCAACTGTCACCACAATCACTCTGTAACACTGTACCTGAATGTAATCCCTGTGTCATAGAAGTAGCAACCCTTGTCAGATACATATTAGCATGGTGGATAACTGACTGTTGACCTTGCAAGTAATCCTCTATAAACAATTGAGTCAGGTACTTGTAGCCTCTAACCCCATCTTCTGAAGATGGCAAACTCCCATCCCGTAATGGATGGTATAACCCCGGAGCCAATCCACATCGATGCATTGTTAAGTCCTCCGCATGTGGGTCAAAAGAAAAATGATGAGCACTACTTGTTGGGTAGTTGTGATAGAATGCTCCAACCTCGGTGGATGGCTCATCACTAGCAATACTAGAATCAGGAAATATGTAGCGCAGTTGCATTTATGTTGGTGCTTCTGGAGTTAGTCAGTGATACATGGGACATTTTTCAGTTCTTCTTTTCGGCCTTCCGAGGAGTGAGGTTTCTTTGCAGTAGAGATTGCTTGGGGACAAGAAATTTCAGGGAGGGCAGACTGTAAAGTCCCCTTTTTCACGAGCATCAGAGTTGAGGGATTAGCCTATTTTCCTGACCCTCATAGGCTAATAGTTCTGGATAGAGGGGTTCTTGGACGGGCACTTGGTTGTCAAACTTCAGTGTTGATCTCTGGAGCATGGTGGCAGGGTGAATTGTGGCATTTGGCATGATACTGGTGCTTAATTTAATGATATTCACCTTTTTATTTCACCATCCTCGGCCTAGGGACCATGTGTTTTAATATGAAGGGGTCACTTTCTATTTTTAAGTTACTATTCATTACTAAAGTGAAAAATGTTATAACTTAAGTGAATAGTGTTCACTTTAATGAATAGTGTTTCCTTTGTAAATTTATAAAAGGCAAGAGAGAAAATTCGAATTTGACCATGGATGAATAATTTAGCTTGTTGAAAACTTGGGAGTGAAGCTTGAAGGAGGAAGGAAGCTAGGGTTTCCTGATTTCTTGCAGTGGGTGAGCCTGGTGGGGCTCTGTTCTTCGTTCTTGAGCTGCTTGATGGTGTGAAACACCACCTTAAAGTTGTTGGTCAGATTTTGTTGCTTTAGTTGGAGACCTATGTTGTTGTTTGCAGGTTATTTGGAGCTGGTTTTTGAGTGGTCTTGACAGCCATAGACTCCATTGGCATTTATGCAAGAGCTGTTCGCTTTTGAGGAGTTTTGGAGCTGCTTTTTGTAAGCTACAACCAGTCGCCTTTATTTGAGGGTTTCAACCAACAAAAGAGAAAAAGACGCCTCTCCTTGGTGGCTTCTATCTTTCCTAAAAGGGGCACCCTTGTCATAGAAGACCTCCCATGCCGGTTTTTGGTGGGAGAAATTCGTTATTCACGAGTTGTGTGCATTTCTTTAGGGGCAGATACTGTAGCAAGTCACTATTCACAGTGCTTGTATGGCTGTAAGTAAAAATTAAGGCATAAAATGTATCTTTAAAAATCTGATGTAAGCCATCTATCTTATGTGATCTATTATGTAATGAAGAAAGCATCTTTGGCTCTTAAATTGAGTAATTGCTTGAGTTATTTTCAATAGCTTAGTTTATTTGAGTTTCCTTTATGTATATGCTTTTTAGTCCTCTTTCTAGCATTATTGGCAAACAAATCAAAGCACAAAAAGAGAATTAAACCAAAACAGAAATCAGACCTATAAACTCAGTGAGAAACAGATCAGCAGAGTGTTGGAACACTACAACGACCCCCCTCAAATCCTCTAGGGGCATCTTGAAAGAGGAGGGAGAAATTAATGGCATTAATCACCCCGAGTCTTTTCTAATAATGTTGCATTTGATCATCCTATGTGTTTGGAAAGTGCAAAATTTGTGTTTGAGTCTACAGGTGAAGAAGAAATATATGCTGCTAATGGAGGGCCACAAGGTATGTATCCTCCTGAAACCACTACAATTGTTTTGAATTTTGATATGCTTGATACCATCCATAAAGAAAGGGGTAGGCTCTTTGAAGTCGCAGTTTTCATGATTGTCGTTGACCTCCATAGTCTCACCAAAAAATATTTGGATAATTGGTTCAATATTGTTTGGAATGAAAATTTGAACATTCAAATTTCTTTATGTTAGATGATTCAAAAAGGCTTGTTTTTAATTTACTTAAAGAATCATGATATGCAATTAATTTTTTTTTTAAATCCCTACTGGAGCATAGGAAAATTCGTATTTAGGGTTCTATCCTGGTCCCTTGGGGCAAACTGCGATGAAATTCCCGCATTATCAAGCCCTAGATGGATGCTAGTTAAAAACATTCCACAAGATCTATGGTCTTTTGTTCCTCAAATTGTGGTGTCGTTTGGAAGTGTGATCAAGATCGACAGACCTAGGGTTACACTGTCGAACTTGAATGTGCAAGTTCTCGTATCCCTTAATTTGGGGATTGAATTACAAGTGGTAATATTGGCTTAAAAATCAAGGGCATTCTCCATATCTACCCTGTTGAAGTGCTTGGTGGTTTAGGCACTTGTTATCTCTGTAGGAGAGAAGGGCATTTGAGAAAAAATTGCTCCCTAATCCATGGTGGTGGTGGCCAATCTAACGCTAAGCCACGCAGGTTGTGTGGTGGTGTGGCTTCTTCGATCGAGGAGGCGGTGACACCAAGTGATGGTGGTGTGTCATTCATCGACTCGAAGGTCTCCCCTGTTGCAAATTCTCTTTTTGCCTCCACCCTTGAGTCGTCTTCATCGAGTCAACCGATCGTTTCTAGTGTCAATCGTTCTCTTGCCTCTGCTTCCCCTTTGGTGCCTCTTCTCTGCCAAGTTGCTAGTTTTTTCTCTCCACCCGCAACTAGTTCTCTCCCTTGTCGGTCAAGTTTCCCACCTCTCCCCCACTGTCACAAGTCCCCCCGCCTAACCCTAAGCTCGACTCTTTTCCTAGTGCTCCAATAGGAACTATTAAGAAGAACACCCAACAATTAGCTCTTGAAAGCATCCTAAAAAAGGGTGAAGGCTTTAAGAATAAAAACCAGAATAAAATTGAAATAATTAAAACCTATGTTAATGGCATTATTGTTGATGAAGAAATTGTGATATCTAGCCCTCAAGAAAATGAAAGTGTAAAGGATAATGGAAACTCGTCCATGGTTAAGAGCCTAATCTCTACCTATGAGACTAATCAATCTTCCAAGAGTCCCTCAAGGCTTGGTGATAGAAAGGATAATCCCTTGAACAAAGAAGGAAACTCTAACCTTGGTGTCATAGGAGGGGGTCAGAAGGTCCTCATAGATAACTATGGTGGACCTGGCTCGACACCGATTGAGGACACTCTTGATTCCTTAACATGGTTAGGAAGTGGTCTTGGATAAGACAGAACCATCCAAACCTGGTGTTTCTTAACCAAGCCCAACCAATGAACCTATAAGCCCTATTGGGCACCCTGATGATGAGGAGACTCCTAGAAATAGTGCAAGCCTCCCCTGTGATGAGAGTAAGGGGGTCATATTGAGTGATGTTAAAGAAACTTCCTTGGTAGAGAAAGAATCTGAAAGAAACATTGAGATGAATCTAGAAATTGTGAAGAATGTTGTGGTGGAAATTGACCCTCATCAAAAAGAGGTAGGAAAAAAAGAAGTGCTATAGCAATGTGCAAATCGATGTAGGAATCAACAAAGGGAAGAGGAAGAAAACTAGTATAGTGCTAGTTGTTCCCTCTCCCAAAATAATTGAGAACGAAGAGAATGCAATCAAGTACTTTGAAATATTCAAGAATGCCAAAGAGGCCTCTACCACCAAAAGTAATAATGATAGTTAATTGCACCTCTTGGAATGTCAGAGGATTATAATCCCCTGACAAGAAGTATGTGGTGAGAAGATTTCTCAACCTAGAATAGAATAAAGATTTTGTTTTGTTGCAAGAACTCACGGCTATAGGGTTCACTCTTGAAACCACCTTGAATTTCATTTTGGGAAATCCAATGGTCTTGGCCTCCAAGCATGAAAAAGGAAGAGGGGGTGTTGCCATTTTGATGGCTAACAAGTAAAAATTGTATCTCACCAACTCGGGGGTATCTCCCTGTAACAGATTTGTATGGGCCACCTTTGAGAGGGGTGATGCCAAATTTGGTATTTGTTCAATCTACGATCCTAATGATTGTCTTGGTAGGAGTGAGTTGTGGAAATGGTTAATCGGACTCCTAGAGGTCCTATGGATTATAGGCGGTGACTTCAACATGATTGAGAATAGGGAAGATAAAAAAGGGGCCATCAATATGGATTGGAAAGGGAATGAAAAGCACTATTGGTATAGAATGAAGAACAAAATTAATATCCTTGATCCTCTTGAAGGTATGAAGGAAGAAAGAAACAGTGTGTGGTTTACTTGGTGTAATGCTCAAAAAGGTGGCAAGAGGATTTATAGCAAGTTGGACAGATTTATGCCAACAGAGATTTCTTCAGTTTTGAACCTGTCAATGGAGGGAACAAAGTGTTGGTCTATCCCTATACACTCTCAGACCATCACCCAACTAAGGCCAAAATAACCATAAACAATGGTGTTAAGATCAATCCCAAGAATAGGGACAACTTCATCCTTAACACTAGTTTGTTGAGGGACAAGGACCGCATTGAGTTTGTAAACACGTTGAGGGGAATCAATAGGTGGTTGTTAAAAGACTATTCCTATAGAAAGATGGAATCAGAATGTTAAGTCCTGAAGGTGTATTTTTCAAACAATTGGCAAGAAGAAAGTAATGGATAGGAGGGAAGAGAACCACCTCCAAGATGAGCTTCTAGAAGCTAAATCAAGGATTCAAGGAAATCTTATGGATGAGAAACTCTATGAGGAGCTCAATAAAGCTAAATGCTCTTTGAGGAAACTACAGGCTAATAAGATTTGGGCCCTAAAGGTTAGGGCTAAGCTCAATTGGTTGAGCAATGTGGACAAAGGATCTAAATTTTTCTTTAGATATATTAAGGAAAAAGGGTTGAAACAGCAAATTGATCAGATTTTCCACAATGGTGTGACCTTGTCAAATCAAGAAGAAATCTTGCAACAATTCACACTATTTTACAAAGATCTCTTCATATCAGAAGACAATGGAGAAAGCAACTTGAAACCTAGAGACAATATTAAGAGGTTAATACCTATAAAAAAATTCAAAGAGGACAGTATTCAACTTTTTGCCGCTATAACCAAAGAAGAGATAAAGAGAGCAATCTCTTCCATGAGCAATGATAAGTCTCTTGGGATAGATGGGATCCATATTGAGTTTTATAAAGTCTTCATTGATTGGATATGTGATGATCTTCATCAAGTTTACATGCAAGCCCTTGCCAAAAGGTCATTGGGATCCTATATCAACCAAGGGCTTATTAAACTACTACCAAAAGAGGGGGATAAGACCTTGATTAAAAACTAGATTCCTATCACCCTATTGAATCTTTCTTACAAGGTGCTTGCAAAAAATTTAGCATTAAGACTTACCAACATCCTCCCCAAGTTTATAAATTCCACCCAAAATGGGTTTATCAAGGGGAGATACATCCTTGAAAACTTGATTACTAGCTGGGAGGCTCTAGACTGGGCCAAACGATCTCAGCAGAATGTGGCAATGATCCTATTGGATTTTGAGAAGGCTTATGACATAGTGGAGTGGCCTTTTCTAAAAATAGCTCTGGAGGCCTTTAGGTTCCCACAAGAATTTTCTAAAATGATTGGCACTCTCCTAAAAGATGCCTCTGCCCAGGTAGAGGTGAATGGATCTAGGTCTAAATCTTTTCCAACTAGAAAGATCAATTAGGCAGGGATGCCCAATTGCCCTTGCCTTGTTTTTAATTGCTTATGATGCTCTTCACTATCTCCTGAGAGATAATTGTGTGTCACCTAAAATGAAGGGTTTAATGTTACCTAACAATGGTGAACTCCTAAACATTCAAATTGTTGATGATACTTCTATTTTTGTGTAACTAGAAGAGGAGAACCTAACCAAGCTAATGCCTAAACTTGATTTGTTCTTCATGGCTTCTGGAGCTTGGGTCTCAAAGGCTATGTTCATTTTGTTAGGATGGCTCGATACCCCTCCTAACTGGTTGCAGAAGTTTTACCTCTAATGGGGGGGACCCTAAAAGCAGGTTAGGTATTTGGGGATCAGATTCTTAGTCTCACCCAACCTTAAAGAGAAGTGGCAGTGGCTAAAAGCCAAAATTGATAAGAAACTGGATGGGTGGAATAGGCAATACCTATCTCTTGCTGGTAGGATACAAGCCTGCGAAAAAATCCTTTCCTCCTACACTTTGTATTTCGCCTCGGTTTGGTTTATTAATAGCTATCAGGTCAATGAGGTTCAAAAGAAAATCAAACATTTTTGTGGTTAGATGGGAATGGTGTTGTCTAGAGAAGGCTAATGGTGGATTGGGCCTTAAAGACCTAAAGAGGCATGGTATAGCACTGGTTGCAAAGTGGGTCATCAAGGCCTTAGATGGGAATGAACCTTGGAAAGTTCTAATCAAGAATAACATCTCACAAGTTGTCCCCAAACTAGAAAACTCATGGAAGGCATTGCCTTTCAATGATCTTCTCATCGCCAATTACCCAATAGTGCCTGCAGGTTCAGTGGTTTTCAGAAGCATTTGGAAAGCTTGGGAGTCTATAAGGGATAAATTTACTAGTCCTCTCTTAATTGATCGTAACAACAACCCGATTCACCCAGAAAGATCTATATGGTGGAATTTAGAGCACAATGGGAAACCTTTGGCCTTGTTGCAAGGATGCTCGGCTAAGAAATGGAACCAAGATGGTATTATAACTTTCAGTAGCATTATTAAGGATGGATCACTAGTTGGTTGGGATCAACTGAAAGATGACTTTGGGTTACTATCCTCTAAATTTAGAACCTATTTTATCATAAAGGAAGCTTACAAAAGCTGGATTCATAATCTCAAAATGGAAAATTGGAAAGATAAGCCAATTGATATCCTATGGAAGGGTACTCTCCCTTTGCAGGAGGTCAAAACTAAGCTCATGTATAAATAAATTCTTAAATCTTGCACCCCCGTTGAGTATCTTAATAAGGCTTGGAGGACTAACCTTGAGAATAAAGATTGGCAAAAGGATTTTTGTTTTTTGTGGCATAATGGGATTGACGCTTAAAAAATTTATTTTAGATGGCTTGTTTTACTACAAAGGATTCCTTACAAATTGAAAAATACTAACATTGATATTTGTGACATCTATAGGGTGCCTGAAACTATTAATGATATATTTTTTGAATATTTTTATGCTAATGAAATTGGAATTTATTCTATAATGGACAAGATATTTGGGGGATAAATGGGAAAGTCAATTGGAAAGAGATTCTTATGGGTTTTGATAGAAATATAAGTAAAGAAATGCATTTGTTCTAGTTTTTAATTACAACTGAGATAATGTGGTTTATATGGAAGGCAAGAAATGAGGACGAATACATCGGGATTCATAGGATACTTATTGAGTCAACTAAAAGACTCACATTCTTCAATGTTGCATTGCGAGTTGTTGCCACATGGAGATTGCAGAGAGCTAGTTCTAAAGTTTCTCAAAGATGGAGTGGTACTCATACACTAGAAATAAATCATGTATGGACATTCATGGCAGAAAAGGCAACCCAATTTGGTAGTGTTTATGCAGATGCCAGAGGCCTTCAAGGAAGAGTTCAAAGAGCGGATTAAAAAAGGAAAGAATGCCAAGGAAGACATAGGACCTAAACTATTCACAAAATCCAACTATGAAGTTGAAGAGGTCTCTTCCAATGAGGAACTAGATGCCATCAACACCCTGGTTAACTGGGGGTCCATGGATGAATGTAGTGAGAGCAAGAACCTGGGAAATGAAAGAATGTTGTCTACAGTCTAGCCTTTTTGTAATATGTTTATAATGTTGTCTACAGTCTACAATCTATATGTGTATATTCAGGCTCATGCATAGATGCATGGTTTTTTACTATAGTAGTGTAGCGAACTTGGATCCTGTTGATACTATATGACTAATCATATATGAAACTCTATGACCTTATGTGGCTGATCATATTCTAAAAAAATATAAATAGTATATAATAATATAAATATAAAATATAATATTATAATTATACAATACTAGGTTCAAGCATTCTTTTTCTTATTAGTGTTTTAATTGCAATCATTTTGGTCATAAGGTTGTGAATTGTAGAAAGGCTCTATGAAGAAGAAATAACTTTGTTAGCATAAATGTATTTGCACATTTATATAATTTCAATATTATTTGTCACAAATGCAACAATTTTGGACATATTGATAGAAACTATAGAAGAAATTTTGTGAGTCCTCCTACATCAGATGCAAAAGGAAATAAGTCAGAATGTCAAAATAATGAAGCAAATAAGGTTTGGAAGAAGAAACTAAAGGAGAAACGATTAGAGAAATCCATGGTGGCTCAAACTACATTACATGCCTAAAAGGAGAAGAATCTATGGATAATTGACAATAAATGCTCAACTCACATGACTGGAGAAAAGAGAAAATTCATGTACTTAAAGGATTTTAATAGAGGAGTTGTAACCCTTAGTAATAATTTTCTTGCTAATATTACTAATAAGGGTATTTTGAGTCTTGATGGTGGAAAGATGAAAACTCATGATGTCTTGTATGTGGAAGGATTGAAGCACAATCTTCTGAGTGTGAGTCAAATGTGTGATAAAGTTTACAATCTCTCATTTAGTGCTAAGGGTTGTGAAATAAAAAAAATAGTACCGGTGAGCTATTTATGGAAGGAAGTAGGACTGACAATGATGTATATCATCTTAGTGAGGTAAATGAACATAATTACTTTACAATACAAAGAGAAGAGAGTTGGCTCTAGCATAGAATATTGGGACACGCCAATTTTGATGATCTTGTGAGGATCAATTCAAAAATAATGGTAATAGACATGTCAAAGATCAAGAAGCCTCAGTCTAATAGTTGCAAACCATGTCATGAGGGAAAATAGACAAGGACCAAATTTCCTACCAAGGAATATTCTACAGTAAATACATTAGATTTGATTCATAAAGATCTATGTGGATCAATGAGGATAAAGAGCATTTAAGGTGACAAGTATTTTATGATGCTTAAATTGATGACTACTCTAGAATGACTCAGATTAATTTTTTCACAAAGTTTAGTTAGAAGCCTTTGAGAAATTTAAAGAATTTAAGGCTATGGATGAGAATAAAACTGGAAGAAAAATCAAATGTCTGAGATCAGATAGAGGTAGAGAATTCACTTATGACTGGTATGATGAATTCTATGAGTTGCATGGGATCCAAAGACAATTTTTTTCTCTAGAACTCCATAATAGAATGGAGTAGCTAAGAGGAAGAACCGGGTTGTATAGGAGATGACCAAAACAGTGCTAAGTCAAGCAAAGTTGTCATATATTTATTGGAGAGAAGCAGTTCAGACCATAGTGTACATTTTGAGCAAAGCTCAAGTCAGACCAAAGATTGCTAAAACACCGTATGAACTATGGAAATGAACACTGGCTTTAATTAGACATCTCAGGATATGTGGAAGCAAATGTTACATCAAAAGGGATGAAGAACATTTGGGTGAGTGTGATTCTAGATTTGGTGAAGGTATTTTTCTTGGTTATTCTATGCCAAGCAAGGCATATAGATGCTATAATAAAAGACTAAAAAGGTTTATGGAAATTGTCAATGCAAGTATTGATGAAACCATTATAAAGACTCTAGCTAGGTAAATTTAGAAGAACCATTATGAAGGTCAAATTATAGGAGATAAGGACAGTGGGTTTTAGACTCGGAGAAGAATTGAGAAAGAAAATGAATAGGGACACTTTGAGTTATTATCAAAAATTGAACCAAGCCCCTGGTGGTACTTGAAAATTTCTAACTTCCCTAGTGGCATCTTGCTTTTTAAAACTTTGAAATCTTTAATAAGTGCAAAGAGGTACTAACATATATATGAACCCCTTGCTCTTTTCTTATATTTCCCATTGACTGGTTATCAAGATTTCCCCTTGTTTCAGTTATGTTCATTATGTATTGATCCTAAGAGTTTACCGGCCCTGTCTATTATATTACTGATTTGGTCTGATTTTTAATTAAATCATGCATTTTTGTCCCTATACCTTTCATGTGATTAAATTCTTGGCCATTTTTTAAACATGCTCACTGAAAGGAAAATTTTGCACATGCTATAATACAATTTCTTAGGCTGCCTGCACATAGTAAGTGGTTCCCATTGCTTGTCATGCCTTTTCGCACTCTCACACTAAGTATCTTGCTAGGGAAATAAAGGCTTGTAAAACCACAAAAGATGGAAAAGTGTCACAAACATAAACGGATTTTAGGATATGAAAGGCCTCTCAAAGAGTATTGTATATAAGTGTCATAGAATGATGGCACATGGCGAGAGATCAAAGGAATTTTGGAAGTCTGCAAGCCCATCACGACAAGTCTTTTCATATGGTGTCGAATGGCGGAAAGTGTTGCATGGTAGTATTTCTATGTGGATTATTTATGTTGGTCGGATAACCATCAGCGCAATCTCATGGTGATGGAATGCCGTGAAAATCCATATACATGGCAATGGATTTTTTGATAAAATTTCTCCTAAAGAAATATGCCCATGTGCAGGGTGTGTAAATTGTTTAACATGAGAGTTTTTGAATCATGTATGCAAAATGTGGAAGTGGAAAATTTAAGAGACAAAGTCGAGAGGAACTAAAGTAGAAATTCTACAAACTTCATATGTTTGAAAGATGGACAACAGGAATTGTTGCTATAGTGTGGGGAAATCTCCTAGCTTGATTCAGAAGTTCACATTCGTGGCAAGAAGTAATGATAAAATTCAAGGTGTGAAAAACAACAATCCTATTGCTAAATTGATGAATATAGTGCAAGATCTTGATTTGAAATTCCTCCATGAAAAAATTTCTTGCTTTCATTGTGTTGGATAATCTAAAAGAATTGGCAAAGAATGTGCAATCTATATCATTTACAAGGGAGCTATCTACATTATCCAAGTACTTGGATTCATTTTCCTTTCCCATGTTACAGTATCTTGAAAAACATTGAGGCACTACTAAGGACACTGGTAGATTGGTTAAGACAATGATTTGAGTTAATGCAGACTACAAACTTCTTAGTTGACAGCTAGATATTTGATGGCATGAACCCTCTGTTTTGTATGGTCAATGCTTTCATTATGAATTTCTATCATATTTCTAAATGGCTAACTTGGAGAAGATGGGAAAACAAGTAACTATTATGCAAAACCATATGCCAAGGCCTTGTTCCAACAAAATATCTACAATAAAAGAGGGTTGATGGTGCTCATCATGATTGGATTAAACTAGTACATTCAGAGCCATCTCCTCTATTGGTTTATAAATGGTGACAATGGCTTAAAGGAGGAGATGATACATTACTTAACAAAGCTCCCTATGTAGCCTCAAACGAGTAACTGGTAATACACGAAAGCCACTAAGGTACTCAACAACAACAAGCCCCTCTTCCTAATAGGGTAAACCATACAAACATGGACATGAAGATAGATTTCATGCTACTACAATTAGTAAAGCAATCAATGGTCCCCCTATCTGGATAAAAAACATTTGGGAACATCTAAAGTTATGCCTGCAAGTTCTAAAACTTATTGTTGTATTAAATCCACCTCAACCAAACACAATAACCAGAGTGGTAGGGGAATAACCAATTTTTGTTACAAAAGTGCATACTATGGCACACTAAGATGCCAACAATCAAAGACTAAGTAAACACTGGTGAATAAATAGAGAAAGAGACAAAAATCACAAAACAAAGGAGAATGAAACATAAAGCTTTCCATTAGCTAGCCACAAATATAGACATTAAAATACAATACCAGCTACTACTATAAAAAACTTTCCAAAACCATGACAAGTGACTTACCTCAATATTCTGCACAAATTGTCTCACGGAGTTAACAATTCCAATGAGATTAATGGGCAGATTTTGTAGGACAATCTCTCCACAACGGTTGCTTCAATCTATTTAGAATAAACAAAAAGTAGATCTAAAAAATATGGAGGTTTATTTTGTTGTTGCCCTTTTTTATTCATATGGTATCCAAAATAGAGGAATATCTTGAAATGTTGTAGTTGCAACTACCCTGGTAGACATGTATGCAAAATGTGGAAGCATAGGCAAAGCACGTGAAATGTTTTAAGAATGACACCTCTAGATGCAAACCTATCTACAAGAAACACATGCCCTACACTCCATCCACCATTGTCAGCTAGTTTTGAGTAGTCAAAACATATTTCCAAAACATATACTTTATTTAAATAGTAGACAACCAAGCTAAATGCAAGAAATTAAGAATCCAACTCACATAAGGTAGCAAACTATCAAAAGAAACTAAAAGCACATGTTTGCCCCATTTAGAAAACCCTAACTAGCATGACTATTCTATATTTTATTTAGCCGAGCCAAAGCACCACCTGTAAGGGCATATTTAAAGCAATGGTTGATCTTGAACCAGAGGCATATGAAGCAACAAAGGCGTGGGCAGGAGTTAGAGAAAATATTGCAGATCATATTGAGATATAGTACCACTAGTTGGAGAGCAAATGTTATTCGATGAACCAGTTGTTGCACTTGATTCAGAGCTAGTTCACAATCAAGATTGAGACAACTAATTTAGGTTGGTCGATCGAAAAAGTGTTTAGTGAGTATCTCTAGCTTTGAAATGATGCTTAGGCATGTATGCAAAATGTGGTAGTAGAAACAAGCTGCATGAACTGCTTTCATGAATGCCATCTACCTTTCGAAACCCTCATGGCAAAGACACACCCACAACCTGAAAACATTAGAAACTCATGAAAAATTTATCCCATTAATCTTTGATTGATGGAAAGAACAATTTACAAATTAAAAAAAAGGCATTGGAAAAATCTGAATTGTCAATCAGAATATTGCAAAAATCAAGTGAAACTCCACTTTAATGATGAAATCCCCGCAGACATTAGGATAAAGCTCTTGACATTGTTTCTAAGAAATGAATTAATAGGAAAAAATCCCAGCAAAAACATTAGTCTCCACCTATAGATAGGTAGGGACTAATAACATAAAAATAAAACAAAATCCAAGGGTTTTAAGATGAGTGTTGAATACTACACAACATGAACACCTTGAAAATTTTAGTAAGGACCAACAAACTAAAACCCCTTGGCTCTTGTCTTTCAATTGTTTGTGCCCTCGATTATAATTTTTCAATCACTTGTTTAACTAATAAAATATTACTTAAATTAGTTTGTGAATGTTTATGGTCTTATAGCTTTACTAGTCCTTACATTTGAACTACTCTTTAAAGCCTTCGTCATGTCCCTCCATTTGAACTATCGTTACATTCCTTCTCTCAATGCATATTATTTTAAAAAAATTGCTTTTGAAGTTGCACTGTGAAGACAATATACACTACAATCATATGGTGACACCTATAAAGTTGTCTATACTTTTCTCCATTCACCGACGACCAAGTTAGATCCCAACAAAAGAATGCCACATCACCCAAGCCAAGCCACTATGGAGGACACACTTCAACACAACACATCATCACAACCTTGGGTATATAATGTTAACATAAAACTACATTATAAAGGACTTGCACACTATAATAAGAAGATTCCACGTATACCAAATAGTTTCATGAATACAAATAAAATAATTCCATAAGACAACACAAAAATGGAAAGTGGGCTCGATCACAAAATTTACCTACAAAAGAACAATTCATTGCAATGAGAAACTACCACTTGTCATGATGCTACAACACTTGACCCACCTTTAGTTGCATAAAGCATAACTAAAGATATTATAATCCAATGAAAAGATGCAAACAATGCATTGGACATATGTGCTTGGTGGGTTCCACTTATAGTTAAAGTGATAAACACTTGGACACATGTCATCTAGCACATGAGTGCAACTTAAAGCATATGTACAAAGCAAGAAACTTCTCTAGGAAACATAAACACATTGCAATCAAGTTTTGACAAGTGGATAGCAAGCAATGGTGGCCAAGAATATTAAGCAAATGAAATTTAAGGTATGCACATTGTTTATGAAAGCAATATACATGATTAATTATTCAAATAAGGGGTCAGTGAAACAAAAATGTTGGAGACATTAGAAAAATAAATTAAGGCACATTTCACAAGTTGAACTAGTCACCAATGAAATAGAATCTTAAAGCATATAAACATGAAACATAGGTAGATGGTTTTAAGATAAGTGATTGAAATGAAATTCTTATTCATCTATGATAATTTATACATTAACTAGATAGATAAAAATCATGAAAATAAGTACTCATAATCCATATGAAAATGAATAGAAAATTTTTCATCAAATATGAAATAATATACAGATTGGAAAAACCCTTAAGAGGGAAAAACCCAACCTCCAAAAGCATCCATCACTCATATATTATTCAATAATAAATATTGCAATACATTTACAGAGTCTCCATGAATACCTCAAAAACATCAACCTCTCTACATACACTCCATGTGAACAAGTATGTAACCACGCATACCATGTCACGCTTCAAGCCCTCACATGTGCAACCTACAAGAGATGCTCTCACAAGCTAACCCCAAACTAGGTAGCCTTAAACAACTACACCCGTGCTTGATTTTATAAACACAAGCATGCACAAAACCACCAAGTGGTATTATATAAACTATGTGACTAATACCATGAGATTACAAAACCCTTTCCTCCCACATTTACTTTTTTGTACTAAGTTTTCCCAATATTAAATATTTTTATAATTGTGTAAACCCACATTAAATATCTCAATATTACATATGTAGACACTGAAAATTAGTCTAGGCCTGCAGGTACCACTTTCGACATAATTTTCTAATGTCCATGGTCACAATTAAATAATATTAATTATTTAATTATTTCCTAAACATATATTTCTTCTATTAATTAAATAACCTTTTAATTATTTAATTTATTCATTATGACCCTTATTCAACTTTGATTAATTAAATAGATCTTATTTATTTAATTACGTCACTAATTAATTAATTCTCTTTCTGAATTAAATAATTTATTATTCAATTACCCCTTTATCATATTTCAACTATAATTAAATATTATTTTCGAATTATTTAATTATTCAATTAACCTTTTCGACAATCAATTAAATAAATCATTTATTTAATTAAATCCTTAAATTTTGAATGTTGAATTAAATAAACATTAAATTCATAAAAAGATTTATTTCTGTCACATTCTTCTATTGCCTACTTAACTAATTATTCACTCACCATCTGACTCGAGATCTATTTAAATCCGCCAGTTATCTCCTGATTCGATGTCTGATCATCTTTGCGAAGAAACTCTATGTCTTGATCAGTCAGTCTAATTCTCCTACATGAATATATTTATTGATTAAATATTTGTATTTAATTAATTAATTCATGTGTTCATTTGAACAGATCGTTGTCAAATTCTAACTTTATCCTTTTCATTCAAAGTCTAATTCTTCTATTTTCAAAAACTTTCAACTGAAAATTAAATCATTTATTTAATCTTAATGTCTATTCTTAAATATTTTTGAACAGTCTTAACATTAGATTAAATTATTATTTAATTTGATCTTTATCCTGTAGAATTTCCCAACTCATGTTCTAACTGACACAAATCTCACATCGCATGACATTCAACAATCTCGATCTTTGATCTCTCTTTCGAATACGAGTCGATCGTTCGAAAACCAACTTTCTATAAATTGACATGGCATTCATCATTTCAACTCCTCCCAAAATCAATACTTTTGGAAGAAACTTATTAGTCTTTGATATTTTTCTTTAACACATGTGTCAAAGCTATGCTTGCATACATACTAAAAATCTGAGGGCAAGAATACCATCATGACAAATCAGTCAAAGTTAATTCAAAATACGAGGTCTCTGCGTGTATAACGTAGGCAAGGCCATCAATCGATGAGCCCTCGAGGCTGCACTAGGTCAGTCCATTAGGGTTTATCACACTCATTATCACACACGTCATCTAGATATCAGTTAGGTTCATATGTGTCAAACATTCATGTCAGTCAAAGTTAAGTTGCACTACGAGGTCTCTACGTGTACAACGTAGGCAAGGCCATCAATCAATGAGCCCCCGAGGCCGCACTAGGTCAGTCCTTTAGGGTACATCGTGTCAAGTCCACATAAGTCAACACACACACACACTCATAATAGTCAAGCATCAACAAGGAAAATAAGTCAAAATTTCATTAAGTCAAAATCAAACATGTCAAAATAATCAACTTATGTCTTAAGCAAGATATGTCTTTCTTGACAACGAACATTGGCAATTGTCATAGCCTCGTGTAGCTTGTCACATCAACGAAATCAAGCTCAATGTCTTATACGATATGTGTCTTTCTGAAACCAGACTTTGTCATGCCTTACACAGATAGTCACAAAATCGAAACCAGACTCAACGTCTTATATAGTATGTGTCATCCCTCACATCGAGCTATGTCAAACATCACACAAATACACAAGATCAAGTTTTGGCAAATAATTTTATTGGCTTTGTGACTTTATATCTTATTTTGTCTTATCTTTTTATAGATTTATATTTAAGTCCGGTTACTAGCTTTCTCAAGGATGTCTCTTGAAGGATTTAGAGAAGAAAGGATGTCTCAGGACTCTTTTTCTTTGACTGTTGTCTATCAAATGTCTTTTAACTTTGGATTTTGAGTCATGCTACTAGTTTCCTTGAGGATGTCCCATGAAGGATTTAGAGGAGCAATGATGTCTCATGACCCGTTTTTATATGTTTATTGTCTATGGTTTGTCTGAACAAAAAGACTAGGGCAATTTGGCCTTTAGTACGAGTTAAAGGCACTCCTTATCTACGATTGTCTGTTTTTCACAAGTGGATGACTTGGTACACCTTGGTCTATCTCATATCATGGTGTTTACTATCCATTTGTGTCATGTACCGCCCAATGATGATTTAATGCAAGGCTTAGTTTGTATTTGGCAAAGTATTGAAGATTCTGAGATTCTTCTAACATCCATTTCTAATATTAATATCCATGTCCTCTATGCTACTATTCATCATTTTTGCTCTAACATTTCTTCTTTTCGGCATCTTCACCACCCTTATCCATGTTCATCTATCCTTTTGTCCTTCATCTTCTAGTTCTCTCATCTATGTCAAGAGCACACTCATGTTCTTCGAACTTGCCTATCCTCTCGAGGGGGCATACCACTACCTCCTCGTCATTCTCCTTTTCATTGGGGCATATTTTTGATTAATTTTCTTTGACGCAACGCAATAAACGCCATTGTATCAAAGAGGGACAAACTGTAGACACTGAAAATTGGTCTAGGCCTGCGAGTACCACTTTTGACATAATTTTCTAATGTCCATGGTTACGATTAAATAATATTAATTATTTAATTATTTCCTAAACACATCTTTCTTCTATTAATTAAATAACCTTTTAATTATTTAATTAATTCATTATGACCCTTATTCAACTTTGATTAATTAAATAGCTCTTATTTATTTAATTGCTCTTTCTGAATTAAATCGTTTATTATTTAATTTACCCCTTTATCACATTTTGACTATAGTTAAATATTCTTTTCGAATTATTTAATTATTCAATCAACCTTTTCGATAGTCAATTAAATAAATCATTATTTATTTAATTAAATCCTTAAATTTTGAATGTTAAATTAAATAAACATTTAATTCATAAAAAGAGTTATTTTTGTCACATTGCCTACTTAACTAATTATTCACTCACCATCTGACTCGAGATCTATTTAAATTCGTCAGTTATCTCCTGATTCGATGTTTGATCGTCTTTGCGAAGAAACTCTCTATCTTGATCAGTTAGTCTAATTATCCTACATGAATATATTTATTAATTAAATATCTTTATTTAATTAATTAATTAATTCATGTGTGCATTCGAACAGATCATTGTCGAATTCTAACTTTATCCTTTTCATTCAAAGTCTAATTCTTCTATTTTTTAAGACTTTCAACTGAAAATTAAATCATTTATTTAATCTTAATGTCTATTCTTAAATATTTTTGAACAGTCTTAACATTAGATTAAATTATTATTTAATTTAATATTTATGTAGAATTTCCCAACTCACGTTCTAACTGACACAAATCTCACATCGCATGACATTCAACAATCTCGATCGTTGATCTCTCTTTCGAATCTGAGTCGATCGTTCAAAAACCATCTTTCTATAAATTGACCTGACATTCATCATTTCAACTCCTCTCGAAATCAATACTTTTGGAAGAAACTTGTTAATCTTCGATATTTTTCTTTAACACATACGTCAAGTCTATGCTTGCATACATACTAAAAATCTAAGGGCAAGAATACCATCACGACAAAATGGAGAAGGACAATCAAGATAATTCGAAGAAGTGGACTGATATTTAGTGAGATTGTTTCATATTGCTTTATTTACTTTTTAGTTTATTTACATCGTTCTTTGTTGTTTGATTTAGATTAATGCATGTTTAGATTAGATTTAACTGATCTTTGATTGTAGAGTCATTTTATCTACGTCACAACATACAACACATAAAGTGGCCCCAAGAATGTGTAAACCATGTGATGTATGCATCCCTATAAGATCCCCTAGGTGCACCATAAATAATGTTAAATCATATTATAAGAGTATTGAAGGTGTACAACACACCTTGTCGTAACATTCTCCCACTTGTTGTATACATTACATGAGGGGTAAAAAAGTGAACTCAACATCAAGAGAATAACCTCTATAGTCAACATGTACCATCAAGGAATCAAAGTGATTCATGTGCTCCATCAAGATACCTATACCAATAATCAAGGTGACCACCATCCCATACATGAATCCTCTCATCTTGCATCATGTCAACACACAAAAGATAAGATCCCATCCAAAGATATGTTACACTAACTATTACATAGAAGCATAAGCCCTGCCTCAAATTGATATCCAAACACAAACACTAAATCCAATGGTTACAAATATGCAACCGTAGCTATCAATAAATATTACCATAGCTGAAATAGAAACCACAACAAGTTGCTAACACATCCAACTAACCATACCTTAAATCCAAGGTATACACATCATAAGAGGTAAACCTCATGCTATCGACATATCCAGCCTAAAAAATGTTATCACAAGCTCTATGTATGAAACTTATTCATTAATGAACACACACGTCTAAGAACTCCCACTGTATAGGTAATGTCAAATCTAAAAACTGATCAAGGCATACAAAGGTCTACCAGTAGCATCACATAGAAGGTGTAACCAATATCATGTAGTACCAAGGAACATCCACAAAGATATGCAAAACCTACAAAAAAATTTGTTGCAATACAACTGTCACCACTAGTCTTCATAACTCTCCCAAGTTATCCACTCTCAACAAAAGAAAGAGATCAAGGAGTATTCATGTTGTCACCAAGGAAAATGAAGAAAAACACATGAAAACAAATATATTGATCACCATAGCTCCATATAAACCTCAGCTTCAATGTCATGTGAATACAAACATCAAGGAAGAAGAACAAGACTGGCGAGAATTTGTAAATTAAAGCATGTAGCATGTCCTTCTTCACACACCTCTAAATTCTCTAGTTGTGATAAGTGATATCTTCATCTAACCATAACCAAGATGTGTGAATCTCAAACAAAATAAAGATCAACCAAATAATCCATTCCCAAACTAAGGGAATAATCCAAAAAAATCTCCAAAAATCCTCATCAATGAATTCATATGTATAGGGAGATAAACATTCCATACACTCCTCAAATGAATTTTCCAAAACCATTCAAATCATAGATCAAGATCCATATCTATGAGAAGATAAAACATAAAATATAATACATATAAAAATAAGAATGGGCAATACCCCTTACATGAATATCCACTGAGTAGCCCAAGAGTGGGGAATGATAATGCTCCTCCAAGATAACCAAGTCATCATGACTCACTCCAAGAAAAATATCCTCTACAAGTCTATCACAAACTCACATCCATATCTAGGTGAAGGATCCTCAAAATTCATGTTGAAACTTCATCAAATAGTACCCATATCAACACATGTCTCTAATCCCAAGAGATCTCCTTACCTCACCCAAATCTCCCTAGTATCCATGAGCATCTATCAATCAATCCATGCTAAATTCAAATGTAATGTCACACTCTCATGAAGTTCCCAAGAAAATGACCAATATACTCAATACCAAGAGAACAAATAAGACTATTCTCAAAGATCCAATCCTCGACGATCAAAAAATCTCCATGGCATCATGATCTAATATCTCTTCAAAATAAGATCATATGCTCCAAAGGAACGTGTTTACTCCTAAGAACACGTGTATCATGCCAACACTCTAATCGGTAATCAAGAGTACACCATGACATAATACCAAACTCATCCTCTCAATCAAGGATCACCTATCAAATTCACAAATCATAACCAACACCTCAACCAAACTCCAAGAGTCCTCCATAGTACAAAGATGTTGACATCTCAAAATCACATGAAGATAACCATCTCCTATCAATAGAACCCAAGATGTAAGCGAAATCTCATTGCATAGGAAATAGGATCCAAGAGCTCCTCCATGACACCAACAACCACTACAAAAGAGACCATTCATCATCAAATGATGAATCCACATGACTACCAAAGCTCCCATTGAACCATGAAACCAAGCTACACATGAAACCATGATAAAAACCTCCTAAATAAAGGTCCTCCATGACCCCGACATAATCAGAGAACTCAATAACAAGATATCCCAAAGGGTAGAGTACAACCACAATCTCCAAAACCAAGAAGATACAACATCGTCAAACTATCATTGTCAAAATATCCCACTAAACCATGTAAACAAGCTATCAAGATCATGATAACCATCTCCTAACTAAAGATTATCCAAAGTCCCTCACAATCAAAGAACTAAACTACAAAAATAGGATCTCTCAAAAGGAAAAATAATACCATCATCCTCAAACTAAGAAAATACATAGCTACAAACTACCATAAATCAATCCAACACCACAAATAATTTACCTACACAAACAATCATGTCATGTGTCTTCGAAAGGCCTATAAGAAACATCCATGATTGTTAGCATAAATTGTGTCTTTATCCATCTAGTTAGGATATCAACTATCTATGATTGACCTATTTTCACTCATAACTTAAGTCTACTTAAGTATTTTAGGATTTTTTCTCACTTCACAATATTGAGACATGTGTCCTCATCACTTAAGACACCTATTACATGCATACTTGCCACTTGCTCACACACTTGTCAAGTGAGCTCATAAGTGTTGAACATTTGGAGGGGTATTCATTCATTGTCTCCTACATTCTCACCTCATCTACCTTTCCTATATATGCAAAATTTATCATTGTATTTACACACTCTTCATTTGTATGATAGATATCCTATTGTGTTTATCATTTCACTTGTGGAAGGTTGTTTCATGCTTTCAAATTTTGTCATTCTCAAACATGGTATTATATCCATGAGAGCACATTCCTTCATACATCAAAGTGACTCTTACACATATCTCTATCATCAGAGTGTCATGAAGCCAAATAAACACCACCATTATGTCTAGAAGGCTTAAGAAACAAAGAAGTACGTTTCATTTCATCAATTTTGGTAACTTTCATCTTTTACAATTTTAAATTTTCTTGTACCTATTGTACTGTACAAATCCATACGGTATTGTATAGTACATAAAACTTTTATTTTTTTAGTAGAGGGTCAAATTTCCCTTTGCTTTCTTTTTCCCTCTTGGATCGATCTTCATTTTTGTAGAAGAAAATTTGGCCTATTTGGCCTATTCGGTTCCATGATCTCCAATTTTTTTTGCCTATTGGCCTAGTTCGTGGAATCATCCATTTGTGAGTGATTTGAAAGGCTTTATGGAGTTTTATTTATGCAGAGATTTATTGACTATGTCTATATTTCCCATAACCCAACACTCTTTACCACTTTTGTGGTCCTTTTGGGCATTCTCGGGGCATCCAAACCGTGTCCTTCATCATTAAGCAAAGAGAGAGGGTAGCTTCATTTTATGCTTCAACACCATGCAACCCATCATCCAAAGTGTTTGGAAATATTCACACATTGAATTGGATCCCAAGGTCGTGCAAGTGCATTGCAGGTGTGGGATGGCTTAAAGGCAACTAGATTTTTTTGTTTATCTGAAGCCTTTTAAGGTGTGACTAAGGGTTTTGGTTTGAACAAAACCTCCCATTTTCTCTATGCAGCCTCCTTGAAGTCTTTTGTGTTGGGAATCCTCATATCACACATGATCCATACTCTACCTATTCACAAACCTCTATCCATCACTCCTTGAAAAGATCCTTTGTGCCTTCTAATCCTTGCATGTACCTATTCACAGGTTTGAAACCCATCCAATCATTTAGCCAATGACAAATTTCAATCCTAAAAATGGTGGGATATTTAATGGAAAGGTTGTATATTATGACTTGATGCAAGGGTTTCATGAAGACAATGGAGATGTGTTGATTGGAAAGTTGAAAGAGGATCTATAGAGCATGTTTTAAGCGTCTACCTCCACACCATGATTTTTTCCTCACATGTTGTAACTCTCTCCAAGCAAGGCATGCCATGGTCAATCTTTTTCATTAATTTTTCCACTTGGCAACGACAATGACAATTACATTAACAATTAATGTTTATTGTAATAATACATATTAATTATTTAATATTTTTAACTGCTAAAATTAGTTGTACCTCATAGCATTTTATGCTAGCCACTAGCGGTTACTCTTAAACCATCAGGTCATCTCAAGTGTTTGCAAAGGGAGGTAGTTTTTTGTTTTTGTATAACTTGAAAAGGGGAGTCAAAATTTCAAATGTAAATAGTTGACATAAAGCACTTCCATCACACACATTTTAAGGTTAAGACATTTTAGATTTGGTGGTTTTTTAATAAATTTTTAATCCTCCAAATTCAACATTGTAAGTGAATTTGGATGATCATTTTATCAATTTAAAAAAAAATCTCCATGAGTTATAAACAAAATATTTTGGCATCTGATCTTCATAACTTGTAAAAATATCTTGCACATTATTCTAGGGGGGCTATGTTTCAAAACTAGTCATTTTGGGGGGTCAATCTTGCATTTCACATTTTTTTTCTTATAATTAGACCATGTCTAGAAAATGTAAAATAAAGTGCAAATATCGTGGGAACAATCAACATGTGAATAAATTTTATCCTCATGTCTCACATCAAATTATTGACATTATTGAAGCTTGTGAAAAATAATCTCACTAAGACATCTTGTGAGACACCATCATTTGGGGATCAACAATCTAGCTAGATGACTTGCATTGATATCTCATCTCCCATATCACATGTTGCTACATTTGAATCCAGTGTTTACTCATTCATTATTTCTAGTGATTCTCTACATCAAGACATTGCTATTATTATTTCAAATCCATCACATTGGGATGCATATCTACTAGACATCATATATCTATCCGTAGAATCACACCTTACAAATTTGGATGACAATATTGAGGATATTCATCTTCTCTTTGATTTTAGCTTCGATGAAGTTACATCACCATTTTTGTCTTTTGATCTTTCTCTTGTCTTTCCTATATTAGCTTTATCATGACATATTATGCAAATATTGATGATTTTACCAATATCTCCATCATCATCTATGTTGACATCATTTGTAGTAGTATTAAATTATCATCATTTCAATTGTCACCATACATCCATGGTCATGTTCCTGAATCTTATATGGTACCTAATCCATCTTATCAACATTTATCATACATTAAAATTGTATTGAAGATCATTGGGCATCATTCAAAGTCATCAATAACATCATTTCAGTATTTGGATCATGTTCAAAATTCAAAGACATTGATCTTACTTTTTGTAAATTCATATTTAGAATGAGAAGTCATCTTGCACACATTTGTGGTGTTGTTTCTTCCCAAGGGGAGAAGTGTTGTTTAGTGATTATGGATCATCTTCAACATCTAAAGATGAGCATACACCAACACTAAAAGCATCATTTTGAGGGGAGGCTACATGGTTTCTCTTCTCCTATCCATTTTGGGAGGAATCATTTCCTCACATGGAGTTCATTGCTTCTCATTTTTTTTTTTTTGGGGGGGGGTTCATATGACCTTCTCTCTTTTCTCTCCTATGGGGTAAACTTTCTTATACTTATATGATAGAAGTAGTCCTTGGGGGTTCATGATGAGTCCTCCTATATTCTTCACTTGTACATTTTATTTCATTACATTATTTCTCTTTTGGAAAGCGATTTTTATTTTCCATTGGTTTTTCTCCTTACTCCACTTTATGAGAAGTTTGTACATGAGTACCTAACATGACCTGGTAGGTGAGACTCATCATATTGCATACATTACTCCTTAAGTTTCACTTAAGGGGGTGTTAGTGTAAATATTGTCTTTATCCATCTAGTTAGGATATCACCTTTCTATGATTGACCTATTCACACTCATATATTTACTTAGGTATTTTATGATTTTGTCTTACTTCATAGCATTGAGACATGTGTCCTCATCACTTGAGAAACCTATTGCATTCATACTTGCAAATTTCTCACACACTTGTCAAGTGAGCTCACAAGTGTTGAACATTTGGAGGGATATTCAACCATTCTCTCCTACCTTCTCACCTTATTTACGTTGCATATATATGCAAGGTTTCTCATTGTATTTACATACTCTTCATTTGTATGATAGATATCATATTGTGTATCGTTTCACTTGTGGAAGGTTGTTTCATGCTTTCAAATCTTGGAATTCTCCAACATGGTATTAGAGCCATGAGAGTGTGTTACTTTTTTGGTCAAGGTGACTCATCCCATGTCATGTTTCAAACCTTTATATGTGCAAACTATAAGAGACACTCTCATAAGCCAACCTCAAACAAGCCAACCTTAGAAAACTACATGTGCTTATTTTTATAGACATAAGTTTGTAAAAACCCACCAAGTGGTATTACATAAACCATGTGACTAATACCATGAGCTTACAAAACCATTCCCCCCTCACATTTACTTTTTGGAACTAAGTTTTCCTAATATTAAATATTTTTATTTATGTGCAAGCTCACAATAAATGTTTATCCCAATATTAAATATGCATTAGAAACTCTTCTAGGAAATATAAATGTGCTACAATTAGGTTTTTATAAATGGATAACAAGTGGGGAAAACCAAGAAAATTAAGCGCATGAAATTTAAGGTATGAACATTGTTTATTAAGGAAAAAAGCGTGATTGATAATCCAAATAAGGGGCTAGTGAAATAATGATGTTGGAGACTGTAATGCCCACCTATTCCCCGTTCTTGAGATGTTAATACTTAGTATTAGATTTATGTATTTGAAAATACTAGATTACCACATTTTCATGCTTATATGATGTATGTATATTGGTGGTATGACATTAGGTATGTCTTGCTTATATGATGTATGATGTTGTACCCTATTGAAAAGTTATGTTGTGCTTCAACTATCATGTACATGTATCAAGTACACTTGATGCGGGAATAGAGTATGTAGGTACAAGGAATTTCTTCACTTGAATTGGCAGGTTTGAGTTATTCCCCCAATGGTGGTTAATTGAGAGGCGCCATATTGGGTCATTTCATTGTTATCATCAATCATACTTGAATCGAGTATGATATGTGTAATGTTTAACCCTATCTAAATTGGAGGTTATTCTGGAGTCTATTTACATTGTGAATTACCGATAAATGTTTGATTTGGTTTAATGGTTTAATTTCATTATTTTTCGTAAATGGATTGTTAAGAATTAAAATGATTTCAAATGTCATCTAGTGGAATAATTCCATGATCTAGGGGAATGGTGAAAAATAAGAATAAGGGTAGGTTGATTTTGTTAGAAATATTTTATAAAAATGGGGTTACATATAGGTGATTTAAGTGTCTATTGAAACATGACAATAAAATAATGTGAATTAGTCATCTTGACTCAAATTGCATGAAGAGAAATAAAAAGGAAAATTAATAAAGTGAAAATTAGAAAATAAAATAAATAAAGAAATGAAAATAGGTCAAAATTAGAATAAAGGAAAAATAACTTAGCTATTTTGGTATTATTCATTTTTGAAGAAAAAATGCTCTCAAAGCCCTCTCTAAGAAAAAAATTGAAAATGGAAATTTAGGCTGAATTGGGAATGGAATGGAGTGGGATTTGAATTGGTTGGAATAGGAATTGGAGTGGGATTTCTTGTGGTGTGCTCTCCATCTCCCTCTCTTGGATTTTTGTGAGTTTTGCTTGTTTTTTTTGCCAACAAACTTGAGGTATTCTTCTCATTCCTCCTCCTTTGGTTTATGCTTTTGTATTTGGATGTCATGCTCACCCTTATGGGAGCATAGGAATTCCCCAATAGATTCAAATTCATGTAATTAGAATAGATTACAATTTTATTTTATTTTTTTCCAATTTGCCATTTTGTGCCCTCATAATGCCTAATTTTTTCAAAATGCCCATAACTCGAATTTGAGTTCATATTATGGTTGTTGGTCGTATTTGAAACCAAAGGGTACTTTTTGCTTTTGGAAATTTGTTGAAATTTAAAAATAGAAAAATTCAAGGTTTCATCAATGGAGTTTAAAGGATTTTTTTTTCGTTTTTGTGAAGAAAATACTTTAGTGAACTTTGAATCTTTGATGTGTTTTTTGATGTTTTAGAATGAGAGAACTAATGACTCCATAGAATTTCATAATAAACGAGTTAAGATCATGTTGAAATTTTTGTTGAGCCAAGTTTTAATCTTGTTTTTTGTGCCACATTCAATTGTTGAAATGTGATGCAACTAGGATCCAAGCTTTTGTCCCTTGAGTTAATTTTGAGAGTTTTGGTGCCTCATTCCTTATGTGGTTATTGGGTGAAATTTGCATGCTTTTATGGTGGTGTGACCTTGTCTCTTATGATAGGCATTCTTAGTTCTGCTTGGCTGGTACTTGAGGCCATTGCAATGACCCTACCTATTCTTTCTCTCGGATCTAGTCCCCTTGATTTTTGGAATGGTATCCCTCCTTTATGTTGATGTTGAGAGACTATTTCTTGTCCTGTATGATGCTCATTTACTTCATGATTGGTGTTAGTGTAAGCCTACTCCCTCTTGTTTGGTGTGAATGTGTGGCCTGCGTGACTATCTCATAGAATGGTCATGTGTTTGGGTGGCATGAAACTATTGTTGGGGATTGAAGGATCATGGTTGGAGTCAAAGATGAATTCAAGTTGGTAAAACTTTCATGTTTTATTCATTTTGTACTTATATTGTAAATGATTAAGAAAGGACATTTGAGTCCTCAATTGTATAATGTAATTGTATTTCATTGGACCTTCAATGCAGGGATGGATTGTAATATGCCACCTAAGTGGTATT
The DNA here is from genome assembly GCA_007115665.2 of Sequoiadendron giganteum. Classification (NCBI taxonomy): domain Eukaryota; kingdom Viridiplantae; phylum Streptophyta; class Pinopsida; order Cupressales; family Cupressaceae; genus Sequoiadendron; species Sequoiadendron giganteum. The sequence goes on from CM021106.1 coordinate 298,018,419, forward strand.
CTTATTGTTTCGTATTTATGTCCTTTGATGGGAGTAAAAAACACATGCCTAATTTATGCTTGCAATGCTTTCATATTTTAGTTTAAAAAAAATGAACTTAGGAATCTTCTTTGGGTTTTAAAATGAACATGATATTTAGAAAATGAATAAAGAATTGTGTTATAAACCCTTAGTGGCTAGTTGGTTCATAGGTGCCCCTTCTTGGGGCATCGACATGTTTTGGGACCATTTAGGGGTCCCTTGTGTAATATTGTAGTGGGTGGGAAGTGTCGAATCCGTATTTTCCTTGCCCATCTTGCTTAGGGCAGCATGTTGGAGTCTTCGGGAGCTTAGAATACCCCTATAAACCTTCTCATACACGTGTCTTGTGTGCCATGTGCTTAGGATACATAATTCTTTGTTGGTCCCTAATCGTTTTGTTGCTTTTTGAGTCCATAATTTTTCAAATACAATCTTAGGTAGCTCCAGGGTGTTTAGCATGTCCAAGGGAGTCCAATCCTAGTGCTAGAGTACTGAGCAGTCATTGCAATCCTAGGCAAGCACATTATCACAACCTTGAGTATGGAATGTTAACATAAAATTGTAGTTTGAAGGAATTGCATGTTGCAATAAGAAGCTTTCACGTATACCAACTAGTGCCTAAATATGAATATAATAATTCCACAAGACTCAATGCATAAATGAAAAGCATGTCTAATCATGAAATTGGAGTATAAAAGAACAATGAGCTACGATGAGAAATTGCCACTTGTCACAATGCTACAACACTTCATCCACTTTTGCTTGCACAAAGGACAACCAAGGATATTATGAGCTAATGAAAAGGGCCAACAATGTATTAGACATATGCGCTTGGTAGGGTCCACTTATAGTTAAAGCAATAGATGAGGAAACCTGTCATCGTAGCACACGAGTGCAACTTTAAGTTTATGCTTGAAACAAGAAACTTCCCTAGGAAATATAAACATGCTACAATCAAATTTCAACAAGTGGATAGCAAGTAGGGGCAACCAAGAATGTTAAGCACATGAAATTTAAGGTATGCACATTATTTATTAAGGCAACATGCACAACCAATAATCCAAATAAGGGGCCAAAGAAACAACGAAATTGGAGACTTTAGCAAAGCAACTTAAGGCATATTAAACTATTTAACATTTAGTAGGTTGACATAGACATGCCCGCAATCTGTACAAACTTGACATCACTTCCCATTTCCAAAAAATGTTTGGTCATCCTTTCATAACACAATGTTTTAATGATTTCATTTTAAAAGAAAGGTGATAAAGGAAAATATGGGCCTATGTATTTTAAACAATCGTGAATTAAATTACAACCTTGTATGATAACAAAAAACATTTAATTTAATTAGTTAACACTAAATTGCATTTGATTGTATTAATTAATCTTGTCCTACGAATACTAAGTTGCATCTTGTCTTGCAAGAAGACGTTGTATTAGATATTAGTACAAAATACATTTAAATCTCCAATATTTTATTGTTTTAAATTACAATTTATCTCAAACAACATGAAAGTTCTAAAAATAAATGAAACTCCTCAACCAATCAAATTACAAAGAATTCATTTTTTATTATTTTTAATTAAAAAATTTACATCTTACCCTTACAAACATAAATATTTGTTTAAAAAAAATTCTTTTAACTTTTTGATTTGTACAAATAATAATCTGCGTGTGGAACAATTGTAGGTAATGAGATATTATCTGCCTGCAATTACTGAAAAGCTAAAACAAATACAAATTAATAAATAGCATGTGGTCAAATATTGAATAAACCATGTCTTCTTTAAAAAGACCACCTTGGGAAGAGAAATGATAATTTTAGTACTAAAAATTCGCACTCCACCAAATATTTGAAAGCCTATCGGCTATTCAAATATGATTTAGACGCAGAGAATTATAATCAGCCATATTATATCTTAGAATTCATATCGTTTTCTCAAAATTCAAAATGGAGAATGTTAATCCGCCTGATCTGCTAAGGTGTGAAACCTCATTTCTAGGGTTTTAGAGGTTCTATGAAGATTTACATTTATATTTTATATTTTATCATGTGTTTTCTTATACTTTATGCAGGCATTGGGTTTTTAAGCTTCCATGAAGATTTATATTTTGGTCAAATGACTCATCCTGTGTTTTTACATGTTATTCAGGCATCTGGAGAAAGAGTCAGAAGTTCTAACAGAAGCACACCAGTCCGTCAAGAATGAGTTAACAAAACTTCAGGTTAATGAAATTAATCCCTTCTTTTCTTTCCACGCTTTTCTTATGGATGGAATTAAAAGCAAAAATTATAATTTCTTCTTTCTCCTATTGATGTGATGCTTTTTCTTGGGGACTACAATCATTCATTTTTTGACATGGTATAAGTCTGTGAACTGTAAAATTTCTTTCAATGAAGATAGCTTTTTTAAGGACACTTGGATGTTTATAAGTTGAAACTTGTTATTATTGTTACTAGGTTAATTTCTTTACTTCCGAGCATATCTCTTCTTTGAAATTCACCCGTGAATCTGCAGACGAATTGTCCATGGGGTATGCCATACAAGCAAGTTAAATGTAGTATTTTATCCAATTTCAAGCATTTTTCATATTTTTATGGATTTGAAGTTGGGGATATGCTTTTGAAGCCCATGCTTTAGCACTTGAGCTCATCCAATTCTGACAATTTATTGTTTTATTTTTAAAAATTCATTCTATGTTTTTTTTTTGGTTGAATAATCTTGAAATTCTTAGACCGTATCAAACAATAATAGCCACTAGTTCCTACATCTATCATCTTCTTTTCGCATAGGCTTCTGTATTAAACACTTAATCCTGTTCTTAATGATGTACAATTAATGCAGAGTAAAGTTAGGCTATTGGCAAGCCAGGGCAGTGAGTGAGGTTGCTGTTCTGACTGTGTGAATGGGCTTCAGAGGACTTCTAGTTCTCTCCAACGGCACTTTTTGCCTTGTGTCTGCAGTATGAGTCAAATAACGGGATGGCAAACTTAAGTTTAAAATTTTTCGTACTTTGGTAAGCAGATTCTGCACTCAGAAAATTACCCTAACTGCAAAGTAGCTTAAAATGAAAAATCCAATCAGAAAAGCAGATCTGAATACACTAATCTACAAACACATGCTGCTGATTCGCTGAAAATATGAACAGAAAATACTCACAAATCTGAACTCTCAAAACTACGTCTATCTCTTTGTTAAAACCTATGTTCCATGGAGTTTTGGAATGGGAAGATGTGGGGATGGGTTTCAAGGATGAGGGGACTATCAACTCTAATTTGGGAACAGTGGGGGGACAACGGCGCAAATATAAAATAGTACTCAAAAAATTAGTTAGAAAAAAATGTATAAGAAATAGCAATTGAAATTGTAAACTATTAAATACAATGCATTGACAATGTGAAATATCAATTTTATTATATTCAAAATTTCAATATGATGCTTATATTGAAATACAATGGGCCAATGCCTTAGTGGTCTAAGATTATAATCATCCTCTCCAAACATCATGGAAAACTCCTCATTGCTGGAATTATTGTACTGTAATGTCCCCTTCTCGACCGTGATCCGACAGTTGGCCGTTAGTCTATCCTGGTGACCCGTAGACTACTCGGAAGCAGAATTAGGGTTCCCTATCTTCTGGGAGGATGTTTCAGCTTTGGTTGGAGTGTGCTTCTGGAATCTTGGTGTTTGGTTGGAAGCTCTTTTGTGGGTTTTCAGAGAGCTTCGCAATGGTATATCTGGCATGATGATCCGAGTTACTTCTGAAATTTACTATTTTTAGTAAATTCTATTTCTGGCAGTGGTCTTGTTGGCTTCAGTGTTTTTGGCTTGCCTCATCTGTTGGTTCAACTGGCAGTATCAGATTTAGCGCCTAGATGCAGTTTTGGAGAGATAAGTTGTTTTAATTAAAATAATGTTTTATTTTAATTATATTTCCCCCCTTGGTCTTAAGCTTCATAACTTAAGTCATTTTTAAAAAGGGGACTTTTATGGGTAGGCGCCTCATCCAAAGATTAAATGAATTTGTACCTTTGTTTATTAATGCTGACTTGGAAAAAAGGTACGCTACATGAGGAAGAGGATAATAAGTTAAAAAAGGTGTGGGATTTACCTTGGGAAAAGGGACGCCATTTCTTGAGTCAAAGGTCAACAAGGAATTAGGGCTTCTTTTGGGTGGAGCGCACCTTTTGGAAGATTCTAGAGGTGCTTAGCAAAGTTATAAAAAGGAGGTTTGGAGTCTTCATTAGATGTCTTATGTTTTTGAGTATTGTTATGTTGCCGGATTGGTGCTAGGATTGCTTCGAGGGATGCATACCTCCTAGCTAGGCTTAACTTCTTGCTTGAAAGATAGCAACTAGTTGAGAGTAGGGTTCTATTGAATTGTTTTGCATTTTGAGTTTGAGTTCTTGTATTTTCTGTCATTTTCACAGTTGCTGTTTTGCCTGTGGCTGACCTAGATAATTGATCATATGTTTGTGGACAATTTTATTTTGCTTATGGGTATTGAGGAAATGTATTTGGAGGGTTGAGGCGACCCCTTCCTCCAAATATTAGAATTTATTTCCAAGCTTTGGATTTTATAAAGCAAAATCGCCCTTTCTCTTGGGCCGTACCACTCTGGACTTGCTTGGTTTTGCATGCCAATTTATTATGAGTCTTTTGAGTCTGTTTTATGCTTTCATCTTGGGTGCCATCACTTTTAGAACATATTGCACTTTACTTCATGAAGTTTGAGCAAGTTTTGAAGGAGTTGTCTTTATTTTAGCTAATTTTTGTGTTGTCGATTCTGCAATTTCAGTGTAGGTCTGCATAACCAGATTGGTAAAAATGGGGTTTGGGAGTTGGGTTTGAGTCTAGGAAGTTTAGAAGAGTATAGGAGAGTCCTCTACAATTATTGCAGCATGAAATGTTCTCTAATCATGTGTGCTTGGCAGGCTCGCTATCATATTGTAAGTTGAACAGTAGTACTGTTAGCATTTCTTCTATTCTGATCTAACTCTTGTACCTTCCCACGGCTATGGAAGAGACTAACATGTTTCAGTCTTAGTTAGTTTCAATTTCTTGTATCACCCGCTGAAGAAGTGGAAGAGGCTGGCTTGCCGCCTGTTACCTTATGTAATTGCATTATCTCATCTTGCTGATCGGCTGAGCCGTCAACCTACTCCCGCTGAAGAAGTGGTCGAGTTGCATTTTACTTTCAGCATTGTTCTTTCATTCCAGTCCTCCCGTTGAATAAGTGGTTGAGTGATTATACTTTCTTATCATTACTTCAACAAGCTTCAGTTTATTAACGACCCCCTTTTGTGTATGCTCTCAACCTTGCCCGCATTGGGATCTGGGTTGATCAGAGGAGAGGGTTACATTCAGCTGGTTTATATTTACACTAATGCTAATGGGTGAATTTAGCTGTGTAATAAAATGAAAAAATTGGCCGGTATATTTCATGTACCCATCTATCTCAAGCTTGTCCAAATGGACACCAACCAACCTTGTTTAGGCTTGATCCTCTTGAATTTGTGTCGACTCCTCTAGGTCTACATCCCATTGTGCTGCTAGAGTCTTGTTGTACTTAAGCATGTTATGATCCATCAGACACAAGATGCCATGTACAACTACATGCTTTTCCATTCTCCAAGAGTATATTGTTCCTCTTCATAGAGTGTCATGTCCCCGAAATTGCAACACTTGAAATACGAATAAATAAATAAAATAAATATTAAAAATATAAATATAAAAATCAACAATTTAATATTATTGTAATTATAATCATACTATAAGTATTAAAATATATATATATATAGTTAATTAATATAAAAATAAATATTAAAATTATAATTAAGAGTCTGTTGAATTTACGAGTTACTTTCAGATTTGATTTATCTATTCCTTGCGAATCTACAAGAGCAGAACATTTATTGATTTCTATGTTCTGCTGAAGAGAAATCGAACACCCATAAATATGGGTAAGGAGAGGCACAACCAAAGTTGAAGTGATGCGGCTCTTAAGAGATGTATCTCATGAGAGACGCATCTTCATGAGACACGATCCTCCAATTATAATAAACTACAATTAGTCTCTTAAAATCAAACATAATAATATATATATGCACTATGATATAGTTCGATCTGAATATCATCATTTATATATTACTCAAAGCAAAACCCGATTTTATACTTAGTGTTTTGGGGATTTATATATAGTTTGATCTGACTGAAGCTATCGATCTTCAACACTCCCTCTTAGCTAGGGAAGATAAACTCCTGTTGATGAATGGTAGCTTAGGTCAGATATAAGTGATGATTGCTAAAAAGTACCATCATCACTTATATAAGACTAGATTGCTCTTCATATAAAATATTTCTGGAAATAAGCAAATTTGAATTTTATAAAGCATGTATAAAATCAAAATAAATAAATGATGTTAAAATTCTGTATTTGAATAAATCGGAATTCATATATACTCGCCACTTAAGGTTATGTGTGTGTTAAGGCACTAACCGAATGTGTGTTGGTCATGTAGGGACCCGCGCGCTCAAAGGGACACGTCCCATGAGCGGACGTGTCTCCACTTGTGGAGACGCGTCTCATGATGGAGACACGTCCTCTCATGAGACGCGTCTCTTAGGGGCGGGTCTCCACACGTATTTATGGTGGTTCCTCATTGATATGCAAAACATCAAAATTTATTAATGTTCTGCAATCAGCACATTCAGCATAAGTAATTCAAATCTGGAAATTGAAATCTGACTTAGAAATTTGAGTAGAATTCTTACACTTAGAATTTTATATAAAACCCTTAGGTTCCCAATTTGATTGAAGATTTGATAAACATTTACATGGTATCAGAGCCAAGTTGTGTGAATCCAAATCAAATCTAAAATCAATTTGCTCTAGAAAAATTCGTATTTTCCAAAATCGAATTCACATCACATTCTTCATAATGTCAAGTGTGATCAGATTTGAAGATCGCCTTGCAGGAGCAGACAATTTCACATCATGGAAATTTAGAATCATGATGATCCTTAAAGAGAATAAGCTTGACTCACTTGTGAGAGAAAATAAGAAGGAACCAGAGGCTGATCTTGAGAAAACTCAATGGATTGAAAACAAGGAAAAAGCCATGAAAATCCTAGTAGATGCAGTTAGGGATCATATAGTGCCCATCCTAGCAAAACATGAAACTGCATATCATATGTTCAAATCTCTTGAGAGTACTTATGAGATCAACAACACCAGTAGGACTCTTGCATTAAAGAGGCAAATCAACAATGCTCAAATAAACAAAGGAGAGTCAATTAATGCATACTTCATGAGGATCATTGAACTAAGGGATCAATTATCCACAATTGGATATCAATTTGATAGCAAAGAGTTAACCCTAATTGCATTAGGAGGCCTACCCAACTCATGGGAGTCATTTGTTCAAGGAATAAGTGCGAGATCTAAACTCCCCAAGTTTGATAGGCTAAGAACTGACCGCCTTCAAGAGGAAACAAGACTCTCCACTAAGGAAAATAAACAAAAGAACATGGATGAAGACATTCATGTACTCAACACAATGTCTAATAAAAGGAACAAGAAAAACTCCTACAAAAGAGGATCTTTTAAAAGAAAGAGAAATCCCAATGGAAAGGGATCTTCTAAGAAGAAAGACATCTCTCAAGTGCAATGCTTTAGATGTGATCAATATGGTCACTATGCACTGAAGTGCCCTGACAGATCAAAGCAACAAGCATCTATTGCCAAAGTAGGAAAGACAAATTCAGATCATGAATCTGAGAACTTTGTGTTCTATACAGCCTTATCTAGTCAAACATCTAACAACACCCACAACTGGGTAATTGATAGTGGTTCTTCTAGACACATCACAGGATTCAGAGAACACCTAGACACTATGACTGAAAAGTCTAATGAAGTAGTAACCATTGGGGATGATTTTGCACACCTTGTAAAACTGGTTGGAACTTGCTCCATCAAACTAAAAACTGGTCTTTCTCTTCAACTTACTGGAGTCTTATTTGTCTGGAATTAAGAGGAATCTAATATCCATCTCTGCCCTTGAAGACAATGGATATAGAGTTACCTTTATGGATGGGAAAGTTTTAGCATGGCCTAAGAACTCAACAATCAAGAAAGCCCAAACCATAGGTGTAAGACAAGGGTACCTTTACAAACTATGCACTGAAGTTAAACAAGTCCTTACCCTTGACACCTTTGATTCAAATGAGATTTGGCATAGAAGATTAGGACACCTTCATTTCCGTGCCCTACCTTCTGTAGAAAAACTTGTAACAGGCTTACCTAAGTTAAAACCATTTCATGAAGGAACTTGCAAAGGTTGTGCCTTAGGAAAGAATACAAAGGGGTCCTTTCCCAATAGTTTGAGCAAAACCCTAACTGTGTTAGAACTGGTTCACTCAGACTTATGTGGACCCATGTCTATACCCTCTAAAGCAGGATTTCTATGCTATGTCATATTTGTAGATGACTTCTCTAGGAAAACCTGGATCTATTTCCTTAAGTGTAAAGAGTCAATAGAAATCCTCAAAAGGTTCAAAGAGTTTAAAGCCCTCATTGAAAACTTCTTCGGAAAGAAAATAAAAACCTCAAGGATAGACAATGGGAAAGAATACACCTCTGAAATTTTTAAGGAATTCTACATGAGTGTTGGAATTAAGAGGGAGTTCACAGTTGCCTACAACCCTCAACAGAATGGGGTTGCTGAAAGGAAAAATAGAACCATTGTAGAAGCTGCTAAGGCAATGTTGCTGGACCAAAACATTGAAACTTCTTTCTGGGCAGAAGCCTCTAGGATTGCTGTCTATATTCAGAACATATGTCCTCATTCTCATCTTGATAACAAAACTCTTGAAGAAGCCTTTACCGACATAAAACCTGACATTAGTCATTTTAGGATTTTTGGCTGTCCTGTCTATATTCATGTGCCCAAAGAGAAGAGATTCAAACTAGAACCTTCTGGAAAGAAGGGAGTATTTGTGGGTTATAGTGAAACCTCCAAAGCCTACAGGATATTCATACCTGGGCATAAACAAATTGAATTGAGTAGAGATGTCATCTTTGAAGAAGACATTGCATTCAAGAGGGCAAGAAGTTCTAGTGAGACAAAAACCTATTCCCTTAGAGTACCTGAAATGGAACCTGCTCCTGAGATTCAGAGGGAGCATCCTGAGGAAATGCCACATGAACTTCCTTCTACTTCAGATGAGAATACAATTGACAACGGCAAGAAGAGACCACTTTGGGCCAGAAAGATGATGAAAGAAGCTGAGGATCATGCAGCACCCAAAGGAACGTTCAGGGAGAGCAAAAGACCCAAATGTTTCTCTAGCTATGTTGCTCTAATGAACAACATCATAAACTCAGAACCTGTCACTGTTACAGAAGCTTTCCGACACCAAGCATAGAAGGATGCAATGATGGAAGAATATTAGTCTATTCTAAAGAATGATGTATGGGATATAGTACCTAGACCGAAAGAGAAATCCGTTGTCTCTTCCAAATGGCTCTTCAAAATCAAGCATGCTGCTGATGGCAGTATAGAAAAACATAAAGCACGTTTTGTGGCTAGAGGTTTTTCTCAAAAGGAAGGCATTGATTATGAAGAAACATTTGCACCTGTTGCCCGTTACACATCAGTGAGAGTAGTGTTAGCCATTGCAGCAGCTAAAGGCTGGAAGATCCATCATATGGATGTGAAAATTGCCTTCCTGAATGGAACCATTGAAGATGAAGTCTATCTGGAACAGCCTGAAGGCTTTGTGATACATAAACCTGACTCACATGTATGCAGACTGAAGAAAGCCCTCTATGGACTTAAACAGGCTCCCAGGGTCTGGTATGAAAGAATTGACAACTATCTCTTGGGACTAGGATTTTCCAAGAATGATGCTAACTCCAATCTCTACTTCAAGGTAATCAAAGGTGATATGCTAATAATTATTTTATATGTTGATGACCTGCTGATAACAAGAGAAGATCACCTCATTGCTCAAGGAAAGAAGGATCTAATTTCTGAATTTGACATGAAAGACTTGGGCATTCTACACTACTTCCTAGGTTTAGAAGTATGGGAGAAATTAGAGGGCATTATACTAAACCAAGGGAAGTATACTATTGATATTCTGAAAAGATTTTGAATGTTGGACTATAGACTGATGTCTACACCTATGGAAACCAACCTTCACAAATTGAAAGAAGCAGCAGCAGAATCCAAGTGTGCAGATCCAACCCTTTACAGACAGATGATTGGATCCTTGATGTATCTGGTTAACACCAGACCTGATATTTGCTATGCAGTGAATGTTCTCAGCTAGTTCATGTGTGAGCCAAAGGAAATTCACTTAATGGCTGTGAAACATATTTTTAGATATCTTCAAGGCACTATTGGATATGGTCTTCTTTACAAGAATGATCAACTAGATCTACATGGGTACATGGAAGTGTAACCGATTGGAAAAGCACATCAGGATGTTGCTTTAGTTTAGGATCGGCTATGATCTCCTGGATTGGCAGAAAACAATCTTCAGTTGCACAGAGCTCAACAGAACCTGAATACATTGCAGCCTCAATGGGAGCAAGAGAAGCAGTTTGGCTTCGTAAATTGCTTGTGGGACTCTTTGGTGAGCCCTTGAATCCTACAATTATTCATTGTGATAATCAGAGTTGCATCAAACTCTCTGTAAATCCTGTCTTTCATGATAGATCTAAGCCCATTGAGATCCCCTATCATTATGTAAGAGATATGGTGGAAAAGAAAGTGATCCAGTTGGAGTATATTAGTACAAATGATCAAACTGCAGACATTCTCACCAAGCCTCTCTCTCGAATCAAGGTAGAGCACTGCAGAAAGAAACTTCGTATGGTTGAAATTAATTTGTTATTTATGTTTGAAATACAAATTGTTTATAAATTGTACTAATATATAAAGATGTTTAATGTGTAAACTCTTTTGTCATGTGTGTGACTCCATGACCTTATAGGCCTACTCCCCCTGTGTACATTATTGAAAGGTGACGATCTTTCTAATAATGAACACTTGTATTTGACATTGTAAAGTGACGACTCTACAATGATAAACTATCATGATAGATATCATGTGACTTGATATCTGTGGACATGTCATGATAGTATCTCTTGGACACTTTGATGGATATCATGGGACTTGATATCATCTGTAGATCATTGTGATCCTTAAGAGATAATCATGGTGGATATTTATATCCGTGGATATGCCATGAATTATGGTAGACATCATGTGACTTGATGTCAGTGCACATACCATAAATGAAGATGTGTTATGAAGAATGTCATGTGACTTGAAAATATTGAGTAAAACATATTATATCTTCGATATCACGTGTGAAGGTGATATCTCTACTTATTTGATTTGAAATATCTTCCCTAGCTAAGAGGGAGTGTTGATGAATGGTAGCTTAGGTCAGATATAAGTGATGATTGCTAAAAAACATCATCATCATTTATATAAGACCAGATTGCTCTTCATATAAAATATTTCTGGAAATAAGCAAATTCAAATTTTATAAAGCATGTATAAAATCGAAATAAATAAATGATGTTAAAATTGTGTATTTGAATAAATCGGAATTCATATATACTCGCGACTTAAGGTTATGTGTGTGTTAAGGCATTAACCGAATGTGTGTTGGTCATGTAGGGACCTGTGCACTCAAAGGGACACGTCCCATGAGCGGACGTGTCTCCACTTGTGGAGAGACGTCCTCTCATGAGACGCGTCTCCACACGTATTTATGGTGGTTCCTCATTGATATGCAAAACATCGAAATTTATTAATGTTCTGCAATCAACACATTTAGCATAAGTAATTCAAATCTGGAAATTGAAATTTGACTTAGAAATTTGAGTAGAATTCTTACACTTAGAATTTTATATAAAACCCTTAGGTTCCCAATTTGATTGAAGATTTGATAAACATTTACAACTCCAAACAATTATAAAGTGATATCACCTTACTCGTGATATCAGAAGATATGGTATACTAATAGTGTCAAGTCACATGACACATATCTTCAATATTCAACACTCCCTCTTAGCTAGGGAAGATAAACCCCAAACAAGTATAAAGTGATATCACCTTACTCGTGATATCAGAAGATATGGTATACTAACAGTGTCAAGTCACATGACACATATCTTCAATATTCAACACTTCCTCTTAGCTAGGGAAGATAACTTCAATCAAGTATAAAGTGATATCACCTTACTCGTGATATCAAAAGATATGGTATGCTTCTGAAAGTGTCAAGTCACATGACAATCTTCATAACACATCTTCATTATGGTATGTGCACTGACATCAAGTCACATGATGTCTACCATAATAAATCATGGCATATCCACAGATATATATACATATCCACCATGAATAAGGATCATAATGAGCTTCAAATTGATATCAAGTCTTTATGATATCTATCAAAATGTCCAAAAATACTATCATGACATGTCCACGGATATTAAATCACATGATATCCATCATGATAGTGAAACTAATCATTGTAAAGTTGTCACTTTACAATGTCAAAGTGTTCATTATCGAAAGATTGTCACCTTTCAATAATGTACACAAGGGGGGGTGAGCCCATACAGTCATGGAGTGACTCACATGACAAAAGAGTTTACACATTAAACATCTTTAAAACATATTAGTACAAAATAAATAATGTGAGTCTCAATCAAAATAACTTACAGTTCATCCATACCAAGTTTCTTCCTGAAGGGTTCAATTTTGACTCTGGAGAGAGTTTTGGTGAATGTCTGTTGTTTGATCATTTGTACTAATATGCTCCAACATTCCCTTCTACCATGTCTTTCACATAGTGGTAAGGAAATTCTATATGGTTTTGATAAATTAATCCCACAAGCAATTTACGGAGCCATATTGCTTCTTTGCTCCCATAGAGGCTGAAATATATTCGGCTTCTGTTGTACTTAGTGCCACATAAGATTGCTTCCTACTACACCAAGATATCATTGCAGACCTCAACCTGAAACAACACCTAGAGGTACTCTTTTGGTCATCTTCGTTAGGTTTAGTGGGCTCCCTCTGAATCTTCAAGCACTTGTATCAACCTCCTGACTTTAAAGTTCAAGATTGCCTGCAACACTTGCTATAGAAAAATGGATTTCAATGCACACCTTTGTAGAGATTCAGGGTTGTCCTTTTCAACCTCATTCCAGTTCCCTCTATTATAAATAGGTTTGCGAAGCTACCAATGTTAGATCCAAGTTGACTGACTAGAGTAATTCTGATCTCAACTGCTGAAGAGGTACTTCAAGGATTTAGCATCAACACTGCAAACCTTACTTATTCTTAGTAAATCATAGAACTCCCTCTAAAGGTTAATTCTTCCTCTTCGAAAAGATGTCTTCAGCCATTCATTCAGTCTCATGGTTGCAAGCAGTGTCTCCATTCTCTTCTTCTTTTGAAAGCAATCTCTTATGCTTCTTGATCAGTCCTAAAAGCATTAAGAAGAGATTACTAATAGTTCATGGAACTCAACTATCTCGAACAAAAGTACTATTGCTAGAAGCATACATGATTGACTATCTCAATGTTATAGCATGAATTAATAACTATATAACAATTCATGAACATTATTCAACCATGCAATACTTATCTCATTGAAATCAGGATCTCCTTAATTAATCCTAGATAATTTAATTCATCATTCATCTTTGTTGATCTTGATATGTCTTTCTTCCATCTTTACTGTTCTCGGAAGAGCTAATCTTAGCATAACAAAAGACAATCATTTACTAGTTACACACAATTCAAGCAAATGACGTCAGATTTGCACAATTCAGCAAATTGAAATTTAGCCTAGAGGAAAATTCATAGTTTTAACCAAGGAATACTTATCTCTGCTAATCAGAAACTCTTTTTCAGGTTTGCACTTTTCCTGAGATCTGAATAGTGCGATTTGCTCTGCCCTTAGCAGTGTCGTCGCCTCTGACTAATTCTAAGCAAGATCACAGTTACTCTCCAAGAGTCCAAGTGCCTAGTTAGTTGATCGACATTACATGTTTGATGCCCGATATGATTCCAGCTATGCTGCTACAAACAAAAACTTAGTCTGAGGTGCCAGGTGTCTAGACTACATCACATTTCCACCTTAAATTCCTACGTAGTCATAGGAAAGACCATCTCTCTAACATAAGACATCCCACACACGTCAACTCTTGACCAAAAGTTTACAACATTCGTTGATTCTCACGGCACTGGCAACTCTAATCAGAACAGAGCATACCAATGGCATCAAGCTTCTACCAGTGGAATCTTCAGCACTCACGATGAACAGTGACAACCCTGACACTTGCAAGGATCGACCAACATCGACAGAGTAAGGCATAATAGCAAGGAATGAAGACTTCCGATAATATCTTAGTCTTCTTATGTTGCCCGAATTTCATCATATAATATAGATCAAGATGATGATTAACAACATTGGCCCCGATCACCATAACTAAATCTAACATGATGAATACAGAAACCCGCGGAAATACCAATATTTGAAATGTGTATCAACTGTGAATGCTTTTGGATATTCTCTGAATTAACAGCAGTCGCTAAATAAAATATTCCCCGTGCTCACAAGTTGACGCAAAAGACAATTCCGCCAAATTTTTCGACTTCATGTTTCAGCGAATAAATCACCGTCGGTGTCAATCATGTGCGACCGAGGTGGTACACGAATACCAGGGATCCGTGACTTCATACAAATGACTTGCGACTTTATCTTAAGTCATCATTCAGTCAGGTGCAAAATTGAGGACAAAGATAAACAATATCGGCTACCATATTAACTTCCAGCGCTACTCGACTTTCCAAATTAATTCGCTTCTGCCCAGTTTACATGAGTGCGAAAGGGGGTGATTTCCTTCTACATACTGTCGTATCTCTCACACTCTTCTTCAAAAGATTTAAACAAATATGATTTAGATCTTTCCATAGACCCGCTCTGATACCATGTTGAATTTATGAGTTACTTTTAGATTTGATTTATCTATTCCCTGCGAACCTACAAGAGCAAAACATTTGTTGATTTCTTTGTTCTGCTGAAGAGAAATCGAACACCCATAAATATGGGTAAGGAGAGGCACAACCAAAGTTGAAGTGATGCGGCTCTCAAGAGACATATCTCATGAGAGATGCGTCTTCATGAGACACGTCCCTCCAATTATAATAAACTACGATTAATCTCTTAAACTCGAACATAATAATATATATATGCACTATGATATAGTTTGATCTGAATATCATCATTTATATATTACTCAAAGCAAAACGTGATTTTATACTTAGTGTTTTGGGGATTTATATATAGTTTGATCTGACCGAAGCTATCGATCTTCAACAGAGTCCCAAAAGGGACATCGATCAGATTTAAACAGCAGCGTCAGGTTTTAAAGTCAGCGCCAAAAGGCAGACCATTATATTAAAAGAGCATCGATATGCAAAAAGAAAAGGAGAGACAGCGATTAAAGTTGAGGCAGCAATTAATAAATAAAAAATACTTAAAGTGCAGCGATCAAGGAAATAAAAGAGTCATGCCTTTCCAAGAGGTACCTCCTTGCTAAAGAGACGCATCATTTCACTTAGACAAGGAGATATATAAGGAAAAACCCAAACCATTTGGAGGACATCATGGAATGGGAAAACATAGAGATATAAACAGAAAATAGGGACAGAATAAAAAGTAGTATTTCCTGAGCATAGCAGCCGATACATTAATGTATGATATACACAGATATGGAGGAAGATCTGCATTCAAGGAAGCTTGAACAATGTAATATAATCAGATTTAAGGACAGATATAAAAGAGTAAATAAGTATGGATCTGTACTCAGGAAAGGCATTGAATGAGAAGGAGATCAAGTCTTATGTATATAATATATATGATCTGCAGTCAGCAAACAACAGCCATCTGATATTGGAAGTATTTGGCATGCACAGGGAAGTATATGTTATCTAATATATTTAATATGATGTACATCTAAATATGTATATGGTTAATTTATACTAATAGGTATGTATCTGGATATGTATATTTAAGTAAGTTTAGTAGGATTATATATATATAATTGATAATACGATTATGCAATAATGATGCTTGCAGCAATTATTAATCCTTTTTAGTCATTATTCAATTGAAACTAATCTGTTTGTTTCTCTTTAAGCAATATCTTCTGAATATTGAGAACAGATCGATTGAAGAAAAAGAATATTCAGACCAGCAATCATCGACAGGGAAAATCAATAAAAAGAAAAAAGAGGTCTGCCATCCTCTCAATTGGAAATAATTGATAATTTGGCAGCAGATTGATTTCTTGAATCAGTGGTATGAAATCTGATTGACAATAACATAGTTGTAGCACAATTTAGTATAAGTGATCATGATGGTTTGATTAGATGTCAAGGTACTAATGATGCATTGTTCAGATGTCAAGATACTAATGATGCATTGTTGATTATGACCACTTCCTTATACCAGTAAATATAATTAATATTTGTTGTCATGTATCTTAAATTCTTAATGTTTTAGCCATGATAGAGGAGGCCAAGATTACAAGAGGGGAACAGCAATGGGGCACTCTCCTAGGTACGCCACCTCCATAATGGAGGACCAAGTAGTCCTATAATGGAGGGCCAAGTAGTCCCAAGGAGGCCAAGGGGGTATCCATTTGGGGTACTGATGGTACAATGCCTTGGGCCTAGGAGAGATGGCATTTTTGGGGCACATGGTGTAATCTCACCTCTCCATCATGGTGAATCAACACAAGAGGTCAAAACATAGAGAGGGGAAAATGGTTGGCAAGATGGTTCCTAGGCACCCCATCGAGTCACGTTCTCCCATAAGGATGCTAAAATGCTTTGTGATTGAATTAATGATTGACCATGAGCTTACTAATATTTAATTATGATAATCTGCTAATTACTATTATTGTGGTAAATGATTATAATTTGCTAATTAGTATGATTGTGGTAAATGATTCTAATTCGTGTGCAGGATTTCACTTAGGTGAAAGATATTCTCTAACCCCTTTGCTTATTTAAATTAAGGGATTAGAGAAAATTTAGGGCATTCCCAATTAGGGGACGTTACATAGAGGGATGAAGTTGCATGTAGACCAGTTCCTCTCATTAGTAGAAGAATTAGAAACTTGGAACTAGAGACTATTGGGGTTGTCAACAAATGAGGCCCATGCATGGTCCACCATAGTAGTGGGTCCTCTTGTGCCCTAGTCTCCCTATCCAATTTTCCCTCTTTTGGATATCCTGTGAGTGCGGTAAATTTGTTTCACTCATGATGTATGGTGGTGGCAACCTCAACATTGTACATCTTTATAAGTGCTTTCATGAAACCTGTCTTCACCTCAGCATGAGCCCATGAGTTATAAATAAAGATGCATTTTTTTTGGATAATATTGGATACCATATCAGCAATTTATAATATGTAAAGTTGCTAATGAAATATCCAAAGGGATGCTAAAGCAAAATTAAACTACATAACATCCAAAGCTAAAGCATGTAGGACAGACAAATTTCTACCTATACATAGAAAGTTATACAGAGTTAGCCATCCTTTCTACATGTTAGATTCTTTCCTTTCCAATCCTTTGGTGGAATGAGGGATAGAAGAACAGATAGATTCATAAGCCAAAAATCTCGCCCAAAGAAAAGAGAGGAGGATAAAATAAGGAAGAATCAATCCTGACGTAATTATGCCTATCTTGTAACATATGGGATGCAAGTGAAAAGCATCTGGCTTCAGTGATGCCAATTAGAGGATTAGCATTTCTAGGAATGTAAAGCATAAATATTTTAACCTCTTACAGTAGTTAGTGATACTTAGAGTAGCTTCACATACAAGCACTATAATCATAGAGATTATGACAAATCGTAAATTGGATGTTGCTAGCAATAAATTATTTATATAGAAAAAATCTATCTCCCGAATGAATTAGAGGATACATCAAAATTATTAAATCAGTTTGCAATGTGAGGCAATAGGTATGATCTCAAAACATTTGGCTTGGAGAAGATCCTTATTTGAATTATGAGGGCAATAAGTGTCTCCATATTTGCTCTTATTCGTGCTTTGTTATTAACTAGGGACCTCTCAATACTCGATGATGAATGATAAAACCATCAAGATACACTCTTGCACATACAATAATTAATAATATGGAGGGGATCCAACTTCTTAGGAGATACAAGCTTTCTATGAATAAAAGCAGATATCATCACCACTATCTACGTTGCTGAATGCTAAGATTTATCTCTTGCCAACACATCACAGCTTTTATAGTAAGTTCAATCAAAGGAATTATGAATTACATAAACCTTTCAAAATGTTTCCCTGATCAATAAACAAATGATTTGGCCCTCTAGCCAAGTGACTAAAGCTCATTGGAGACAAACAAAAGAATGAGCATCAGATGTTAGGAAACATGAAGTGTGTGCCATGAGGAGCAAAATATTTGTAACCACACTAAACATCGACAAAGAGTTATATGTGCATTAGATCTGGATGCTATCCAAGCTACAAAATTTGGAGGTCCAAAAATGTGGAAAAGAATCCATCATTTGATCAGATATTGTACAGAATGTTGCAAAATGTTGATTTGTAAATCTGGATCCTCTTTTTTTAAAAACTTCTCTAATCCACAGACCATCGATTGCACAACAAATTCAAATTTAACATGATGAAGCTCTAGAGAAGTTGAGTATGTCTGTTTTCACTGGAGCCAAAAAACTCATGTTGTCAGAAAGAACAAAAAGATGTGGATGTAACTATGAAAAAATACTTTTAGTTTGTTTTCACTAGAGCCAGAAAGCTCATGTTGTCAGAAATAACAAAAAGATGTGGACATAAGTACGACAAAATGTAATGTCCCTAATAGGATTTATACTAATTTTAACATAAATTACCAATTTCCCAAGCAAACAATGAATTTAGAGAGTACCTTGGCTTGATTCAATTCCTGCAAACAAGTTAGAGATCAATTACAATAATAACTTAGCACGTAGAGTATCATGGTTAAACATTAGTAAATCCGTAGTAAATTCGTTAATCCAGTTATTGCCTCATCCTAGGGATGCTCAACCATGGGAGAACATGGAAGAGAGTGACTTGATGGGGTGTCCTTAGCCTCTCTAGGCCGAAAAGTAGTACCCTTTGGACTAAAAGGCAATACCCCTTTGGCCTCATGTGGCCCATGCCATTCATATGAGGTGGCCTACCTAGTGAGAATTCTAATTTGGCTGTTATCCCCCCATCTTGCCATCTTTCACCATTTCCTTATGATTTAATCTCTTGTGCTGGTTCACCATGATGGAGGGTTGAGATTAAAATAGATGCCTTGAAAATGCCATCTCTCCTAGGTCCAAGGCACTGTACCATTGGTACCCCAAATGGATACCCCCTTGGCCTCATTGGGACTATTTGGTCCCTCATTATAGGACACATTGGTCCTCCATTATAGGACACTAGGTCCTCCATTATAGAACACATTGGTTCTCCATTATAGGACACTTGGTCCTCCATTATAGAATACATTGGTTCTTCATTAATTGGCTCTCCATTATAGGACACTCGGTCCTCCATTATAGAACACATTGGTTCACCATTATAGAGGTGGTGTACCTAGGAGAGGGTCCCTTTAACAATGCGTTATATCCCATAATTTTTCCATCATAAATTCATTAACTTACAATACAAACTGAATATCTTATTTTCCAGCTTATCTCTTACTCCTTCCCCAAGTTGATGATCTGTTCTTAGCACTCAGGAGATATTGTTAGTGTAAATCAATCACATAAGAATCTATTATCCAAAATTATATTAAAACATCACAATTACTTGTAAGGTTCAATAATTGCTGCAAGCATTATTATCACATAATTGTATAAGAAATACATATATAGATATATAACTAGTTTTAATTAATTTCAATACTCCATATGAACATGTATGGGTTATATATATACACACACACTTAACCGTTTTCAATCTTCCCATAATCACTTTGTATGAATTATAGACTTAAGTACCTTACTACAATATATATATCAATCACATAAGAATCACTTGGTCCTCCATTATAGAATACATTGGTTCTTCATTAATTGGCTCTCCATTATAGGACACTCGGTCCTCCATTATAGAACAAATTGGTTCACCATTATAGAGGTGGTGTACCTAGGAGAGGGTCCCTTTAACAATGCGTTATATCCCATAATTTTTCCATCATAAATTCATTAACTTACAATACAAACTGAATATCTTATTTTCCAGCTTATCTCTTACTCCTTCCCCAAGTTGATGATCTGTTCTTAGCAATCAGGAGATATTGTTAGTGTAAATCAATCACATAAGAATCTATTATCCAAAATTATACTAAAACATCACAATTACTTGTAAGGTTCAATAATTGCTGCAAGCATCATTATTGCATAATCGTATAAGAAATACATATATAGATATATAACTAGTTTTAATTAATTTCAATACTCCATATGAACATGTATGGGTTATATATATATATACACACTTAACCGTTTTCAATCTTCCCATAATCACTTTGTATGAATTATAGACTTAAGTACCTTACTACAATATATATATTAATTTACAATTCTGCAATCACAAATAATTATACTGACTGATATAGTGGAATCCATAATTCTGAAATCATAAATTAATTTATACTAACTGTGCTGGTCAACCTGCTCGTTTCCTTTGTTTCCCAATCGATGCCTTCCCTCCTATAGAATCTGATTTTATATCCCCTACTTTGGAGAAAGGGTGCGATTACTCATGGAAAGTCATACACTTTAGTTAGTGAGCATTTATTCCCCAATCGCTGTCATATGAATCACTTCACTTTGGTATTAGCTATATTTATTTGTATTAGGAACCACTGCCTCTTAATTGCTGCTCTTGTAATATTCTTAATAATCCATATCTTTCCTATGTCATATGCGATGGTGCTGATGATAATGTATCGTATATTAAATGTTTCTTGCTAACACATTTATTATTATTATTATTATTATTTTTATATTAGTTTCTTTTAAATTGTCAGTATAAGATTGTAATATATTTAATTGTAATATATAAATATATTACAATGATTAATGATATTTAAACTGTCAATATTATATTATATTATATTATAATATTATCTTACGATTATTATAATTGTAATAACATTAAATTGTAATGTGCCGCCCCTGTTTGTTCTTTAGATTACTTATATTATGTTATTTTTATTTATTTGTGGTCTTTCAGAACAAGACAGGAGATGCAGAAGGGATTTTATGTTTTGCATGGATTGCCTTTTCAACGTAATGTAGAAATATAAGCATGCAATGGAAACCCAGAAAATTTAAAGAGATATGAGCAAAAATGCAAAAACCTAGTTCATAGAATAGCTCAAAACCATTTATAGAAACATACCCATATTTATTTCTTCAAGTTGAAGTACTGCTGTCATAAACCGGCTAGGGACTGGCAATGGAAAAAGCTACAAAGTAATATATTTCAATGGCTGCTCTCATATAATGAATGTAATGTCTACTGTAGGTTTCCAACACCTCCAAACAAGGTAGTATGACCCCAAACAGCCAAGCAAATCTCCTCCTAGACTCCCACGTCCAAATCTTCCTGTATGGCCAACTTGAATTGGTATGGCCTGCTGTAGTAAATGTATGGCCAGCAAAAAGAGGTTTGCAACCCACAACAATGCCTCAAGCTGATATAAATCTGCTGTTAGAATGTATACCTCTGCTGTTCATAACAAATCTGCATAGTTTCATAAGATATCTTCATTGAATCTCCACCAAAAAGCATCAAATGAAGCTCAATGCAAACATTGGATGTATTTGCCTCTACTAGCACCCTTGGATGGTCTTTCACACCTGCAAAATGCTGTTACTGATGGAAGTTTTCATTCTTAACAACCTTGGTTCCGAATCTCTCCAAAACCCTCAAACCCTTCTAGAGCAAAAAGCCAAAATAATGAATAATCCAAGCATAACAAATGAATTGCCTTTTTCCTTCTTATATTTCCTCAAGAGGGTCGATTTAATTTTGGAGGGAATAATTTATTTAAAAATACTTTTAATATTTCCCAAGGTGGGCTCCCCTTTCCATGACTTGAGTGTCTTTTTAATAATATTTTATTTTTCCACACTTAACCATTATAACCCAAAGTCCAATATTAAATAATATTAATAATTTGTGGACTTTAAAACGGAGGCCCAAATGAACTCGGAATTCAGTGATCTATAGACTGTTGGAAAGCTCTCGCCAAGACGCTTCATCTCCAACACTGAAAATCTTGAAACAGATAGAAACCCTAATTTGCCAAAAATAGCAAGTTTGGGCCCGAGCAATCAAAACCACCTCAAAAAATGCCAACTGAAGATCATACTAAAACCAAGCCAACATGCACTCAAATAATGACCAACTGATCCAAGTCACTGCCAATAATGGTTCCCTAACCAGGCTGGTTAGTCTACTGGAACTCAATAATAAACTAACTCAACTATTTGTTTGGCTATAAAGGGGACATTACATAAATTGCTGATATGTATTTTATTTATTTGTATTTCAATGTTCTATATTTTAGTGTTGCAATTTCGAGGGCATGACACAAAATACTTTTAGTTGAACAAGTCTCCGAATACCCACAAGAAGGCTTGGTATTAAACACTTGCAAATTTGTCATTTCATGCTTTATGGACAAAACTTGGAAATAAAATGGGAAGATTATGGAATGTTATTTCAACATAGAGTTATCCTTAACAATCAAATCCAAAAGGAATGCAAAAACAATTTGGCTTCATTTCTTTGTAAGCTATTTTGCCAGGTACAAATAAGTGAGTTTCTATGCTTGATCAGAGCCTTGGCAAAGCCATAGTATGCACACGCACACCATTCCTGACAATTGTACCCCTTGCCTTGGTTCATCAAATGGTCACAGTTCTAATCAATCTTTAGTTGTCTACTCTAAAATCTAAAATTATAAGTTTGCAATATAAGTGGAAAATTTCAAAGAGAAATTTATAGCATGTCACAATAGATGAATACACCCACATTAACAATTGATAGCTATTATCTGAATATATGTCATGATCCTCCTATACTTTCATATATAAAAGGTAACATACATTATGATTCTAGCATATTAGAGCTTCTTGACTCGAGGTACTAGTTATAGCAACATGCAAGCTTTGTTATTGAAGGCTACACCTATACCTATATATATGTGAATGTTATGTACATGTATCTTTTGTAATTGCATCAGAAAGTTTAGTTTGTATTGAAACAAATCTAATTGCAAGTTTCTCTCTAACTCTATAGAACATATTGTTGAATACTTCTTCTATGCTGGTATAATCCCCATTAAACCCTTTGAATAGAAAAAGATTTAATCAATATTATAGTAATATAGTGTAAAAGTTAGTATCAATGTATATTTTATTATTATAAATCTAGACCGTTCATCATTAGGTCTCAGATCTGATGGTCGATATTTTGTTGGCTTGACTTGCCCTAGAAGGCAACCCTATTTTATGAGGGCGTTGCATTACGACTGTGTAGTGATGCATTTTGAGAGTTTGATAGTGGTTGTGTTGCCTCTGGATTTGTGGTTGGTGATACTCCAGTGAGAAGCTTGCTCTGCAAGTATATTGTAATCTCCATGATTTCTAAATAATATATTGGGTGACTTTTGGAGCGTGGGGTTTTCCCCACGTAAATCACTATGTTGTGGTATGCATGATATTTATGTTTATTTCTATTTAAGTTTCCGTAACTGTTGTGAAGATCTATAAAGTCTTGCATTATCCTCCTCTCAAGATTAGTGTAGGAAGTTGTTTTCCTACCTTAACTTCCTTACAAGTGGTATCAGAGCCGATCACCTTTGGTTTCAGTTGTGGGTTGTTGGGTTTTTGGAACTAATCTAGATTTGAGTGGGAGCTTGTGCAGGAGATACTTAGTGATCTCGTTGCAGGAATTTTCAGGTGGCAAGTTGATCAGGGAGAATAAAGGTGGATAAGTTTTTTGGAAATAATTTTGAAATGTGGAAGCTGAAGATGGAGGATCTGTTGATAGATCGAGATCTATGGGATGTTGTTGATGAGAATGTTTCAAGGTCTGCAGATGCTACTTTGGCTGC
>CM021106.1:298042791-298185031 GCA_007115665.2 Sequoiadendron giganteum
AAGTAGTCTTTTCATTTGGTAGTCCTTTCCAATGGACCAAAAACTGAAAATAAGCATTATCTTTTGCTTTTGACCGGTTCTTCACCAAAGAATGCTGTCCTTCACTTGATGGATGGTCTACATACTCTGCCACAACATCTTGTTCTCCCTCCAAAATCTGCTTCATCTTAAATTTTGGTCTATCTCTCCTTAAGGCTGCAATCACAACAAGAGATTTGTGTATTCCTTCCTTGCTTCTACTTGCCATGTCATCCAACCAACTTTCTTGATCAGCATCATATCCACCTTCCAATACCTCATTGTGCCAGACTTGCAAAACAAAACATGGAACCCCTTGTTTGAAATTGGGCCCCTCAACTTCATCTTCACCAATCTGCCTGATCAATGCAAACATAAAGTAGGTGTTGATGTTATAGTGGCAAGAGATATCCTTCACTCAATTTAAAATAATAAATGATAAATAAATTAAATTCCAAGGCAAGTCGGACTTGCTATAAATAATAATTTTATTTTCTATGAGGCCGACCCAAATGAAAAGTCACCTTATTTCTTAAATGAGGCTGACTCAAAATGAAGAGACACCTTGCTTTGTATATATACAAGGCGCTGATCACTCATTTGATGATCAATTTAATTCAGAAAAGGAAATCGCACTACAAGGAGGAATTCACACATTAGCAACAGTTCATTATATTGCATCAGCAAATTGATATCAAGGAGAAATAATAACTGGTTGTTTAATTGCATCTAGGAGAGGTGCGATCTTTCATTACATCAAATCGCCCTTGTGTTTGGCCCAAGTTGTAAGCAGATTTCTACTCCTTTCAATCAAATATAAGAGATATAATTTTTGGCTGGGTTTTCTCCCTTGAGAAGGAGGGTTTTCCCAGGGTATTTGTTGTGTTTGATTGTTAATCATTTCGTATTTCTGCTTATCTTCATTTCTGCTCTAAAACTAACATGGTATCAGAGCGGGTCTAAGCAAGATCAGATTAGATTTGTTTAAGCAACGAAGTCTTCTTCTTATCTAGGAGAGGGCAGTTTATCTAAGCATCGAAGATGGTGAATAGATTCAAGGTTGAAGATAGGTTTGATGGTGCATCAAATTTCACCTCTTGGAAATTCAAAGTTCTGATTGCACTAGAAGAAAATGATCTTTTAGACTTCATGGAGAATGATGTGCCCGAGCCATCCGATGATGCTGAGAAAACTCAATGGAAGAAGAATGGCACGAAGGCTAGGAAGATCTTGATAGACTCTGTGAAGGATCATCTAGTGCCAATTATCTCCAAGATGAAGACAACCAAAGACATGTTCGAGACTCTACAAGGATTGTATGAGATCAACAATACCAGCAAAGCTCTTGCCTTGAGACAACAACTCCATCATATAAAAATGGCTAAAGGAGCTTCAGTCATCTCCTTTTTCATGACGTTTGCTGAGTTGAGAGATTAGCTATGCGCCATTGGAGATATAGTTGAAGATAGAGACCTAGTTATGTTGGCACTGAATGGTCTTCCTCAATCTTGGGAGCTCTTTATCCAAAGCATTAGTGGAAGATCTAAGTTGCCCAAGTTTGATCGTCTTTGAGCTGATTGCATTCAAGAGGAATCCGGATTGGTAGCAAGAGGAAATGGGCGAAGCTCTCATAATGAAGAGAATCATGTCCTTGCTACTCAAGCTTCCAAAAGGAAAGGAAGAGAAGGGAGAAAAGGCAATTTCAAGAGGAATAGAGATAGAAATCAGATTCTCTTCCTGAACCCAAGAAGAAGGATCTCTCTCACATTCAATGTTTTAGGTGTGACAAGTATGGTCACTATGCTCGAGATTGCATATCAAAACCAAAGCAACATGCTTCTACCGCAGATGTTGATAATGTGTCACCTCAAAAGGAATCTAGAGACAACTCAAGGGGATTTCTATTCATCTCCGCTCTTTCAAGCAATGTTCCAATCGACAGTGACACTTGGTTGATTGATAGTGGTGCATCACGACACATTACAGGATATTGAGAGCATCTTTCGGACTTGGTAGAAAGAGAAACCAACTTGCAAGTGATAATTGAAGATGATGCTTGTTATTTCGTAAAAGGAGCTGGGACCACCTCTCTTCATCTCGATTCTGGCATCCCTCTTCACTTGAGTAATGTCTTGTTTGTACCAGGAATCAAAAGAAATCTTGTCTCCATTTCAACATTTGACGACAAAGGGTACCAGGTTGCTTTCTCTGAAGGGAAAGTTCTTGCTTGGCCTAAGAACTCTAGTATCAAAACAACTCATGTGATTGGTGTTCGTCAAAAGAGCCTATACAAAATTTCTATTTGTCCAGTTCAGACACTATTGCACGACTCTATCAGTTCGAGTGAGCTATGGCACAAGAGACTTGCTCACTTACACTTCAGAGTTCTTCCATCTATGGAGAAGATGGTTACTGGTCTATTGTTGGTTGAAAATTTTGTGTATTTGGGAAAGCGTACAAAATTGTGGTTTCAGCCACAGTACGTGAGATAAACTCTCTTAATTAAGGGAAGGCTCCCCCTTTGCTTTCTATTTTAACAATTTAGAAATAAAATCTAACTATAAATCTACTCTAAATCTGGGTGAAACTCTGTCTTGTTCTCTCTTTTCAGAAAAAACACTTATTCTTTTATCTTATTTCAGAAAAGAATCACAACTGGAAGCATATATGATTGATGAAGTAAACAAATAAATAAGCAAAGTTTCCATAAAGGCACAAAGTCCTCCGTTGCTCCTCCGGGATGGGAAAACAAATTGAAAGCTCAAAGTCTTTGACAACTTACTCTCCTATTAACCTTTTTAGATGGTTTTCTGGTAACCAAGTACAATATGTAGCAGCTCAAAGTCTAATTACATGATGCACTTTTTATGCACAAACATATAAAATTAAAACAGCACAAAGTCTGCAAGTTACCCACTCTGCTTGAGGGTTCTACAATAGCTTCAAACGTGACTAACAACTCAAAGTCTGCATTATCAAATCTGAAAAACCAATCTAAAACTCCAAACACAATAAGCAGCTCAAAGTCTGCAAAATTCAGCTTGAATCCCTCTTGTATAACACCACAAAACTCACAATCAATATGCAGGAAATGTTGTCACATAACACCTTGAATCAACACAAAGTTTGAAAGCAATTTGCCTCTTTTAATTGATTGTAATTTGATTTACATCTAAGCTCAAAGTCTTAGAGTGCACGTACAAACTGACAGAATTTTGTTGCATTGCCAAAAGATAAAATATTACAATAGACCCCCTCAAGTATATATAGGAGAGAAGCCTTGAGAAAAAGGTGGGAGGATCCCAACAAACTTGAGAAATTCTCTCAACCACTAACTAATTGCAATTGACTTATTCAACATTACAAGTCTTATTGTATTTTGACTTGTAATGTAATCACATGTAATTACATTTACAACTTTGCAAGTGATATGATTACTTGCAATTACAATATGTAATTTGTCAAAACTAAATTACAAGTACATAATTGAAACTATTCTAAGTGTCCGAAGACACGACTTGAACTACATCATCCTTGATTGGGTCTTCATGCTGCTATTTGAAAAACATTCTTCCATCTCTGTCTTGAAAGAATTCTATGCTCAATCATGTCACCTGTTCAACTCCTTGTGTGGCTTCGTCATGTTGTTGTTCTTTCTTTGTATCATTCTCCAGCCTTGGAATTTGCTTGAAAAATAAGGCCCACGCCTTATATTATCAATTTGGTAGGTCATGTGTCCAAACAAGACTAATGAGAATGAAACAAAGGGGCTGCAAAAGTGGGGCCAAAGCTCAATTTTGGGTTTTGGAAGGCTAACTGCAAGTTTTAAGTGCAAGGTAGAAAAAATAAGAAGTCATTGCAAATTAAAGCAACTTCAAACTTGCAATTTTAATGAAAAATCCCGACTTGCTATTTGGATGATAAAAACCCGAAATTAGGTCAAAGCCCTATTTTGTAAAATTGACAATGAGGATGAAATGGAGATGAGTGTGAATGAGTGAGGTAAACTTGGTGAAGAAAAATGGAAGTGGTGTTTTGTTGAGACGATGACCTTTGAGATGATGAAAAATGCATTTGCACTCAAGGGAAAGACGTTTTTGAAGAAATGACGATTCCTCCATGAGAATACACGTTTTTATTTCAAATACCTCTTGGAGACAATGATATTTCTAGACACAATAGATATGGTTTTCAGCTGCAAAAACGTTTTGGACAAAAACATGTTTTCAAGAGGGCCGTGGTTTTGCTGAGAGAAAACTCGTTTTTGCTGACATGAAGAGAATGACCACAAACAAAAACGTGATTTCTAAAAACAATCAATGCAAGACATCTAATGGAAAGGCGTTTGAAACAAAATCGCAATTTGGTCATAACAAAACACACTTTTGGTTGAAGAAGACTTTCAAATAATTAAAAAAAAAACATTTTACCAAAGACAAGATGCGATTTTGATAGTGAAAGGAAGAACCAAACAAAAGGAAACAAGACAATATAAAAACATACCTGAAGATGTTAAGCTGAAAACGAAAAATGGAGAGAAAACCCTAGATAACTTCCTTAATCAAGCTGAGAAAATGTGATTTCAGTTGAAGAATTTATGGAATCTCCACCAAAAAAGGTAGACAATCCAACTTGAACTCAAACTTCTCCTCAAAATGGGGCGAATTTCTCCAATCGGATTTTTCCAACACAAAGACAAGTGAAAATAACACAAAAAAGACCAAAGTCGGGTTTTTAGACTCTTTCAGCAATTTGTCTTTTTACTCATGGGAAAAATAGGAACTTTTGGCTCACTTAGCAATTTTATTTTTGACAAAGAGTGAAAAATAGGAACTTTTTGACAATTTAGCAATTTTATTTTGTCTCTTGAGCCAAATAGGAACTTTTTGATGACTTAACAATTTTGTTTTTGTCAAATGAGTGAAAATAGGAACTTTTTGGAGTTTTAACAATTTCACTTAAAACACAATAGGAACTTTTTGACACTTTAGCAAAAATAGAATTTTTTTGGAGTTTTAACAATTTCACTTAAAGCACAATAGGAACTTTTTGACACTTTAGTAGCAAAAATAGGAATCTTTTGGAGTTTTAACAATTTCAGTTAAAGCACAATAGGAACTTTTTGACACCTTAGCAATTTTGCCTTAAAACTTAAAACTTCCTATTTTGCTGAGCTGCCTTAAAAACCCGAATTTGACCAAAAACACAAAAAAAATGTCTCAAAATTTTACAAAAACAGAAAAAGGAGCTGATGAAAGGATGCCCAAAGGAATCATCAATTAAAATCTAAAGTTTTCTAACCTCAACACCTCGTAAAACGTGCTTTAACACAAAAAGATCCCTACTTGCAATGGTATCAAAAATCCCGAAATTGGACAAAACAAGGGGAAAAACATGTCAAAATGCTCCTAAATTTCGCACAAGGAAAAATAGGAT
Source organism: Sequoiadendron giganteum (assembly GCA_007115665.2). NCBI lineage: Eukaryota > Viridiplantae > Streptophyta > Pinopsida > Cupressales > Cupressaceae > Sequoiadendron > Sequoiadendron giganteum. The sequence goes on from CM021106.1 coordinate 298,048,246, forward strand.
GGAGACCAATCGCTGCACAATTCAATTGGAGAATTTTGGTGCCTTGAAATGCGTGTCATAGAGATTTATGAAGAAATTTTAGGCAAAATTTCATATAGGTTGTCCAATTTTGAATTCTCAAAATTGAAGACTACATCTACCAAAGCTTAGTTTGGAGCATGATGGCATTTGCAGAGGATGTGCGCTTGGTAAGAATATCAAGGGTCCCTTCCATAGTAGTGATAGTAGATCAAAAGGAATTTTAGATCTTGTTCATTTTGATTTATGTGGACCAATGTTTGTGGCATCTTTGAGTGGATTTTGGTATTATGTAATTTTCATTGATGATTACTTTTGGAAGACTTGGATTTACTTCTTGAAATCTAAGGAGTCTGAAGAAGTACTTGATAAATTTAAAAAATTCAAGGCTCAAGTAGAAAACATGTCCGGGAAAAGAATTAAAGTTCTGAGATCAGACAATGGAGGAGAATACACTTTTGGAGGATTTCGTAATTTTTGCATTGAGGTAGGGATCAAGAGGGAGTTTTTTGTTCCATATAACCCTTTGCAAAATGGAGTTGCCGAAAGAAAGAATAGATCCATAGTTGAGGCAGCCAAAACTATGATTCATGATCAAGACTTATAGACTTTCCTTTGGGCAGAATCTTCCAGAACTGCCGTGTATGTTCAAAACCGAAGCCTTCATCGAATATTGTGTAACATGACTCTTGAAGAGGCCTTCACAGGTGTGAAACATGAGGTTAGTCATTTAAGAATTTTTGGTTGTCCTGTTTATTTTCATGTGCCTAAGGATAAAAGATCAAAGCTAGAACCTTCAGGCAAGAAGGGTATATTTGTGGGATACAGTGAGTCTTCTAAGGCCTATCGAGTCTACATTCTTGAACAGAAACAGATTGAGATCAGCAAGGATGTCTCCTTCGAAGAGGAAGTAGCATTCAAAAGATCTAAAAGGTCTTACGTGGAGATAGACAGTGAAGAATAGGAGACACCTCAGGATATGGACATTTCTCGTGATCATACTCCTGAGATTCAGAGGGAGTCTAATGAACTAGACGAGACTATTGATCCAGTTGATCCCATAGAACCAATTGATGGGCCGAGAGACATTGCTGTAGGTCAAAAGAGACCTCTATGGGTTCGACAAACTATGCAAGAGGCAAAAAAGTATGCAGCTCCTCGAGGCGCCTTTAGAGAAAGCAAGAGACCGCAAAAGTTTCTAGGTTATGTGGCATTGATGAGTCACATCATTGATTCTGAGCCTTCCGGTTTTGAGGAGGCATCGAACCAACAAGTATGGAAAGATGCAATGACAAAAGAATATTAGTCCATCATCAAGAATGATGTTTGGGATGTTGTTCCGAGACTTGAAGGGAAATCAGTTGTGTCTTCCATGTGGCTCTACAAAATCAAGCATCCAGTTGATGGTAGCATTGAGAAGCACAAAGCGAGATTTGTGGCAAGAGGATTCTCTCAAAAGGAGGGAATAGATTATGAGGAAACATTTGCTCCTGTTGCTTGATATACATCTATCAGGACTATTATTGCTATTGCATTCGCTAAAGGCTGGAAGCTACATCAAATGGACGTAAAGACTGCATTTCTTAATGGTGTGATTGAAGAAGTGTACATTGAGCAGCCAGATGGTTTTGTGATTCATGGGAAGGAGTCTCATATATGCAGATTGAAGAAGGCTTTGTACGGCCTTAAGCAAGCACCTCGTGCATGGTATGAAAGGATTGATCGATATTGGATGAGCTTGGGATTCTCCAAGAATGATGCAGATTCCAATCTTTACTTCAAGGTAGTTGATGATTTATTTCTTACTGGAGCAGAGTATCTCATTGGCAGATGCAAGAAAGAGTTAGCCTCCGAGTTTGAGATGAAGGATCTTGGTCTTATGCATTACTTCCTGAGACTGGAAGTGTGGCAAAGACCTAATGAGATTATTTTAAGTCAAGGGAAATACACTATAGACATCTTGAAGAGATTTGGGATGATGGATTGCAAGTCTATGTCTACACCTACAGAGACAAATTTGAAGAAGTTGAATGAATCAACAACTGGTTCAGATTTGGTAGATCACACCATGTACAGACAATTGATTGGATCATTGATGTATCTAGTCAATACTAGACCAAACATTTGTTATGCGGTGAGTGCTCTCAGCCAATTCATGTGTGAGCCAAGACAAATACATATAGTTGCAGCAAAGCATATCTTGAGATACTTGCGTTGCACCGTGGGATATGGCTTGAGATATACTTCATGTGAAGATCTGAAGCTACAAGACTATACTGATTCTGATTGGGCCGGGAGTGTAATTGATAGGAAGAGCACCTCTGGATGTTGCTTCCGTTTGGGGTTTACCATGATTTCTTGGTGTAGCAGGAAGTAGACTTTTGTGGCACTAAGCATTGCAAAGGCTGAATATATTGCAACATGTGTAGCAACTCGAGAAGCAGTGTGGCTTCGAAAGCTCCTTGCAAGATTGTTTGGGCAAACATTGGAGCCGACTGTGATTCATTGTGACAATCAAAGTTGTGTGAAGCTCTCAATAAATCTAGTGTTTCATGATAGGACAAAGCATGTGGAGATCAAGTATCATAACATCAGAGACATGGTGCTGAGGAAAGCAATTCAACTCAAGTACATTTGCACTAATGATCAAACGACTGATATTCTCACCAAGCCTCTCTCCAGAGTGAAGTTTGCACATTTTCGGGACAAGCTTGGAGTAGTGGAGAATGTCACCCTTGCCGAGAAGGGGACTCAACATCAGTGAGCTTTGCTATAATGCATATTTCTCTGAGACGAAGAAATATGAGGTGAAAGCCCTCATCCATCTCCGAGACGAAGATGTGGTTCTTTCCACACATGGTAGTAGCCATGGTGGATGTCATGTTGAGAGACTCCATGGCAACATCACGTTGAGAGACTCCGTGATGAACCCTTTGTACTTGTGTTTTTCCACACAAGGGTAGCAGCCATGGTGGACGTCATGTTGAGAGACTCCATGACGACATCACGTTGAGAGACTCCGTGATGGGCACTTGTGCCCATGTTTCCTTCCACACATGGGAGTAGCCATGGTGGACGTCATGTTGAGTGACTCCATGACGATATCACGTTGAGAGACTCCGTGATGAACTCTTTTCCACAAATGGGTGTAGCCATTGTGGATGTCATGTTGAGAGACTCCATGACATGGATATCTGGAAGGATACCTCCCTAGCTAAGAGGGAGTGTTGATGTTATAGAAGCAGGAGATATCCTTCGCTCAATTTAAAATAATAAATGATAAATAAATTAAATTCCAAGGCAAGTCAGACTTGCTATAAATAATAATTTTATTTTTTATGAGGCCGACCCAAATGAAAAGTCACCTTGTTTCTTAAATGAGGCCGACCCAAAATGAAGAGATGCCTTGCTTTGTATATATACAAGGTGCTGATCACTCATTTGATGATCAATTTAATTCAGAAAAGGAAATCACACTACAAGGAGGAATTCGCACATTAGCAGCAGTTCATTATATTGCATCAGCAAAGCGATATCAAGGAGAAATAATAATTGGTTGTATAATTGCATCTAGGAGAGGTGCGATCTTTCATTACATCAAATCGGCCTTGTGTTTGGCCCAAGTTTTAAGCAGATTTCTGCTCTTTTCATTCAAATATAAGAGATATAATTTTTGGCTAGGTTTTTCTCCCTCGAGAAGGAGGGTTTTCCTAGGGTATTTGCTGTGTTTGATTGTTAATCATTTTGTATTTCTGCTTATCTTCATTTTTGCTCTAAAACTAATAGTAGGCTGCACCCTCATACTCCAACTGCAAATGTGGATTGTCTTCAATCACCTTGAAAGCTTTGTCTTCCCATTATGGAAACCTTGCATGAGAACTGACACTTTTCCTTGAAATATCATCTATTACCACATCAACATGTTCTTGCAACAAATCTTGAACCTCTAATGGCCATTGATCAATCCTACTTGCTGTTATAGCAGCCATATGTTTACTTACCATTTTACTTGGCTTTTGTTCTTCAATCAAGGACTTCTTAATGTCTGATTTTGCTGCTCCCACTTGTCTTCTTCTCTGAACAATCTTCTTGATAGGCCACATAACCTTCTTCTTGATTGGTAAATGCCAACTTAGCATCTCAATCTTCACTCTTTCTTCCATCTTTTCTCGAATTTCCATCATTAGTTCCAAAGCCTACCTCGACTCTTTTATCTCTTGATCCACATCTATTTTTTTTGCCTTCTCCTTTTGCTTCTTCATCTTTTTTTCCTCACTTTTCATCACTTGTTTTTTTTTGTAAATTCTCACTCTGCAAGTATCTCTTCCACACATCCATTCTTTCGGTATTCCAATACCTTCACACACATAATTATCCTCCACCCAATAGGATTCTGGAAGATGCACTCTCCAAGACCTCTTCTACCCACTTCCTCTTAGTGGAAGAAATTTGCACACCCTCTACCCAACTTCATCACTATTGGAGGATACAACAAACCTCTCACAACTTCCTCTTAGGGTCTTCTAGCTCTGATACCAATTGATGCAGAGTGGGGGGTAGGCATCAATGATTAGACATCATGTTTTAAGATTAAGGGTTCTTATTCCTTCAAACTTCAGAATTGCTTCAATGCCCTTAAGCCTACACAAGGCTAAAACCTTCAAATTTGATAACCAACACTCAAGACTCTTACCAAACCTTTGAGATACCTTTGAATATGTCTACATGACCTGTACAAACCCTCCATGGCTTCCAAGCACCAAGATCTAACCAACTTCTATGGTTTCCCTACTAAGGTCACTGAATTCTAGTAAAGTTCCAAAACTGATAAAATGGTGATAACTTGCAAACCAGACCTCATATCCAAAATCTAAAATCTATTTCAGATACCCATTCGGGCCTTATTAAACATATGTGGAAATGGGTATAGGCTATTTTGGAAAGTGGGGGTCAAAAAATGACTCTCCCGTTTTTGCAACTAGCACAATTAGGCTTGCTCACATAGGGATTTATTGGTTCTAAGACTCCCAAGGCTCAACTCACTTCACCAACACCTTTACCATGTCTAATATGGTCTGCACAAACTCTCCAAACCAATTCCCACCTTTTTTCAATGACTTTTCATCAAACCCTACCTTCTAGGCATCAATCTTGCCCAAAACAATGAGGTTTTCCCACTAGGGCATCACCCAAACTTCATCAAATCTTACACCCTTCTCTTGCAAACACCGCACACATACAATATACCCTATCTACCTCCATTCCACCGAGTTTGACAAGTTTTCATTGGTGGAATGGAGAGTTCTTCATTTTTCTTCCTCTCAACCCTGTTGAACTAGGGATTCAAACCTGCCTTGAGTAAAATGGCGATAAAACACTCAAAACTCAAAACCAATAGAAATCTAATTCAATTCTCGATCCACACTCAAAACTCAAAACCAATAGAAATCTAATTCAATTCTCGATCCAGTACACTCAACTAGGAACCATAAAACTTCCGTACAAAAATGTACAATACTTTGAAACAGCAAAAAACGTGTGAAAATTACAGAAAACAAGGGTTCTTTAATGAATTTTCAACAAATACAACTCTCCAACCTTGGGCTCACCTTCACAAGGCCAATTTGAACATATGACATCAGTTTCCCAACTGCTCTTTGAGTTTCCACGACCAAATAACTCCCTTTCCCACAATGACCCTTCATATTCCTCATTTTTGCATTTTGACAACATTAGCAATATTTACAAGATTTGATAGTTTGACCCCCAAACCACCTAGCAACCTAATCAATGACTCAAACACATTTGAAATGGTCCAAATATGACCTTATTACAAACAAAACACAACAAAAACTCAAAAATTACAAAATTGCCTCATGGAGGAATGAAATCCACTAGGTGCACTGTACCGATTTGTTAGTTCATGTAAGGCATAATAACGTGGTTGTTTAAGTTGTGAAAGGAGATTTGTGATTGTAGTTAGCAGGAAAATATTGAAGGATAAATTTTTGGAAGCTTTCCAGATGGATCAATTTCAAATTCTGAAAGATTAGTCTTAGCACATTCGCAGGACTTTTATAAAAAATTCTGGTACAAAATAATGTTGGAAGATGTTGCAGGGTAAAATATCAGTTTTTGTGAACCCAGAAATTACTTGAATCAAGCAAGAGATAAGTTGGCTTGTATTGAATTGGACAAGAGTCACTCTCAGTAGTTTACTTGTGGCAAGCATAGACAGGGTTTGTTTGATGCAGATGGAAGTCTAAAAGGTTCAGATAAGTCCAGCTGCACGATGCCATATATCAACTTCCTTTCCTTCCTGGGTTTTTATTCTTCTTTTACTCTTCCCCAATGGACTCCGAGGCTACTTATTGCCCTTGTGGGTTGTGATTACCTGTACTATATTTGGAGAAATATGGTCTGGCATTTAAGTGCTTGGATGATTCCCATAAATGGTCATTTTCAGTATTCCACTATAGTTTCAAGAGAGTTAGCACACCAGGTCAACTGTTAGCTGTTAGTATTTTGTACCATTTATAATTGTTTGCTACTACAGTATACTTTTCAAAAGTGTTTAACTTGGAATATATTCATAACTGCTAATTTTGAATTTCTAAATTATTTGGAAAGAGTCAGCATAATGTTGTATGCGGTTCGACATAAAGCCGTGATTATCTGCAGAGTTTTTTTGTTACTGTGGCATAATATGTTAGTGGCACTTACAAGGTTTATATTTAACAAATTCTAACAAAAATCCACACAATAAAAACCCCCAGATTTAATTTAATCACTGTATGAAATGCCATAAAATGGAGCTGACATGTTTGCCATAGGAAACAGTTTATCATACTTACCTGTTTCCAATATAAAAAATCTCAGCACAAAACAATACAAGACCATGCACGTTAGAAAATTCAGATATTTTTGTTGTCAAAATGTCATTACATAAACAACTACCTGGTAGATCTGTTTATTAAACCTTGATTGATTAGCATGATGTGACCTATGAGCTACCACATGAGCTAATTGGACACTGCAGAAACTTAGCAAACTCAAGCTAAATCTCTTTGTTTACTCACTACGGGTACAATGACGTACGGAGTAAACAGAGATATGAAATAACATTGACAGCATATAATAATCACATGGCAATCACACAGAACATAGATATACTTCTTTATGCAGTATTCGGCAATTACATCATAATGTCTCCAGACAAAACATAACATAGCATAGTAGAACCATCTCCCTTCCCGACTACATGACTCAAGTACATCTAGTACGTTGGCGGTGGTTAAGGTACCAATCGTCGCGTCCCTTCATTATAACTAATTACTTCATCAGGAACTATTCCCGAGACAACTAACCAACATGACACGTACATAAGTACATGGATTATTAATATTTACTAATATCTTATTTACTTATGGCTCACAACTGACCAAGTACACTCATGGCCAACTACCTCGACTCATGGCCAACTACCTCGACTCATGGCCGACTACACTCTTATCAGTACCCTTGCTTTATTTGAAGTGGATTAGAGAGATGTGCTCTTTGGCATTGTCAAGAGATGGAGATTGTGGAAGCCTGTTGTGGAGATTCTCCTCACACATGGTTAAGTGTCTAGGGCATGACTTAGTGCTTTTGCATATCAGTCATAGGACACAAGGAACACTTGTTTTGGAACATTCTCAGACACGGCTGGTTGATTATAAGAATTTGTTCTTGCAACAATAAATGTGAACGTGTGAAGGGTTTTGCTTTCATGCATCATGATTTCTACATTGGCAGTTGTTCACCTAATAATTTGAACTTCCTAAATGTTCCATAACTATGATTGTTTTTTGGTTTACTACTATTCTAGATTCATAACATCACTTGCCTTGGAAAGATATAGTTCTCATTGCTCAGTTTGCCATGGTGGAACTGTGGCACATGAGAGATGATTCAGTGCACACTAATGTATGGGTTTTTTGGCTGAAAAGATTTTATTAAAAAGAAAAAAGACAAATAAGCTTAAGCAAGAGAAGAAATATTTCAAGAAGGCAGAGAACTGATGGTTTACCATAGAAAAAATAAATCAATTATCTTACAGTCTAAAATTGAAAGAATTACAGTGTACTACTTCGACACTCAAATATGCACTCTTTGTTTGCTCTCTTTATCTCTCTTATTTCAGTGTTGTGCCCTAGGTCTGTTTCATAGAAGAAGAGAACTCTATGGTTTACAATGAAAAGACCTCTCTCAGTGGAGTGCCTAGGCTATAAAAAACTAAAGCAGAAAAGTGCCTTGTTTTAAAATAATAACAGCAGCTTCTCTCAGAATTTAGAATCTAATCTAAGTATTAAAAAAGGAAACAACACACTTTTACTAAAAATGCAGAAGAGATCTGTGCCAAGCTACAGATAAGAAAAGGTAAAACAAAAAACAAAAAACTGATTGCTGCACTGTATTTGGAGAGTGTGCCCTGCTGAAAGAGAACAGTGTACCCTACTGAAGGAGAACAGTGCACCCTGCTGAAGGAGAACATCTGCCAAGCAAAAGGTACAGAAAAACTAACCTTAAGAATATACTGAGACTGCAGGTCACCTTATTGCTAAAGATTTTGGTCATTACTGCACATGGTTTAACTTTGGTAGCACACCGAAAAATACACTGAGACCCTAGGCTTCCTTCCCTGTGCAACTAGAAATATTGGGGGCCACCTCACTGCAGAGTATGTTTGAATCTGGGCTGCACACCTAAGAATATATGTAGACTGTGGACTGCCTTGTTGTGCAGATTGTGGGTGTCTTTAGTGCAGGCTGGGGTTAAACCTGAGTTACACACTTAATGATACTCTTTAGACTTGTGTTGCCTTATATCTGAGATTGTCTGCTGCCTCACCTTAGAGTGGCCTGAATCTGCATCCACACTTAAAATTGTATCATCTTATCCAATTGTCAATACTCCACAACTTTACCTATATTTAAGTCCTTAACAATCATGGTGAAAAGTCCTCCAAGTTATGGGGCAACTTATTATTTGAATCTGTGTCTGTCGCTTTATTAAAGTGCCCTTTGATCATTGAATAACAACCCTTTGAATGTATATAATGTCATCTTCAAGTAGGCAGATCAACATCAATAACTGTCAAATAAATTAAGTGTTGAAGGTTTGGTTGCAGTTAAGAAGGATTATGTATTTTCATTGCCAGTCTAAAATTAAAAAACAACTCGAACACCTAATTCAAGCTAATTCTGGACGTATAAAGCATTCCTTGCTAAACGAACAACACTCACACCTACCATCTGAATGTGCAATTTATGTAGCATGGGCACTCATAGTTTTCTGGGATGTCCTGCATTGTCACAGACTCGTTAACATGGAGAACAGATTCAGTGGAGCTTGAAACTTAGTTGTCATAATGGCAACTTCTCTGCCTTACCACTAGGCCATGGCCTGTTGGACTATGGAATTTTTAATTTTATAATTTACTTCAATTTCAATTTTAGGATTGCTCTTTGAAACTAAGCAATAAGTTGGTGTAGAGTTTGAATTTTCTTGTTTTCCCAGAAAGTAGAGTGAAACTTCAGAGTATTTGGCTCCATTTGCAAAGCTTATATTAATTACGGTGAAGAGTTTCTTTAACTTGAATTTGGCAATCATGTTTTCAGGTGGAAGAAGACATGCTTATGCGGACGTTTTATAATATTCTATCTGCTCAAGGATTATTAAGAAGGGTAGGTGCTTTTTCTGCTTTGGGTTGGCTTGAGTCTTCATTCTATTGTGCCTATTTAAGGTACCTATATGATTGTTAACCTTTAATAATCTCAATGAGCAATTGAAAATGAATGAGAAGATGCTGTTATCCAAGTCTCCAAGTTTCAGTATTTGATGTATTGTTGCTGAATGTGTATTTGAAGACCTTTTGCATAGTGTGGAGCTAATGATCTTCCATCGTCTGCAATTTATTAGTATCTTGAAAGTTTAGATGGTTTTGTGCTCTGTGCAAATGGTATACTCGATCATTTTGAACTTTGAAGTATGCCTGTAACTTGTTTTATAAGTTCATTCATTTATCATTATCAAGGCAGATATTTATTTTATATTGATAGGTGTTCTTCATCCATGGTTTAATTTTTTTGAACAGAATTACTTTAGCAAGGTAGATTTTTGTGCTTTTTTGCTAGTTCTTATTCTCCTTTGTTTTGAAAGAAATCTGTTTTTAATGTTTTGTAGTTGATTTAGATCATGCCTTTGCTGCTCCAATCTTGACAATTTATGTCCATTTGCACTGTCCTTTTAATTTTTTCATGGCTAGGTATTGATTGGAGTGAAAAACGTGATTGTATGCCTTAGTGAATGCTTATTCTTAATATATTTCATTATGAATTGCATTTTATCACTCCTGCTTTGTGCTTTTTAAAAAAACAAAAAAAAACAAAGCAAAGTGGACTCTCATTATTTTATTTATTAAGTTTGAATTTATTTTCTAAGTTGCCGAATCGGGTACGAGTACGTGGGTACGGGTACGGGTACGGTACACCGATACGGCATTTTTTTTTTTTTTTGGTATGGGTACGTTTGGGTACGTCCGTACATAAAACATATAAAAATCATAGATATAGACATATTTGCAGCCTAAAAAGTAAAAACAAGAATTAAATTTAGAATACCACACATCATGCATATGCTAAACAAAACTTCGAACTACCATAAATATAACAAATCTGAAACACAATTATACTAAATTAATTTGATATCAAGTTTTCAAAACTTGAATGTTACAATAGGTATATAATTATATAATATATTGAATTCATTGTTCATTGGTTCAACATTTAAAACAAAATAATACAACTAATAGTAGGCATCATATGGGTCATCAGGAAGATTAAGATCAACATCATCATTGACATTAGATGATGTAGGTAGATTAGTAGAACCACATGCAGCCCCACTAGCACTTGCACTGGAAGCATGCTGGGTATCCGACTACACAGAAAGTAAAGATTGTGTGGCAGCTGAAAAATCCAAATCAGTTCGCTCTGGATCTACATCCCACAACCTTGTGCCTCCTTCCTTATACTCTTTCTTTTTATGAGTAAGAAGGCACAAGTTGGAATGCACATAAACAAGTTCTTCCGCCTTACTTGTTGCCAATCGATTTCGTTTCACTGAGTGGATAAAGGAGTATGTACTCCAATTTCGCTCAGCTGAAGAGGAACTAGCAACCTATTGAAACAAAGTGAGAGGAACTTATAATTATAAAATTGTAAATCAAACTTTAAATTTAAAGTTAGCCATTTTATTATTTTTAAAATAGTAAACAATATAAATTTAGAGAGTGCAATAAAAACTAACTTACTTGCGATAAAACTTTGATAGCAAGAGTTTGGAGATGTGGTGTTGTAAAGCCATTGATATACCACCAAGAATGAGCATCCATCCTATACTTGTCAAGTGAAGCAGCAATATTTTGATTTTCGCTAGCTACAAAATCAGCAAACTCAGCTCTAATTAAATACTCTGTTTCTTGATCGGGGAAGAGTCTACTAAGTGCTTTCCTACACCCCACACCAACTTCTAGATCTGTATATGGTTGCACTCTTGATGGCAAAGCAAGAATCTCATCACTATACAATTTGGGAGTCACTGCAAATGCAAGAAGATGTAGTGGGGTGGTCATTTTGTTCCACCGCTCAACACAAATTGTTTGCACCTCTTTGAAGAAAGTTTCTTCAGGATCTTGCTCTTTTTCGTTGATGACGATTTTCATTTGCTCGATCATTGAATCAATGCCATCATATACCTCTCCCAAACATGGCTTATCCATGTCAGTAAAACGGATCATACTCATGATGGGCTCAGTGAATCTAAGAAGATATTCTGCTCGTTCCCACCAAGTATCATCTAGGATCATTTGTTTTACATTTGTTGCCCTTTCAGTATTGGATTGCCTCCATAGGGACCAACTTTGACTGATAACCATGCTAGAAAGTGTCTCTCGCAACTTCACAAGTCGCCTCAAGACAATTGTGTTCGATGCAAATATGGTTTCAGCAACCTATTCAAAAATTTAAAATTTAACTAAAATATAAAGGACATGCTTAAGTTTAAAAAATAAATTAGTAATTACTAAAGTGAAATGTAACATTTAAAAATTAAAAGTTGAAGTGTTTCTATTACCTTCAACAACTCCAATGCTGAAAATGATCTAAAAATGGCCTGTGACATTTGATGGTTTGTGATGAACATTTGGATCTCTTCAGCTTCAGCATACATTTGTTTGATCCAATTTATTTTTGCACCCAACTTCTGTAGCATGAGGTTGAGAGAGTGAACAACACAAGGTGTCCAAAATATGTGCTCAAATCGTGTCTCAATGAACATACCTGCAGCTCTACAATTCTTTGCGTTGTCTGTTACTACTTGGACAACATTTTTAGGACCCACATCTTGAATGCACTATATAAGGATGTTAGCAATAAATTGTGCATCCTTCACTTGTCCTTCACAATCCACAACTTTCAAAAACATTGCCCCTTTAGGGCACACTGCAATCACATTGATTAATGGCCGATTTTTGGCATCCTTCCATCCATCAGAAACAATTGAGACCCCTGTTTTTTTCCATGAATTTCTAATGGGAGCCAATGCATTGTTTATGTCTTTTACCTCCTTTGCTAGTAAGGTGGTACGCACCTTCTCATAACTTGGCCCTGTGTATCCTTGTGAACACTCACTTGCCTTTCTCAACATATCCTGCCAATATGGTGATCTTACAACATTAAATGCCAAGTTTGCATATAGACATCTTGCAACAACTTGATTTGCAAGCTCTCTAGCTTCAAACTTAAATGCTCTTTCTAATGGCCTCTTGCTTCTCTTCACACCAATAAGATCTTCACTTCTATCCAAAAATGGGTGGCTCTCTACTACAACATCAGGAAAGTCACTATGTGATGGAGAAGGAGGAGGCCTCTTTGATCCCCTTACACTTCCTCTTCCTCTCAGCAAAGGATGGGATGTGGCATGACCAAGTCTTGCATCTGCTTCCTCTTGCTCTCTAATATATGCTGCTACTTTTTGAGGTGGTAACTTGTTGCCATCTTCTCCTGGACATACTGCGATTCCTTGTTTAGTAATGGCACATAAATGGGCTTTCACACGACTGTATGAACTAGTATACTGAACTTCACAATGATTGCATATCCAAACATATGTTCCTCCCCCTTTAACTTGTTGTATCATTTGCACATATTTCCATAAAGGTGAATTTGGGTCGGTTTTAAAGGCGGGTCGAACAATAGAACTAGCACCCGTTGCCATTATGTTGCTACAAGTTCAAAAAGAAAATCAATTACTGAATTATTGAACAATAAATGTTAAATGTTTAAATAAATAAATTGAAATACCATTTAAAAAACATAAAAAATTACATCTATTTTATAATTTATTATATCATAAATTATAACTTAATTAACTTATAAATAATTTTATTTAAATTTAAAACTTAAAAGCTAAAATTCAAAGTAAATACTAATTTAAAATCTATATTTTAGTTTTATTGTTTTACAATTTTTAATATAAATATAAAATAGATTAAACTTTTAAAACAAAACCTCAAATAAGGAATAGAAAAAAATAAAAATAAAATTATAAATGAATAAAATAAAAAACTATAAACTATGCAGATTAAAAAATACACTCCAAAAAATAAAACAAAAAATAAAAATAAATGAATAAACAAATAAACTATAAAAATACAACTATAAAATATAAATATTTTCATTTTAATGATTTTTTCGTGAAACTAAAAAATTAAAAATAAATGAATCAAATAGAAATTAAACTTTAGAAGAAAACCAAAAAAAAATAAAATCGACTTACGTGGACTAAAAACGGCGCTCAAAAACCTTCTGCGCTGGTGTCAATGGCTTCGCCCCTGCAATAAATGGACCCTCTGTCAATGGCGTCGCCGCTGGAGTGGGAAATAGTGTCGAATTTTTTTGCTGGGCACTGGTCGCGTGGGTCGCGTGGAGTGAAACAGGTTAAATGACATGGTAAAAAATGAGTGAATGTAACGCGTGATTTAGGGTTTAAGAAAAAGTCAACAAAAAAAATAAATCGAAAATCACGCCAGTCACTTAAAACACGTTGGATCCGGTTCAGAAGCGCCACGTCATCATTCAAAACGCCAAAAATCTGGAGACAAACGTAAAAACGTTTCAGGAGGTGAAATGACATGCCCTGACCGATTCCGCAGTGAATTTCAGCAGTATCCGAATTGGATACGTCCCGTACCCAGAATCGGCCCTAAAATGCAACGATTCAGTAACTTAGTTTATTTTAAGTGAAACTTGATGATTCTTGACAAGATATCTGTAGCATTTCTCTATTTTAATTTTTTTATCAAACATAACAGATCAGCTGATCAAATTCAAGTCCACATGATGACAGAACCACAATTTAACAATTTGCTTACTAGGAGGTCTGCTTTCCTATAATGTTGGGTTTTCTGTTCCAGAGTGATAAACAGGGTTTGCATTTAACTTTTAAGTGACTGGCTTTAGCTTTTTCAGATGACATAATTTCTAGTCAAAAGGTTCTTAAAGATGAAAGTTGTCTTTCACAATAGCTTCACATTTCTTAAGAATTTCTCTCATCTGGAGACTCTGGTCTACATATCTTATTGATGTGTATATGAGCTGTAGTATATCATAAAAATTTATAGGAAGAAGAATTTATTGGACAAGATACTTTAGTTAGACACAGATATCTCACCCTGTTTCTGTTGCCAATTACTAACTTGTTCTAAACATAATCAAAAGTATTGAGAGAGTTTCCATCTAGATTTAAGCACCGTACACCACTGTTCTCCACCGCTGTTTGGAATATCCATCCACATTCATCCTAGTTTTGTTTCTTGAAGTAGGTGTACATCAGGATTTTCATTTGAATCCTCCAAGGGGACTTATATGGGGATTTAAATTTCTTAATGTTCTAGTAGAAAAAAAATCATTTTATTATTTGTAGGAGATTCAACTACCCCAATTGAGACTTTTAGATTAAAGTGGCTACTTGCTTCCAACATGGTTTTGAGTACCATCTAGAGTTTTTCCTGGCATAGTTTCTATTATCCCACTTTCCTTGTGTTACCTGTTTCTGCCAATTTTTTCTTGGACTTGTCTAGTACTATCTCTTATAGCCGCTCCTTTTACGTCAAGTCTAGTTGCTTCTGTTTGTGTGCTTTTCTCTCTCAAGCATAAGTCTTTTGTCCTGAAAACAATCTCTTGTTTGAATTCTTTGAATTTTTGTTCGAGGTTCTTCCTCTCATTGCTTAATACTTGCATTTTCACAAATTTTAAAGCATTTTTACCTTGAGCATTTCCTAGAAGGAGATGCAGGTCACGCTTCTCAAACATGTCATTTTCTTCATGATCTACAAGCATTTCTTGTACAAAACGTTTGAAGTTTTCACGCATTGTTTCCATTGTTCCCTCTTTTTGGTGCATGGCATTTGTTTCCATCCTTCTCACTTTCTTCTTGGGCCGTGCAACTACAAATGTTGGAAAGCCCCCTTTGGAATTCAGTTTATATTGGGACGAATTGCCTATTTTCATCCTTTACTTTGTTCTCTTTGTTGATTGCATTTCACATCCTTCTGAACTGTAATTTCATCCTTGGGGTCTTGAGGTAGTTTTTGGTAATGAAATACACTATGGAATGAGACATTCAATGACAGTTTGTTAAATCAATTCATACTCTCCAAATTTTAGCTTACATTTTTTAGGGAGTAGTTTTTCCAAATACAGATCAATCCTCATTCAAGCATAGGCAATGATCTTTTGAGAAAGAGTCAAGTCCATAGACATTCACCCACTAGATTGTGTAATTCCCTGAAAATAGAACTGAAGGGCACACAATCTACTGAGAGGGGGTGGGGGATGCGGGGTAGGGAGGTGAATCAGTAGGTCTAATCAATTCCAAATTTTTAACTTTTGCTACAGTTATTAGAGTATATGATTCTTTACAGAAAATCCCACATAAGCAATCAAAACATAAAAGCATAAAGCACACAAGAGAATAGCTGCTTGGATCTACTGTCCAAATCCAGCCTCACAAAGTAGAGATGTACAAGTGAATTTTACACACTGAAGTAGGCACCAACCTACCAGAGACACCAATCCCCTAAAGTGCTTGTAGGCACCAAACTATTGGAGACACTAATCCCCAAATGAAACAATACAATAGGTTGAACAACAATCCTTTCGGATTACAATGATAAAGCTTGCGGATCTTCAATGTAATACATACACATGAAAGAGTCACAACTGACACTCGTCCTCACTGCAAATGATCTTTTGATATAGGTGAACACATTGGAACCTTTTATCTTCACCAGCTTCCCTTCAATTTGCACCAGCGACCAATTCTTCTTCACATAGGTGTAATTCTAATTCACATTTGACACATAGATACTTGCTGATTACTTACAATGCATCTGAACATTTGAAATATATACATGACGTTACATTAACACTCTTCTATGTCGACCAGGGATCCGCAAATAGCTAGGACGACATAAGGTGGACCTAAATTCAAATTACATGAAATGTGTAATACGTTGGTCCAAAAAATTTTTGATGCCGCCAAAATTACATGATATCATGCACTACCATGGGAACCTTAAGCAGGTCCTATCTTAACACCACATGCAAGATTTGAATTCCGCACGCTACTAGCCATTACCGCACATGCCTTGAACTTCAATAGGTTGACAAACAGACACAAAGAACCTTCTGTCACTTCAACCTTTTTGTGTGCTGAACATATCCTCCATAAACTCAAGAAAATGATAGTACTAGAGGAGACATACTCTCTAAAACCGTAGAGCAAAATTGCATTTTTGAAAGAAATGCTGACCGTAATTGTATTGCCAGAGAAATCTCTGCCTTAAGAACTAAACATAAACATATTGATATAGAATTTTGGACCACTACTATCAGTGAATAGATGCAAGCATGATATGGCAAGCATACAACATTCAAACACACACTCAACAACTAATAATGCATATTTCTTGATTTTGCATCTTACCAACACATATCAAACTGAACTTTTGATATTACTTACAGCCTTTGACATCAATGACAACCTATGTTCAACTTCCTCCCTCTTTGTCATTGATTGTAAACAACAAAATGCTGGCCCACCAAACAACAAAAATGCTGGGCCACCAAACCAGCTGGCTACACACGAAGATATTGCTCCCCTTGAAATGAATTTCTCCCTGTTAGGAAGATGTAGCATTTTGAGTTCACTTTCTCTCCCTTTGACATCAATGGCAAAGGTCAACAAACTTTCTCCCCTTATGATACTAATCTCTGTAAACACATCCTTCAAGCTGTAGGACAATAACTTCAATTGCAGAGAAACAGAGCATTTATCTGAACTTCTCAAATCGTAGCAACATATCCTTCATTCTATTGATCCTGAAAACTCCCGCGATAACTTATGTGAACTGAAAACAGGAACATACATGCATCATACTTGCTGTAGGCGAATTGCCAAACCGCACAACCAATTTTGCAATAGCAGAGAAATGTGGAGCATTTCTCAAAACTCCTTCAATACAACTCCCCTTGAGTCCATACTACACTGCTTTTGAAAATCATTCTGCAAGACCACCAAGCCTTCTTGCGATAGGGAGACCAAGCTCCCCCTCAATCTATGCTTCCTCTTGAATCAAGAGGAGGGAGCAACAACTTCTAACTTCTATTGGAGAAACTCAAATGTCTCCTTAGGAAGTGTTTTTGTGAATACATTTGCTACTTGTTCCTTTGTTTCAACATACTCCAATTTCACCTCCTTTTATGTAATCTTCTCCCTTAGAAAATGATACTTGATTGCAATTTGTTTTGTCCTTGAATGCATTACTGGGTTCTTTGAGATGTTTATGGCATTGGTGTTATCACAAAGGATAGATATAGCTTCATCAAATTCAATCTTCATTTCCTTCAAATTCTACTTCATCCAAAGCACTTGAGTGCAACATGATGCTGCAACAATGTATTCTGCTTCTGCTGTAGATAAAGAAATTGACTCTTGTTTCTTACTTAACGAAGACACCAAACTGTCACCAAGAAAAAATGCTCCACCACTTGTGCTCTTCCGGTCATCAATGCATCCCGCCCAATCTGCATTTGTGTATGTGATCAGAGTGAAATTTTCACTCTTTGGATACCACAGTCCAAAATCCATTGTAGCCTTCAAATACTTGAATATTCTTTTCATTGCTTTAACATGTTTCTTTAGGTGTTGCTTGAAATCTAGCAACCAGTCCAACTGCTTGCATTATATCTGGTCTAGATGTTGTCACATACAACAAACTGCCAATCATAGATCTGTATAAGGTCTGATCTGTTGGAGCAGATTCATCATCTTTACTCAACTTGCATCCTGTAACCATAGTTGTTTCCACCGGTTTGCAATCTTCCATCCCAAACTTACTTAGCATCTCCTTTATGTACTTATTTTGTGAAATGAAAATTCCTTTGTTTGACTGTGCAATCTGCAACTCAAGAAAGATAATTCTCCTAGCATTGACATTTCAAATTCATCCTGCATTGCCTTCTAAAATTCCACTGTCTTTGTCTCCTTGATCTGGTCTTTAGAGTGATTCTTCTGAACATACTTTGTTGGAGTTTTTGTAAGAACTTCTGAATCTTCAATACTGTTGTGAATTGGTTCTTCATCATCATCTACTTCTGAAATACCAATAGACTGAATAGTTTAATCAACTCTCACATTTGCACTTTCTACAATCCTCTTCAATCTTTTGTTATAACATCTATAAGCTTTATTTCTTAAAGAATAACCAAGAAAAATGCCTTCATCATATTTGGAATCAAACTTACCTAGATTTTCTTCATCTCTTTTGATGTAGCACTTGCTTCCAAATATTCTAAGGTGTTTGACTAATGCCGGTCTTCTTCTCAATAGCTCATACGGTGTCTTATCAGTCTTGCATCTGATCTGAACACTGTTCAGAATATATACAACAGCCTGAGTCACTTCTCTCTCTAGTACATATCTGGTAGATTTGCTCAACATAACATTGTTCTTTCCATCCCGTGTACAGTCCAGTTCTTTCTCTTTGCAACTTCATTTTGCTGTGGAGTTCTAGGAGTAGAAAATTGCCTCCAGATCCCATGCTCTTCACATAATTTGTCATACTTATCAAAAGTGAATTCTCCACCTCTGTTTGATCTTAGAACCTTGATTGTTCTTCTAGTTTCATTCTCTATTAATGCCTTGAGTGCTTTAAACTTCTCAAATGCTTTTGACTTCTCTTTCAAAAATGTAATCCAAGTCATCCTAGTGTAATCATCAATGAGCATCATGAAATACCAATCACCTTGTAGAATTTTAGTCCTCATAGGTCTGCACAAATCTATATGAACCAAATCCAATGGTTTTGATGTGGAATACTTCTTAGCAGGGTATTTGCTTCTTGTCTGCTTCCCTTCATGACATGGCTTGCAATTGGCTGATTGAGGCTTCTTAATCTTTGGCATATCTCGGACCATTCCTCTTGAGCTAATCTCTACAATATCATCGAAATTCATGTCCTAACCTTCTGTGCCAAAGCCAACTTTCTTCTCTCTACAAAGTGAGACAACTTTGCCCATTCAGTTCACTAAGATGATATATGTCATTGTTTGTCCTGCTTCCTTCAACAATCAGTTCTCCAGTGTTTGATTCCTTGATTTCACAGTCTTCAACACTAAAAGATAGCTTATAGCCTTTATCACACATCTGACTAACACTTAACATATTATGTTTTAGTCCTTCAACATGCAAAACATAATGTCTTTGTTCTACCTCCATCAAGACTTAAAGTACCCTTACCTGAAATTTTGGCAATAGAATCATTTCCAAGGGTCACAGAACCACCTTCAAATTTCTTGAAATCCATGAACTTACTTTTATCTCCAGTCATGTGGCTAGAGAAACCGCTGTCTATTATCCACAGGTTCTTCTCTTTCTAAGCATGTAGAGTAGTTTGAGCAATAATTGACTTTTTTGACTTTTTTTCTTCATAAACCTTCTTCTAGACTTTATCTGATTCATGACTTCTACTTTCTGATCCTTTTCTTCGACTTTCCGATAGATGACTCACAAAATTACTTCTACAGTTCCTTGCAATGTGTCCAAAGTTGTTGCTTTTGAAACAAATGATATAAAAATTGTATAGAGGTTCAAATGCATTATTGCTGACGAAGTTATTTCTTCTTATCGGAGTTTTTCTACAGTCCACAACCTTATGACCAAAATTATTGCAATTAAAACAATAACTAGAGAAAGGATATTTGAACCTGGTGTTGTATCCTTGTCTTCTAGATGATCTTCTTTTGTTCTGCACTTGAACAAAGCCATCATTCTGTGTCATGCTTTTGTCACTTGCCATGATTCTTTCAGACTTTGAACTTCTGGAGCCTGTCACTTCTGGACTTGCCTTAGCAATCTTCATAGACTGTTTTGTCACCTTATTCCTCTGATCATCAAAACTTATTCTGGTTTTGACATGCTGAGCTCTCTGACTTCCCAATATTTGATCTAGAGTTTCGGTACTCTTCCCAAATTTGATTTGCAGCTATTGATTCACTTTCTCAAGCTCTTTTCTTATTGTCACAATTTTTGCTTCCAGCTTCTCACAGTCCTTATCTCTTGATAGCAACTTTTCTGTAGAACTTCCTCAACCCTTTTTGCTTCTTCTGCTTGGGTCTTCAAATCAACAATCATCTTTTCTGCTTTCTTTAAATCCTGAGATATTTTCTCTTTAGCCTTCACTTCTTCTACAACTCTATTCTTCAGCCTTTTGATTTCTTTCCCAACACACATCAATTCTTCTAGAAGATCTACTTCATCTTCATTGTTTCCGGAATCCATTTCTGCATCTCCTTTAGTAGTCTCAAAAGTCATGAACACAACCTTTTTCTTTTTCATCTTCGGAGATCTTCATCTTTCTTTGTAACTTGCATTCATATTTTTAATAGCAGACTGGAGGTTGTATTTCAGAAATATATTGACTCATATTGATGGATCTAGTCGAACTATGTTGATGATTTAATGCTACTGTGATCTGCTATAAGTTTATCTACTTTTTGGTTGCATTATGTACTGCTGTTTATGCATTAAAATACTCAGAAAATTATATCAGCACACTAGGGTTTAAGCAGAAATTGAAAATCAGAAAACTAGGGCATCATTTTATGTTACAAAAATCAGAAGTGTTGCACATATACTATTTGGGATATTTCACCATGCCAAACATCAACTGTGATGGTCATTACACAATAGGTAAGTGTAAACTACTCAATTCCTAGGATAACGACAAACAGCAGTTCAATTCCCTCCGACATTGATTGGAAAATATTATGGGAAATGGGTATATACTTATGGGACCAAAAGAAAGGATCTAGACTCTTCTGCCCATCTTCAACAAGCAAGGTTTGGTTTCAAAACTCTTAGACACAACAAAAAAAGGATCCAGACTTTTCTGCCCACGGTATCATGATACAATCTTCAACACACAAGGTTTGGTTTCAAAACACTTAGATATGCAAATTTTTTAATTTGTCAGAGAAACCTAGTTGAATGATACCCTTAGTGGATTTCACTCTACCAGAAATTGGTAGCACTTTCTTTGTGTATTGATTTTTACTCAGAAAATGATATATCCTTTGGCTCTAACGTCTACTTTGTCCAACAGTTTTGCAGAGAATATAAATGCTGGTTGTCAATAAGCTCACTAATTGCATTTAAACATCTTAATGGTTCAAAATTAATGCCTCTCCTTGGTCATACAACAACTCATCAAATCTGAAGCAGTCAAACAATAAACTTTTTGTTTTTTCAAATCCTCACCGACCCCATCTATGGACTCAGTACACTGCACCATTGATTAGACTTGAGATGAAGAAAAATCAAAACAAAGATTATTATAGTGATGACAAAATCATGGCTCGTAGTCTATGGAAGTTGGTTGTTTTGATGATTTGTATGATAATGTTTGCATGCCTTTAGATGGTCTCTCAGTTAACAAAATCATTCACCCATCAGCCACCTCTTTTAATCAAACCACAACATATAAAAAAAGGATAATCCAGCATAAGATTTCAAATCTATAGATATTCCTGAGACTCAAGCTGGATCTGCGTGTCTCATTAATGCTCCACCTCACTGGAAGGCTCTTGAAATTACAGCAACGAGCCTTAGAACAAGCTCTAGGCTTCTTTCTAAGGTTATAAAATCAGAACAGCATATTTTAACCACTACTATTCTCAAAAAGCAGCCTTCCTATAGTGTTAATCAAAAGAATTTGAAAAGTATTGACACCATGAATAATTTCTCACCACAGCCCAAATGTTTGTCAGATTGTTCTGGGTGGAAATCCAAACCAGGGTCCAATCAAGATTGATGATGACCACCTGTCATAGCCCATGTCCAATCAAGAGCTCTGTTTGAGATCTGCTGGGTTCTTTACACCTATTCCCATGACTAATTACCAGTGAACCCCGGGGACGTGTCCCCGCCCCTAAGCCCTAGCGTTCCCGGAACGGGGATGTCCCGGAGACATGGGGATGGCGTTCCCACGTCTCCAGAGGCGACACCGTTTTGCTCCCCCGCCGCCGGAGATGCAAAAATGCACCGGTGTCTCCGAGACGCTGAGGGAGACGCCTGGGGCGTCCCTTGAGTGTCTCGGGGACGCCCAGGCGTCTCCCGCGGTGGACAGACATAAAGACACAATTTAAAAAAAAATAACACATTTTTATAATATATTTTTGGTTCTATTCGAACCCTAAGGGCATGTGGGGCCCATCTACACTCTTCTATGCTTTCAAAAGCCCCTCCTACATTTTTATTCACATTTGCATTTCTACTTGTCTGCTACAGCAAGAAGAAGAAGAGTCAAGAGCTGAGGAAAGAGTGATTGGAGGAGTGAAAGGAGTGATTGCAAGTGAAAGAGGAGTGTCAAGGAGCAAGAAGAAGAAGAGAAGATTCTTCAGCTTGTTGAAGAGATTTTTCAAGCAAAAGGTAGGGTTTTGAACTGATTTTTTCTTTTATTTTCTGATTTTCAATGTTCATTGTTTTAGTTTTTTGAATTTTCTGATTTTCATTTCTAAATTCTAAGTTCTTGTTGTTTCATTTCTAATTCTTGTTGTTTCATTTTCTAAATTAGTTTAGATTTTGTTTTGCAATTTAAAATTTAAAATATAGATGGTTTTTTTTTTTAATTTAAAAGTAGGGCATAGGCTGAAACTATTTGTTTATTGAATTTTTTTTTCATTTTGTGAAATGCAGTGGCAAAATGAGCTCCCACAGTCATGAAATGAGTGAGGATGAGATGGAAACTCATTCTCATAATCCAAGCCAATCAGAGTATGAACCTGAGCATGAGGATGAGCACAATGAGGGGGGTGAACATGGGTCAAATCCGGAAGGGCAAACTAGTTCCATAGCTAGTGCACCAGTTGCTACTGATTGCCCCTCCCAGCTTTTGGCAGAGTGGGCTAGGGGTCCTTATGATCCCAAATCTCCTCTCAAACAATTTGCAACAAGAATATCAACCCCAACATCATCAGGTGGTGGTACGAGAAAATGGAAATGCAACATTTGTGGTGATGATTGGTTTGGGAGCATCACCAAAGTTAATGCTCACTTCCTCTTTTGGCCAGGAAAAGGTGTGGGAGCATGTGCTTTTTTGAAGGAAGCTAAAAATATGAAATACAAAATTGAGTTCAACAAGCGTTGGGGTGTTCCAGATGACGTGGCAATCCTATTACCTTGTCTGGTAGGCAAAATATTCAGACTATACAGTAGATTCAGGAGCAACATATGCAGAGGCAGCCACATATTAGAGCAGGAACATTGTCAGGGGCAGCCTCAGGACCTTCATCCACCTATAGTGTTATGCCTGAATCACAACAGGGCAAGGGGAAACACAGGATGCAAAATCAGCCTAACCCCATAGCTGATTTATTTAATGTGCATTAGAAGGATCAGATAGATGATTCCATTGGCAAGTTCTTTTTTGCCAATGGAATCCCATTTCATGTAGCTCGATCTCCTTATTATAAGGAGATGATGTCGATGGTGGCGAAGGGAGGACCATCATATGTGCCACCAGGTGAGCACAAATTGAGGACAACGATCTTGGATAACAACTATACCAAGATCAGTTCATTGATGGAGATGACGAGGGCATGTTGGGAGGATTTTGGATGCAACATTGTTATGGATGGGTGGACGGACATTAGGCATCGTCCACTCATCAATGCCATTGTTACATGTTTAGAGGGCCCATTCTTTCTCAGGGCGGTTGATTGTTCAGGGCATCGAAAAGATGCTGATTTTCAGTTTGAGATCCTTCGGGCAACTATTGAGGAGATTGGGCCACAAAATTTGGTCCAAGTAGTGACAAATGCAGCACATGTGTGCAGAGCTGCAGGGAGGCTTATCGAGACAACATACAAACATATTTGGTGGACTCCATGTTGTGTGCATGCCATGAACAATGCACTCAAGGACATGGGGAAGATTGAGTGGATTAGAGGAGTGGTAAATAATGCTAGAGATGTGCAGATGTATATCTGCAACCACCACACTTCACATGCCATCTTTAGGAGCTTCGCGAAGAAGTTCTTGAAACCAGTTGAGATCCGATATGCATCCTATTTCATTCTTATGGAGAGAATGCTTGAGTTGCAAGAGCCATTGCAACTCATGGTTATGATGCAAGAATGGAATCGGTGGGATGGGGCCAGGACAGAGCAGGGGAAGAGGGTGAAGGAGATAGTGAAGAGTGATGGATTTTGGAATGATGCAAAATATATTGTTGCCATCATTGAACCAGTTGTCCAAGTCATCAGATATGGGGATGGGGATGCACCTAACCTTGGAGAGGTGTATGAGTGCATTGATTCGATGCTTGGCCAGATGAGGGCAGTTGTGCGAGAGAAGGACCCCACTCTAGCATTCTACAATGTTTACATTCAGCCTATTATTCAGTGCAGATGGGATAGCCTAAACACTCCCTTGCACATGGCTGCTTATTCATTAAATCCGAAGTGGTACATGCCTATGCCTGGTAGAGTTACACCGATTCAGGATGATGAGGTGAAGGAAGGGTTCTTCAAGTGCATTGATAGGATGTATGATGCTGAAGATGCTGGCAACATTCGCATTGAGTGGACAAAATTTGCTACTCTTAGGGGTTACAAGGCTGCGGCAAAGGCGGATATAAGAACTATGGCACAGGAGGATCCGATTTTGTGGTGGACTTGTCATGGACCGAAATCACGGACTAAAACACTAGCCATTCGTTTGTTGTCTTAGGTTTCTAGTTCTTCAGCTTCTGAGAGGAACTGGTCTACTTATAGCTTCATCCACTCTCTTAAGAGGAACAGACTTACCTCTAGGAGAGCAGAGAAGCTAGTGGCTGTACATAGTGCCTTGCGTATCACTGACCGCAGGACACGTGTGTACAAGGAGAGCCCAACAACACGATGGGATGTAGAGCTAGAGGAGCCATCACAGATTGATGAGGATGAGGATGTTGCAGATTTAGGGCTGGTTGGTGTTCCTTTGGCAGATCTTGACCTTGGGGAGTCCAGTGGTTCCAATGATGAGGAGTTTGCCGACCTCTCGAGGGATGATTAGAGACATCCGCCTGCTTCACTACATTTTGGCATTTTGACTTTGTAGTTTGTACTTGTTTTGATATTCATATCATGCTACTCATTGTAATCATCTTTATGATATAATAGAAATCTTCCATTTGTTGATTCGACAATTGTTACATTGTAGTATTGAGTATTCTTTCAAATTTGAAAACTTCAATGTTCAATGGTTCATTCACTAGTTCATTGTTAATGTTCAATGTTCAATGTTCAAGTATATTGTTATACATTTTTTCATAACTAGCATTTTAAGTACCATATGTATAGTATATAGTATATACAGCCCCCCCGACCCTCGACACCCCGCCGCCGTCCCCCCGCCGTCCCCAAATTGAGGCCCCTTTGTCCCCCCGTCCCTAACATCGGTGTAACATAGCTAATTACCACCATAATCTATTCGTTCCATCCCATAACAGTAACTTTTCTCCCATTGGCCATCTGCTTCAGGGAAATCTTCATTTTGCAAATTTCCCACAATGCCAACATTCATACTGGGTTTGGGGAACACTGCTCCAATTGTGCTTGGCTTCCCAATCCACTTCCATGCCAACATTCACACTTTCTCACCCTCTAAGCTCCCTAACACTTGAATAATCCTGATGTGGTCCTCAGCCCTGCTGTCATTGTCACAACGCTCTCAAGCTTTGAGTCCACCATGGGTAGCACGACTAAAGAAATAAAAGAAAGTGGCCCAAATGCCCCTGAGCTGTGAGCATTGAACTTTTGGTTGCCTGCGATCAATTCTGCAAAATTGTATCTCTGTTATAGAATATGTTCTATACAGAGATTCAGCAAAACGAAGGTATGCGGAGCTAATACAGGAGTGACCAAATGTTATTCCTCTCCCAATAAATGCCAGAAAATTCCTACTACTCTCCAACCAGTGGATGGCAGACATCCTATTCATGGCCTGCAGCCAAACACACAAACTTCTGATTGGATTTTTTGTTTCAGCAAAAAACCCGCAACCAGATTATGCAGTGGCTATGGAGACCCTTCCAACCCTTCTACACACACTGAAAATTAATGATGCACTTCCTATCACCTACGCTTTTATTGTAGTTTCCTTTTAATAGTATTAGCTTAGTTTTTGGCATTCTTATTTTTTGTTGGAAATGGTCACCAGTGTTCCAACTTATATGCTAGCTTCCTGGTTGGTTTATCAGCATCCCTTGTACATTGATAATATCTCACTGCCCCAATTTGGCCGTGACTTGAGAATTTTAGTAATTTTCACTATATCAATATAATTTACCTTACATAAAAGCACATGTTTATTTGGAGAGAGGGTAATGGTAGTCTCGTCTTTGGCCTGCGTAGCCCATCTAAATGGCTGCAATTCCTTGACATCAATCATTGTAGCTTATGTTGCATGGTACAATTCTTTATTGCCAATAGCAGAACTACTATAAACCTTTTTATATTTGTCATTGAGAACAACAGAAACTAAGATTTTCTTGCTGCATCAAGTATTTCTTCATGTTTGATCTGTTTGGAATTCTGATGCCCATGTTCGTGAGAAGTTGAAGACGGTTTGATTTGTGTCTTCACAGCATCATTATACTTATTGACTTCTCAACCTCAGATCACAACTAGTCAAGATAGATTTGTGCTTTCTTTGCATTATAGTCTAAAATGGAATCCATTTCTCCAATAGAAGGGATTTGTAACATTTAAATATTGTCTGGCCTTAATTGGTCTCTTGGTCTATTCCATAGTAACGAGACTCGCCCAGACTTGCCAGGACTCAGCGAGTCTCGAGTCGAGTCACCCTGGCCGAGTCCTGGGAGCTCGGACTCGAACTTGGCCGAGTCCTACCGAGTCTTGGCTGGACTCGCCGAATCTGGTAGACTCGCCAAACTCGCCGAGTCCCGTCAGCAGGACTCGACAATAGGCAAGGTTTGAAAGTGCAAAAAATTACATGAAATTTGATTTGATTTTTTTTTATTTATTTACTTATTGTGAATGCAAAATGATGTACGCCATGGAGGTTTGTATGGTTTTGGAGGTCTTAATTTGGGCTTGGTGGCGGGGGCGCTGCCCCTAGACCCCCGTAAGGGGCTTTGCCCCTTGACCTCGTTGGGGGCGCTGCCCCCAGACCCTCGCAAGGGGCATTGCCCCTTGACCCCACTGGGGGTGCTGCCCCCAGACCCTCACAAAGGGCTTGCCCCTTGAGCCCCTGACCAGGGCGCCCCTTGACCCCATTGGGGGAACTGCCCCCAAACCCCCACGAGGGGCGTTGACCCTTGACCCCACTAGAGGCACTGCACCTAAACCCTCACAAAGGGCACTACCTCTCAACCCCATCAGGGCAATTTCCTTGATACTTGAGATTATGGCTACTGCATCATCCAAGACCTATCTTAGACACATTCATAGGAAAGATGCAGGCTCTTTTGAGCCATAGACTTCTAGTTATTGTTTTGAATCTTTTGATATGTCATAGATTTCATATTCCATGAGTTTTGTATACATTTGATGCCTTCGTAGGAAGGATGCAAACTCTTTTGAGCCATAGACTTGTAGTTATTGTTTTGATATTTCATATTTGTTTGGAACATTTGATGTCATGGACTCATATTTTGTACCATGCACTAGTCTTGGTTCCCAACCGTCGCTTGAGAGCATGGGTTGGAACAAGGACACACATGATGCAACAAAAAAGACAATTGTAGACTTTTGGTACTAATGCACCATTCCCTTCCATGAAGCCAGGTAATTCTTTTTCGTTTAATTGTTCTAAAATTTATATTTAAATTTTATTATTTTAGAATCTAGATGTATTTCTTTATCGAATTCAAATTTAAAGTTTAAAACTTAAAACTTTTCATTTTACAATACTTATGTAAGTAAATTTTCATCATCCAGGATCCTTAGATGCCTTCGTAGGAAGGATGCTGGCTCCACTATGCCATAGAGTCATAGACTTATAGCTATTGTTTTGATATTTCATATTTGTATGGAACATTTGATGTTATGGATTTCATATTCCATGAGTTTTTTATACATTTGACTAATTTTATATATCTAAGTATGCTATTTCCTTCAGCGGTGCAACTACAATTTGTGTACTTTATACTTATGTGATCGTTGTATACTTGTGTATGTGATCAAATTTTCTTTTACTTGTGTTGTATTCAGTAAAGGGTGCTTGAAGCAAGTTTTAAATCCTTAAAAATCTCTAAATTTTTAGGGTTTTTTCAACTTTTTTTCATTTTGCCGAGTCTGCACCGAGTCGGAGTCCCGAGTCGAGTCACCCTAGCCGAGTCTGAGCCGAGTCCGAGTCTCGTTACTATGGGTCACTCTATTCTTTACAAGTAATAGACTTACGGTTTTGTATCTCATGCTTAAGTTTTGGGATCAAGGTTTTTTGTTAATATGTAATAAAATCTCTCTTTCAAGGAATAATGGTTACAATGTTTATTATCACAACAAAGAATACAGTGAGTTCATCTTCTTGGTTGCTGTCATCCATTTTAATTTTCTCAAGGGAGGATAAGCAAACATAGAAAAGGGGATCCTAAAAAAACAAATCAAGTTTACTTATTTGGTTAGTCTTATGGCATATTTTTAAGCATTACTGAGGAAGACCTAAAAAGAGATGCTTTGCAATTGTTTAACAAGACCCGATTATTTTAGAAGACTTGTCTAGATGAACCGAGCCATATTTGGAATCCTACAGCTTAGCCAGAGAAATGGTTGCCCTGTAACGTTTTGCATATAATATTTTATCAGTTTGGCACTTTGAGAAAGTATCAAAAGTTATCTACACAGGTTTACAGATATGTTCCACAAAGTCTCCCGGGGGTAACACAGAAATGCGGGAACACAAACAGGAGAGGTGGGGATGGGGATAGAGGAATGAGGGTTGGGGATGCATTCCTGCAGAACAGACGTATTTTAATGATACAATAACTGATGTTTATGACAATAGAGAGGTCAAATGAGAAGAAACACCCTTACAAGACTCAATAAAATTATTATTTTTACCACAGATCATATTCATACTATTCCTGTCTAGAGAGTGACCTTGCTATATGAATAATTTGAGTTGCTTGGCTTTTACTTAAGTTGGTTGAAAAGTTCTAATTCAGTCCATCCTTGGATAACTATCTTTAACGAATTTGTTTGATTGCCCATGCATTTTTTGTGGCATTGCCTTTCCCAAAGAAATTTTTAGTTGGTTTTGAAGATAGTCCTGGATGGTTGAATGCCAAAATATCTAGGCATTTTTAGCTGTATGTGTATGATGCATTTTTAATTGTTTTTATTGGCAAAGCGTCATAGTTTATCGGTCTCATTTGAGGAGAACATCTCTCAATGATCAACACTTACCGTATAAGAAGTGATCAAGTTTGGATTTATTATCACTTAGGTGTATTGTGCATCATCTTTAAATATGTTTGAATTAATTTGATCGTGCTATTTTTCAGATTTTTTCGTTTCATTTGTATGGTTTGTATGTATTTGACAGGTAAAAACAATATTCATGTCATGTACGGAGAATAAATGTACAGTTTAGATAATTAATTAATTTGACGGTGCTGTTTTTTATGTTTTTTGTTTCATTTCTATAATATCTAAATGCAAGAGGGCCATTCTTAATCATTTGACTAAGACAACATTCGTGTCATGTACAGAGAGAAAACATGAGCGAGTTAGATATGTACCAAAACCAAGTGCCCGAGGAATTTCCCGCAAGACAAATGGATTGGAATGGACTTCAGAATGAAGTGTCAAGGTCATTGGCGATTGTATGTGAAGAACCTGAAAATGGGGTTGTGGAGGGAAGACAAATAGAAAGTGACAATAATCAGGCACCCTTGTTATTATTACCGGCAGAAAATCAGGACAATAGTTGGTCTCAAGGGAATACTAATTGAAATAATTTTTAAGTGATGATTACTTTTCTGACACTTTGTAAGGATGAAAGAATGCTTTACAGAGGTAAGTCAAGTTGCCGATACTGGAGTGATTGAGGCATACTACATTCGAAGGAGCAAGGAAATGGGTTATTGCATGAATCAAATTTGTGATTAGAAGTTAGGAATCATGACTGTCAGTTGCTCTCAAATAATATGATTTTTTTTAGAATTAATTCTCAGTCGAATTGGAAGAAGTTAAATTGATCTCTGACTGACTGAGTTCTAAAGACTAATTGAAATTTCCTTTTTGCCAGTTTCACTAGAAGTCGTACGGTTGGCCATTGTTACTGTAGAGACAAAAACATTGTTAATGAGTACAGATATCACTTCTTTATTTTACTCTTTTTCTCTTAAAACGGGTTGGTGTATCATATATCTTGGCAATGTTTTAAAGACTTACAGGCATGGCTTGTACTTATCATTTAAGTGGACCTACCTCCTAGAATCTATGCGTATGTATCTGAAAGTATATTTAACTCCC
The DNA here is from genome assembly GCA_007115665.2 of Sequoiadendron giganteum. Lineage (NCBI taxonomy): Eukaryota > Viridiplantae > Streptophyta > Pinopsida > Cupressales > Cupressaceae > Sequoiadendron > Sequoiadendron giganteum. The sequence continues at coordinate 298,079,406 of CM021106.1, forward strand.
TCCTCCCTCGTGATTTATTCGTGTGCTCTCCCATCGTGTATAATTTGAATATTTGATGAGCAAAGTCTTTTACATCCCTGGGAGCTTACCAGCTCCTTTTTAGCTTGTTTATGTGATCCGAAGTTTTATTACAAACAAGGGTTTTCATTTTGGTTATATGCAAATTATAATCTCCAATATGGTTATTTTTCCATTTCTATTTTACTTGTTTTTATGATTCTCAATATTGTGTCGGTTTCCCTGGTTGGCTGTAAACATTAGAGGGAACCTTGAACAGCTCATTTGTCTTTAACATAGGGGTTTTGCAGTAGTGGGAGAGCTTCACATCAGCACAGGCTATAGCTGTGTTCACCATTTTATTGATTTTTTAGATGGTTGATTGAGTTCTGATAGCAAAGATACCTTCTGCTGTTCTATATTCTGTGAATGCCACATAAAATAACGTTATTTGCATCCATTTGCAAGCATGGAGTATGGATTTCCTGCACAATGGTCCCAATCAAGCCACACTCAATGATTGGGTAAAACTTGCAGGATGGGTATATAACGCGATCATCTCAAATAGAACCATTTCATGAGAGTTGACTGTAGATGTAAAATTAGAAGCAACCGATTCTTACGAGTCATTTCTAAATGTGTTTGAAGCCCATAGCAGCTAAAAACTTTCGGGGGAAAAATTGGCAAACCAAAAGTATAAGATTTTTTTCCAAAAAATAGGATTAAAAAAACATAAAAAAATGTAGAAAAAGAGACAAAACTACTTCTTTTTTGAAATTTAAAGGCATCTCCATAGCATAGAGATATAGAGAGCAAATAAAATAGAGTTTAACACATGAATTGTAGAAAATACATTTTTGTTATATATATTCATATGGTCGATTACATTGCGTTGCACAAACCATACTTCATAGTGCATAAACAATAATTGGATGTTGATAGTTGACAATTTCAATTACAATATAGTTTGTACAAAGTCAACTTATAAACTAAGTTTCCAAAAAATCAAATGTAGCCAATGAATTGCTACTACAAATGGAGCTATGCTAGAGGGTTGGATGTCCAAATGATGAAGCTCTTAGGTGAAAGCCTCACCTAAGTCGTTCAATTTCATGACTATCCAAGTTAGCCTCTAGGATCTCAAAATCCTTAGGGTCAAGACAATCATCATCACTAGCAATTCACTTGGACTCTAGATCAATTTCATCAAGGTCAATTTGCTCATCTTCAATAAGACATGATTTTGTCCATGTAGAAATTAGTGATGGCCTTACAAGTGAAAAACATAATGAATGCAATTATAACTACAATCATAAGTATATTAAAAGTCTAACCTTGAGTTTTTTTAGTTTCAAGTGGAGGTTGTGGTGAACAAACACTAAGTCATTCATTCATGGTTGTGTAGACAATTGTGTTTCTTGCAATGTACTTGTTCAAAAACACTTCAAGTACACTTACAAGTAGATGAATTGCATGGTTGACTCAAAATGCATCTCGTCATCCAAGATTTTTGGTTTTGTGACCAAAACATTTCTCACCATTGTGTTGAAAAATAGATTATTTGGAGATGGTATCATGTAAAATTATCTTAAAATTGTAACACAATTAATGTACATGTCCACAAAATAGAGAGATTGTCAAAAGTTTAGAGTCTACCTGGTTCGAAGGTCTTCCTACTTTCCATGACTACTTTAGTTGAGAGAAAACCCCTTGCTTGCTTATACATTGGCAACTTTGGCATAGCTATCTAAATTTTTTTCGAGATAAGAAACATTTTCTCCATGCATACAGACAAGCCTTGTGTGACCTCAACATCATCATCATCTTTGAATGAAGATTTATCGAACAATGTTGGATTGAAATAATATCCAACAACATGGAGAGGAGAGTGCATTTGTTGATCCCACTTTCTATCAATTATGTCTCATAATGAACTATACCTATCCCTATTATTTTCTATCCTGCCCTTATTGCCTCCTTGGCCCTATCTATGGCCTCATACAAATAGCCCATGGAAGATTTCTCCCATCCACTATTCTCAAAGACTTTTATGAGAGGCTTTGAAAATTTTACAACTTGTTTAGCCGCATCTCGAAAACTAGTAGAATAATGTACTTTTTCATTGCTATGCCATCTACTTGATTTGTGAAGTTAGACTCTATCCACTCATTTGAAACAAAAATTCGTTTCAAATTTATTTTTTGTTGGTAAAAAGTTTTGTAGTACAAGGAAGTGTTGCAAATCTTGTCACCCTTGGTTGAACTAACTCCCTGCCCTTTGTGAAAGAGCACATCATGCACAAAACCTTCATGTAATTATAGATGAATTTGGTAATTGTGCGAGCTTTTTATAATACCTCCTTAACCCATTCAAGTCTTTTAATGTCCTCTAGGGTTAGATCAAGGCAATGTGCTAGACATGGGATAAAAATTTTAGAGGGGTATTTGTCTGTCAAAGTCTCCTAGTAGCAACACAAGCAACATCATTGCTTGTAATAAACTGAACCACATTTGGTGACCCTACATCATTGACCACTAGGTCAAACATTTCGAACAATGCAACCACATATTTGATTGTATATGATGCATCCACAAATTTTAAAAATATTGTGCCAATATCACAAGAGATGAAGAAGTTGATGAGGGCTTGGTTTCTTCTATCTATCCATCCATCTGACATTATGGTGCAATTAGTCTATACCCACTCTAGTTTGATGTTTGTTAACATCCTTAATATCCTATATTGCATCATTGAGCATACCAAGCCACAATGTCTCATAAGATGGGGCTTGAAACCCAGGACCTATAACCACGATAACATCCACCATACCTTGCTAGTATGGAGACTTGACAACATGGAATAGCAAGCTCGATTAGTACCAAAATTTTGCAATTGCCTTCTTTACTTGTTCATGGACATTCTTTCTCCATCTTATACTCTTCAAAGTGGTATGCGATCTTGGTGTAGTACGAGGTGCAAAGAAACAATGAATGTTTCCTCCACTTATGTTTGGGCCATGTGTTGTAGAAGGTGTTGACCCAGATTCCTCGAAAGACTCTTGTGCACTAACTACTTCATCCAAAGGATTGCCCTTAACATTTATAAAGTTATAAGTTGTTTCTATCTCAATTCTTGTCTTTTTTGCCTTACCCTGAGAAATTGCTTGAAGAATTTGTTTTGCCTAATATGTGACATCTATTGGGCAATTTATGCAACTAGTGGTGTTATTTCCTGCTTCTTTGACAAGTTTCATTTGAAATGATAAATGCCACCATTGATATCAACCTTACACTAGTTGCATTTAACCTTAGTCCACATAGAGTCTTTCTGACATGGCATTATGATCAAATATGCAAAATTTTAATTTAGTCTTTCATGGCTGGAGCTACCTCATCTAAATGACTTTATAGTATAGTTTGGCAACAAAGGCCAAACAAAAGTTTGCATGCATGAATACTTTTTGGGTAAAAATTGAAAATTTTAGTTTAATTCTCTTCTACATGATATTTTGTTGTTGTGAGACAATCTATGTAGTTCAATTGTGACTAATTTAAAGCATATAAATACTTATATTAGACACAAACATTGATAATCGTATTTCCCATTTGAACATAAATCTTAGTAATGAACACATTTTTACTCTATGTTCTTGAAGAGAATGAAATCATTAGTCTTTTTCTTTTGGCTTGGTCATTAAGGGTTTACCAATTCCTTGGTCCATTGGACACAAATGAGGGCTTGGGTCCTAGAAATGCATAGCATACACTTCAAAGTATAGGACCTTGCACACCAATTCTTGAGGGAAATTGACCCTAGGTTTTGATGAAACCACTTATCTCACTACAAGCTAAATTATAGCTTTTAAATTTAAAAAGGAGGCATTGGTCTTGCATTTGGACTCATTTTCAAAGTATTTATGATCTAAGTGGTATTCATTTGGACTTAGATCACAATCCATTCTACTTTCCAAGGTAGAAAAACACTAAAATTATCAATTCACTACAAAACACAATAACTACTTGTCCAAATTAACTTCATATAACCATTGCATATAACTTCTTCCCCTTAATATAGTTTTGATAATTGGATATTGCTATATGTGAGTTTATAACTCCTTCACATCTCTATTATGTAAGTCTATTTTTTTTATAACATTTGGTTTTGGGGGAAATGATCCAAGGATTTCATTCATTGGACCCTTGACATGAGTAAATACCAATTTTGTGCAGAATACATTGAGTAGAAGGTTTGGGAGAAGTAGATCACAAATTGAGGATTGTGTTGCACTTTTGAGCCTAAACCATTTCATCCCCAATAGAACAATAATAAAGGATTCAAACATAACTTTATACCCTTCCTAGATGTAAAACTAATAGGGGCATGCGATATCATAAGGGTTGGGTAGATGGTTTTGCAAAACCTTCCATGCTATTAGAAGAATTGCAAAGCTTAACTTATAATGAAGACACACACAAATAAGAGATGGAAAAATAATGGGAGCCTTTACAAGCATATGGAAGCTTGCAATTATGATTGACTAAAGTGGCTTACTGGTCCAATATTTGAGCATACAATGATTTGGATGAAGCCTACATGTAGCCTAAGACATAGTAGAAGGAAGAAAGATTGGGATGCAATTGCCTCTTCTGAGAATAACAAAGCTAGTGATCAACCACAATAGAGAATGTAATATGGGTGCTTTGCCAAGGAAGGCTTGAAGTAAGGGACAAAACCATTGACCCTAAAGATTTGACATTGAGGAGTGATGTCCCTACCCTAGCCTAGAAATTTGGGACACAACCAAATTAACTAGTGGCAACAAGGGCTACTATAAAAGCTATATGCAATAGTCATTGAGATTAGGGGAGAATCTACCCAACACATCTAAAGAAAAGTGAAAAAATAAGAGTTCAACATGAGTTTGACAAGAAATAAGACTCAAACATGGGTTTGATATCCAAACACTAAAGAATAAAAGATATTGGTGAAAATATAAATGCATAAAAAATAAAGAATATTAGAGATAATATCCATGCAAATGAAAGTTAAAGATTGTTTTACTTTTGTAAGTTGCATTATTAAAAGACACATTTTCCATTTAGTTTCTATTATGAAATTAGAACAAATAAAACAATATAATGAATGTAGATAAATTTGTTATAGAAAAAAATGAATGATTTTATGATTAAACAAAGATTAGTTATTTTTGGATTGCTTTGTCATGAAGTAAAGTTTATTTATTTTTAGATTGCTTTGTGATAAAGCGAAGTTCAATTATTTTAGGTAAGCTTTCCATGTCTATAAATATGATAAGACATTGCTTATCTACAAAATTGGGAGTGGACTACACACAAGCTTGGGTGGTTCGGAGTTGTACTACACATTTCATAAATAAAAAATGATCCCTTAATTCTAGTTCCTTTCACATCTTAGAAATTTATATTCTAGAATTTCATTGAAATGTTTTTTTCTAGACTGTTAGAATTTAGTTCAAACTTATTTAAGTTGCTCATAACAATGGTATTCAAGTCATGTTTCTGCAAATTCAACATTTGCTAACAACACATTCAAAATGGACTCAATCAAAGTAGGTTATGGAAGAAAGGCTGCAACCTTTGATAGAAAATATAAAAAGTATTAGCAAGGTTTTGCGAGAGATGATCCAAAATATGCAAAGGCTACCAGTAAACAATGAAGAATAGATTGTTTTTTCCTTATCATTATTTCCTTCAACCCAAAAGATTCAAGAGAATGAACTACTATCAATGAGACCAGTTAACATGAACTAGGAAAAATTGCGATATGAAAATGAGACTAGTTAACATAAAGATTGACACCTACCTAAGAGAGAATCAATGGCACCCCTCTTAAGAGAGAATCAATGGAATCATCAAGAATCAAATTCGATATCTATCTCCAATGAATAATCAACATCAAGCAAATAGAATATCGGGCCTTAGTTGTAATAAGTCATTTATATTGTCCAGAGAAATTATGAAGTCCTAAAAATAGAAGATATGAAAGCAAAGATAATATTAAAAGGATGGTATTTCCATAATGTTTGAACAATATTTAAAATCAAAGCTGAAAGGATATCATATCAAAATGACAAAGATTTCCCTATCACATCCCTCAAAGGTAACTGATTTTAATTTTCTGTAGCAAGTCTTAACTACAGTTATGAAGCAAGCATGATTGAATTGGAAGTTTTTTTTTGATTGAGGAAAAAACAGGTTTTGAAGGGACCCGAAACCCTTTACAATAAAAAAAAAGGCTGCAAAAAGAACAGCATGCAACCAGCCAAAAGCTAGTTCCCAAACAAGACCATCAAGATTGAATTGGAAGTTTGTTAATCATGTCATTATAGTTTTCTCTTGTGATATTGTGATATTGTTACAATGTTATTTAATGATGATGCATGTCTAACAAATGTTTAAATGTCAATACAGTCTAATATGTCTTGGTTGTCCATATCATGACCTATTAATATTGAGTGCACGAGTATTGTGTAGATTATTGTGATGCTTAATAATGATTTTTTGGTCTAAATAGTTTGAGTCTAAGGATCCTATTTTCTATATATGTAAGTTTTTGATCAACTCCACAATAGCTTAAGTATCACCTGCAATTGAAACAACCTTCCACACAAGAGATAAGCAATGAAAATGCTATTAAGTGAGAATTAATTAAATGTAAAATTAAACTAATATGATATACAATTATTAAAACTTTGTTATAAATATGATGACGAATCACTTGTTACAAAGATGGAGATGGAATCCTAGGACATAATAAGATCATGAAAAGTGTGTTATTCATATGATATTAGACAAAAATAAAATGATCCAAGTAGTCTTAAATATGTAAGTGTGAATAGGACTTAATAGGACACTAGTGAGGTAATATACTATGTTCACACCAAGTACTCCCCTTATGTACAACTTATGGAGTATGATAAAATGTGCAAATATGCAAGGATGGGTCTTGGTTACAAGACTATGTGTTTAACATCAAGGAGGGGTAAATTTTTTTATTAAATCAAGGAAACGTTACAAAGCAAGGGCATTAAATGGCCCTATCAAGTTCAACCAATTGATCCAATTGATGTTAGCTTTCCATGTACAAACAAATATTTTACAAATGGAGAAAAGGAGAAAAATTCATATGGAAAACCCTCTCATAAGAGAGAAAAGATGCAAACAAATATGTACTAGTGAAAAGAAGGAAAGGATAAGGAATTAATACGAACCCTCAAGGACTACTTCCATCACTAAATTGCAATCAATATTCTCCAGAGAAAGAGAGAGACTATGCAGTTCCCCCACGATGTATGATCTCTTGCACTAATGATAGATGCTTGATGATTAAGATCCAAGAATGTTGAACAATATTCTTCCCTTTGGGAAGAAAAATAACTAAGTAGAGATGTAAGATGCTTGATGACGTTATTATAGATGTCTTTAAACTTTGGTTAGGTGTTGTCATGTTAGTATGAATGTATGTGACAATCAAATCAAGTACACGACTAATAATTGAAGTAGATGAAAAATTAGGAATATGTGCAAACAATGAACAAGATCCAAAGATGAAGATGGTGTGACAACAACAAGGATGTAATTTACATCAAAGAGATGGATGTCATCAAGTGTGTTTTACAAATCTATAAGATGAAATTCATAAAACAAACTTGCAATATTTGTTAGGTACTCATACCAATGCATCGAATTCAAAAGACTATGATGTATCTACTATAAAGAATGACTTGGAGCAACAAGATATGAAAATGTAAACTCAAATCACGCCATCCAACTATACTAGAAAGAAATAATCCTTAGCCTAGGATAGCAACTCGAAGATAAAGAAGATGAAGTCTCTAAATCTAGATTAGGAGTCATAGAAGCCAAAGGATCAATGGATATATTTGTAGGAGAAAGAGAACAAGGTGAAGCCTCAATTCCATAACAACTATTAAGACCTATCACATAATTAAGTTGCTTTTATATATTATTGTCCATATGGTAGGTTACAATCATCAAGGGGAAGAAGAGTGTCTATAACAAAATCATCTAGGTATGGAGAGTGATGTGGGTCTCCAAAGACCTCCCAAAATTTGGTCCAAAGAGTGTGTGGATGCTCAATATGTTAAAACATAGTGTACAAATCAACATTGCCACTAATCAATCCAAGAATGTGATAATTCTTGATATCCATGCTTGATTCTAATTAGGTGACCTTGGTTAAGGGATAAGTCCATAAAGATGTGCAAGAGATGATACCGCTTGAGATGTTTTAAAATGTTATCTTTCCAAGACTTATATTTTGCTTTGTTTAGGGTGATTATGAAAGGATGAATTGAAAAACCCATGATATTACAATGAGACTCTTCATACACAAATTAGAGATCAAAACATGTAAAATTGAAACCCTTACAATATAAATATAGTCCTATATTTGGCAAGATATCCAAAGTGCAAGTAAAAACAAAAAAAAGAAAATTTCAAACTAAATAATAGTTACCTTAGGAAAAAAAAGTGAATGGTTGCATAGTACTTGGAATCATCTTTCAAATGCCTATTTATTTTTGAAAATCTGATACCTTATGTAATACCCCTTCGTTTTGCTTCTTGTTCGGTTTGCTTTATGCTATGTTTGGATGCAACTATTTTGATATTGGATACATTTTGATATGATGTTTTGATCGCTACTATTGAGCGACAACTATTTTATGTGATGTGATGTGGTTTATCTGATTATTGTTTCATATGCATTATGGATTAATGATGTTGTAGATTTAGCATGAGATGTTAGTATGAGATTATTTATTATGATGTTAATGTCAGTGTTTGATGAGTGGATTGGTGAAGAGGACGGTTTCGCATCACTCGCTTGCGAGTGCCCTGCGAATTCGTGATTTCTTTTTCACAGTGTGTATTATATGTTAGATATATTGTATGATGTTGTTTACTTGGTTTCAAAATTGTAGGTACATGACATCGACTCCACCTGGTTTCACAGGTTTGAGCGTGTTGATCCAACGGTTAAGTTGAACGGGAGTAGCTAGGTAACATGTGTCAAGTCTACGCCCTAGCCTTAGTGTGTCGTCAGTCTTGGTTGTTGAGTCATAGTTTACCTTATTTTAATATTATTTGATTTTGAAAGATGCGTATTTATTTAATCAATTTTTAGAATTATTGCATTTAATCATGTTGATGCTTATTTAATTAAAATTATATTTTGTTGATTGAAATTATTATTTAAATTAATTGATTAAATTTAATTATTTAATTAATTAAATTTAATCCAAAAGGATGAATTTAGCTATTAAATAATTAAATTAATTAATTAAATGTGATGCAAGAAAATGAAAGGAAAGAAAAAAATTGAAATTAATTTTGGAATTTAATTTCAACTTGTGGGAATTAAATTAGAAATTGTAATTAAATGTTTATTTGGGAAATTAGTTTCAATTTTGGAAATTAATTTATTATTTGAAATTGCATTTTAAATTGAAAGTGTTTTTTCGAGAATTGAAATTGAAATTAATATCTAATTTACATGCAATGTGAATTAGGGTTGTATTAGATATTTCTGATTTATGAGGAATGCATGTTTTAATTTTGGGGGAGAAGTTTTTTTTTGGAAGGGAATTCATTTTTCATAGCAGTGAAGGATTTTTTGGGGAAAATTGCAAAAAGAAGGGTTTAAAGAATTTTTGATTGTAGAATTGATTTGAGAAAAGTCTACTTGCATTTGTTAAAGTTTTTGGATTGCATTCGTTGCATGTTTGAGGAGAATTGAGGAGATCTTTGAGAAATTAATAAAGGTTTAGTTTGTTTTGAATAAAATAATTTGATAGTTTTGATTAAGATAGAAGATATATTTAAATGTATATATAGGATGGAATATATCAATATATAATGAATGTATATATTGTGGGAACATATATATATATATTATTATATATTTAATATCAAATCCTACTTTAATTGATGTATACTATTTAGTGTTATTGAAGGTTTATAATGGAAATGATGACTTTGGATAATTCAAATAGTTAGGCAAATAGTATTTTAAATAAATTGATTGAATTATATGAGTTAGTTGGAAAACGAAAGAAATCCAGTTAGTAGAGAACTGATGTTGGTTTTAGAAGTAAACATTGAATTTGATTTAAATTGTTTAAATTAGTATTTCTTATATTTGTAGATTGAAGACACTTGTTTAATTATTTCAATTATTTTGAAAGGGCAAAAGTTTTATATTATTGTGAATAGGGATTTAAAAGGTAAAATTAGAATGCGTGGTATAGGTTTTGGGATAGAAAATTGAAAAGATTATTTATAGTTTTATGTTATATTAAAAGTAAATTAAGGAATTGTTTAGATTGATGAGGCAATTAATTATTTTAATTTATTTATTGTCTATTGGAGCAATTTAATTATTGAGAAGGAAATTTGATAGAGTTATGGATTTAGAATATCCGAAAATAGCAATATCCTCATGATTGCCTTTTAGATTTATTTTCTTCGTATTTCGCAAAGGGCTATATGAATATTTGAGTTAACCTTGTTATCGTGCCTTTGATTTTGTCAACGATTCCTATTGAATGAGTATGGATTTAGGAAATCCAAATATTAGATTTGATTTATGACTTGATTGCTTTTGTAGCTATGTCGTCAAGTTGTATTTTGTGATATGGGATTATGTGTTAGTCCAAAATTGTAAGTCTTCCAAAAGAACTTAGAGGATGAGGGTTGTTGAATCTTTATTCCATCCAGTTGTTTCCCTTGGGTAGTGTATGGCGTCTTTTCAGGTTTTACCCGGTTTTCACGAACGGGGATGTTTTTGTGCCTCCTGTGAAAGGAGTGGACTACGTGTGTTTGTTTCCTCCAAGATGTTTGGAGTGAATTGTATTATTTGTTTCCTCCTTATGTTGGAGTGGTTTTGATGCCTAGGTAGTATGCACTTGTGATTCCCTTGGTGATTAGTTTGTTTGTGTGTTGTCCATTAGAAGAGTGGCTTTTGTTAGGCATTGGAGCCCAAAGAGGTAAATTGGGTAACCTTTAGAAGTTATTTAAACAAGTGATAACTAAAGTAATGTACTTAGAAGATTAGGACTAACTTCTCACTAATCAAGATAATTATTCTCCACTCATAGACACAAGGGATCGTTTAGACTTGGGATGAATGGGTAGGCCTGAAATGGCAACCATCTATCTTGTCAATACGAGAGATATAGGATGCTGCATGAGTGAGTATGAGGGCTGGGATTCGGTTGAGGTCACCAGGATTACCAGAGCCAGAGCCTATGAAGAATGCCCAGAGGAAATCTCATGACTACTATGCGATGACACTCTATCTAGGACAGCTGTTGTTTATTGTTATATGTGTATGGTTTTTTGAACATACTTGATCTATTTTATGTCTGGAAGCAATGTGATCTATGTAAGTGATGTTAGTGTTGTACTTGTTTATTGCTTATGTTTGGATTGTGTCAGTATGAGTCAACCTTTGGTTTGAGGTAGTAGATTTCTTGTCCATGTTGCGTTATTACTATCTCCTAGCATGGGGGGTGGGCCTTCGGGTACCATTTGGTTGGGTGGAACATGCACCAAAATCGTTGGGTCCCCAATTGATCTTCAGTTCGTGGAGGCAAGACATCCAGTTAGACAACTCACGGATCTTGTTATTCTTTTCTAGCACTATTGTAATTTTAAATTGTAATGAGTTGTTTTTACCCCTCTTGTATCTATGAGGTGGATTTATGTAATTGTAACTCTTATGTATTTATGATCATTCTGGGAATGAGTGTTGTATCAATTATTCTTATAATGGATATATGTCATGGATGTATCTTCTTATCTTAGTATTTATTTATGTTGAATGAATGTATATTACTTATGTTGTTTAATGCAATGAAATATAATGATGTATGTTAGAGGGGATGTTAGTAATCTCAGTTATGTAGCCTTAGGGAATGTTGTCAATTTTAGATGAACATGTATGTTTAATTCACTTTAATAAAAAAAAAAATAGTACGCTTTTGTAGTGAATTGAAACTTTCTCTAGGGTTGCGTGGTGGGGCATTACACCTTATGCCCAAGTTATGGCCTTTTTTGAAGAATTTCTCTTTTAGGGTTTACAAAAAAAGGTGGAGCCTAGGTGTTGATCACCCATGTGACCAATGGCTAATCCACTAGAGGTTGGTGGATGATGATGTTAGTATTGTGTTGACAATAAATTCTTTATTTATTTTTTGAAAATCATACTAAATGTGATGCGGATGAAGTCCATGGGAATATTCTTTGTAGGATTTTGATTTTTGTAGCAATGGTGATCAATATTGTACAATGATTACACAATTGTACAGAGTTTTGACCTAAATTTTTGTACTCTTGAAAAAAATTATATATTTTTTGGACCTTATCATGCCTCCAAAGGGTGCGCCTCATGAGAGGACGTGTCTCCACAAGTGGAGACATGTCCACTCATGGGACACGTCCCTTAGAGCAGGTGGGTTCTTGAAGAACCGTTTAGCATATGGTTAATGTCTAACACACATAACCTTTACACTATGGCGGATAGGAGAATTTCGATTATGCAAAATAACAATATCATTTATTAATACGAATTTATATATATGCTCATAAATTCGATTTCTATTAATATGTGAATTGAGGATAATCTTTGATCACATATAAATAACGAAGATGCTTTCAACATTCGTTACTTATATATGACCGAAGCTATCATCCATTAACACTCCCTCTTAGCTAGGGAAGATATTTCAAATCAAATAAGTGGAGATATCACCTTCACACGTGATATCAAAGATATGATATGTTTTTCTTAAAGTTGTCAAGTCACATGACATACTTCATAACACATCTTCATTATTCAACACTCCCTCTTTAACTAGGGAGGATAAATTCCAAAAGTGATATCACTTAACTCATGATATAAGAAGATATGGTATGCTTTTGAAAGTATCAAGTCACATGACATTTCTTCATAACATGTCTTCACTATTCAACACTCGCTCTAGACTAAGGAAAATAACTTCCACTAAGTAAAAATGATATCACCTAACTCGTGATATCAAAAGATATGGTATGCATCTGAAAGTGTCAAGTCACATGATGTCTACCATAATTCATGGCATATCCACGGATATAAATATCCACCATGATTATCTCTTAAGGATCACAATGATCTTCAGATGATATCAAGTCCCATGACATCCATCAAAAGTGTCCAAGAGATACTATCATGACATGTCCATAGATATCAAGTCACATGATATCTATCATGATAGTTTATCATTGTAGAGTCGTCACTTTACAATGTCAAATACAAGTGTTCATTATTAGAAAGATCATCACCTTTCGATAATGTACACAGGGGGAGTAGGCCTATAAAGTCATGGAGTCACACACATGACAAAAGAGTTTACACATTAAACATCTTTATAGATTAGTACAACTTAAAACAATTTGAATTTCAACCATAATATCAAATTACATACCAAGTTTCTTCCTGAAGAGTTCAACCTTAACTCTTGGAGAGAGGTAGTTGAGTATGTTTGCTGTTTGATCATTTGAACTAATATACTTCAACTAGATCACATTCCTTTCTACCATGTCTCACAATGGTAGGGGGTATCAATGTGCTGAGATCAAGGAGTCCCACGAGCAATTTACAAAGCCAAACTGTTTCTCTTGCCCTTATAAAGGCTGCAATGTATTAAGTTTCTGTCGAGCTTTGTGCCACGAAGGACTGTTTTCTGCAGATCCAAGAGATCATAGCCGATCCTAAACTGAAGCAACATCCTGATGTGCTTTTTTGATCAGTTACACTCCCAGCCCAATCAAATCCAAATAGTGCTTTGAAGATATCTCAATATATGTTTTACAACCATAAGGTGAATTTCCTTTGGCTTGCACATGAACTGGCTTAGAGCATTCACTAGGACCTTCCATTTGCAGCAAGAGTGCTCTATCAACTGAGCTATGGCCCCTTGTGGCCATCCCACCATCAGTCTGGGTGTGGCTCATATCCAACACCCCCTCTTAAGCCACACTGCAGGTGCATGGAGCTCTTTAGATCCAGGGACCTATCGTCATGGAGTCTTTTAATATGACGCCTTATCTAAGTCTCGAAGGTACACAAACTTTATCCTAAAACAACATCCAGAGGCACTCTTTCGATTAGCAACACAACCATCTTCTTTAGGTTTAGTAGGTTCCCTCTGAATCTTCAAGCTCATGCATCAATCTCCTGACCTCATCGTCCAAGATTTTCCTGCAACGCTTGCCTTAGTGAAATGGTTACAAGCGTACACCTCTGTAGAGAAACAGGGCTGTCCTTTTCGACCTCATTCCAGATCACTCTATTCTGAATAGGTTTGTGGAGCTACCAATTTTAAATCCAGGTTGACTGAATTGAACAATTATGATCCCAATTGCTGAAGAGGTACTTTCAAGGATATGGCATTTGGCCTTGCAACATTGCAACCCTTATTCTCAGTGAGTCATAGAACTCCCTCTTAAGATTAATTCTTCCTCTTCAAAGAGATGTTTATAGTCATTCACTTAGACTCATGGCTGCAAGTAGTGTCTCCATTCTTCAACCTACAAAATGCATCAAGCTCTTTCTTGAAAGCAATCTCTTATGCTTCTTGATCCGTCCTGAAAGCATTAGGAAGAGATTACTAATAGTTCATAACTATCCAAAGAAATATCATACAAAGTTTACTATCTCAGGTAATAGCAAAAAATTGCAATGAATAGTTTGAATCTTCAAGGATCTTATATTAGTGAACACATTTCAAGAGGAGAAACACAATCTCTCTTTACTAATCACACAAGATCAAAATAAAAAAATTGAAGTTTTATCCTAGATTTCAAAAGTATAAAAAATACTTATCTCATTAAATATTCTGATGGATGCAATAACTGGAATGCTGCTCTTGCACTCAAATCAGTCCATCACCTTCATGGCTTGAACATTGGCCCTTTGCAGGTTTAAGTTTGAACATGGTCTTTGATCATGTTCAAATTTATGATGCAATCTTCAATCCACCAGATTATAAAACAGATGCAAAACGCTTACTGAAAGCTGACTCTGCTTAGTACAGCCTCAGGAGTGTCAGGGTTGCATCTGGGAGCTACATCAACTAGTATGCAATTGTGAATCCGAACTACCCACGAACCTCTCAAAAAAACTCTACGAACCTTCACATATCCATATCCCTTCTGAATGATTGTTCGGTGTTGAAGGATATACAATCGGCGAATAGGCAAGTGTTATGCTACAATTTTAAGCAACATTCCCAAGAATGTTAAACACTTATCACTTTGAATGACTTGACTTTATTTCCACGTCACCCAACAGTGTTGTTTCAAGCCATGGAAGCAATCCAAATCTTCCCACGTGTAACTAACTTGGCTCGATATCTTTATACTCAGTCAAGAGAATGTTTTAATAATTTATCTAATATATATATCAAAGAATGAATAAACCACCAATATTACAACAACTACTGCTACCTCAACAATGATCTATGCTCAGACCCGACAAGCAACCAATCCGATGCCCACGATGATAGGTCAATTTCTGGAGACAATAAAAAACATACAACATGACTACATCTCAGATAGTAGCAATTGTGTGTGAGTAAACTCGCAGTAATGAGAGGGAGGGGAGTCTCAGATAGATGAATTTATGATGCCAAAATTCCCTCCTCCGGAAATGTGTGATATAGAAAAGATGATATGACCTCTTGGAGAATTCCTGTTCTATGAAAATTCAGATGTCGATGCCCTTCTCTTGCATCGTCCCCAATCAGTGATGACGGGAATATGATTTCTCCTTCAGTCACAAAACTTTAGCCAGCCAATCGTGGAATGTGTGACAATTTGTATTGTATCGATGCTTGATCAACAAAGGGTCTGGGTTCCAGGGATAAGTATACGCACTTAGTGCAGTGCCTCCTCACTTCAGATGTGCCGTAAGCAACCACTGAAAAACATAAAGATTAGCAATATGTGAAGGCTTTGATAGTTTCCTTGATGCGTCACCATTGATGAAGTCCCAGATAATGACAAATGCTTTGATTCAAACATGGATATGCTGGATACCTGATTCCTATGAATTTTTCAACACCACTAGCATTCAATCGCTATCTTATATGCAACAACGCCTAGCCACAATAACATAAGATGTCCTCCTTCCATATCACCTGCGTTGGATAGAGCGAATATGGGAAGTTGCGATTGTATTGTTCCCGTCCAGAAAAGAGGATACGATGAAATGATTATCCAATGTTAATGGAAATGATGGATTCTGATGATAATGGGCAACATAATCGGCCAAGTCTGTTGATTCTTCATATGCCAAATCCATCTCCTGTGCCAATAGACATTTTATAGAACTTGCCGAGAAATCAATAAATATTAACCTCCGTGTTCCCGATAGAACTGCACCCACGAGTTCGTTGTATATGAGACGATCCTTGAATCTGATTACACGATATTTTGAATTTAATCGGATATTTCTTTAACATGGCTCTGATACCATATTAATGATAATGATTAAATTCCTCCATTTGTGAATGTTGATCCTCCTTAGTGAACATCTGATGATTTCATATTTCTTTTTAAACTCAAATGTGCTGATTGCAAAACATTTATCGATTTCTATGTTTGCAAATCAACCAAGGTGTCACCATAAATATGTTTGTAGACCCGCCTCCAAAGGGTGCGCCTCATGAGAGGACGTGTCCCTTAGAGTAGGCGGGTTCTTGAAGAACCGTTTAGCATATGGTTAATGTCTAACACACATAACCTTTACACTATGGCGGATAGGAGAATTCCGATTATGCAAAATAACAATATCATTTATTAATACAAATATATATATATATATGCTCATAAATTCAATTTCTATTAATATGTGAATTGAGGATAATCTTTGATCACATATAAATAATGAAGATGCTTTCAACATTCGTTACTTATATCTGACTGAAGCTATCATCCATTAACACCAAGAAATAATGAATAAAAATAAGACACGAATAAAACACAACACCATTAAATGCCATTTATGGTTTTTGTCACTCGAGGTTAAAGAGAGTTGAATGAGAGGTGATATTGAGATAAAGGGAGAGAACTAGAACTTGAATGATTGTATTTTCTGGAGGTTCTTAATGGGATGAATAAGTAGGAAATTCCTTGAGGGTTGTTGAGGATTTTATAAGTATGTTTAAATTGTTTATCATCTCAATAATTTTTGGACTTGTATAGCTTCATTCTTGTTCCACGCCCTTTTATATTGTGCATTTTTTCTATTTCCTTCCAAACAAGTATCTGAAACGTACATTTGTGAATTCTATCCTATCAATATTGAAAAATTGATCATGTACTATATACATAGTATTAGTAGGAATTATTTGTATAAATCATAGCTCAAGGGCAGAGGAAAATGCATAGGTCTTGCTATGAACAAATCCATTTGTAGATAAAAGATAATCCATAAACCTCTGAAAACTACCAATACCTTTGATTATAAAAAAAACCTAGAGTATATGTAATTTTTTAGAGTAGAATAACAATCTAAAAAAATGATGGGGTCTAGTCACAAGGCCATGACATGAACTATCCCGTAATTAAAAACCCAAAGATACAATTTGCTAAACACTGAGTTTAAAAATTTCTAGGGAAATGATTGATTTCTTGTTAAAGAAAAAACCATCAATTAGTGATTTTGTTGTCATGCATTTGTTCACAAATTTTTTCTATGGATATGCTAAGAAATTGGGTAAGCCCTAAAGTGACATAGTAAATTGAACTATTCTGATGGGTAAACATGGTGGATTTATGTCAATATGTGCTAGTTACATAGAATGATATTTATGGAATAAATAATTTTATAGGTGATTTATGCCCAAGATCTTGAATTAACATTGCTTAGAGATCTAAATTTTCTTATGTGTTGAATTGACAGGTTAATGCATAATAAATTGATAATTATTGAATGGTCAGTAAAATTTGGAGATTACACATAATTGGCAATGGGAAAAGATAAATTTCATCTTGATTAATCCCTTGGTCATTGATGTATTTCCTTTATTGGTTGGATGTATGTAGTTTTATGTTGAATTCATCTCTAAAATATTGAGATTATTAGCCCTAACACACATGATAAACTAAAACTAAATTGTGTCGGTAAACATAATTGATCTATTTTAATGGTTGAAAGCACAAATTTGATATCATAGAAAAATTCACTTTATTAGTGGTAAAGTACCTTTTATTTTGACCAAGAATACTTGTTTTTATTAAACCAGGATCTACAAGGTCTTGTACACTCAACTATTATGATTGTAAATTACAAGCATTTCAATATTAAATTACAAAATTAATATTGGAGAACAATTTACATATTATAACATCAGAGTTATAAATTAATATAAAGATAACTTATAAATAAATTAACAAATAAGCCCATGGGTTTTGTTTATGGTTAGTCTCTTACGAATTACCTCACCTTGATCTTGCTATATCACTTGTTTTTGTGCAATAAACACCACTTGGTTACTATTATAATTTTTTTATAAATTCATTTCACAAAAAACTACCCACTTAATCAACCAAGCATCTTCAATATAATCTAGAAGTGTTGACTTCATAACTTCTCCAACCATTTTTGTGATGATGAATACACACTACCACTTAAATAATTACACTAGAAAGTGGTAAGCTCCCAATGTTATGCTCATTCCTAGACCAAGACCTAAACCTCAAGGGTCCATTCATGATGACCCTACCTATGTATCCCTTTTTAGGAATTAGAGGCTTTGTAGTTCATACACTAATGATAGAGAGAATTTAACCTCTCCTCTTGTATGAAACCATTTATCTCACCTTTTAAATCATGACTATCCATTAAGTTCATACTTTTAATTAGTCCAATTATAATAGAATGATAGTGACACATTCTAGTCAAGTGTTGGTTCAATACCAATAATTAGTGTAAAACACAAAAAAAACCACACAAGGATAATCTCATTCCAAAATCCCAAGTTCACACAGTGATTGGCTCAATCATACATCACTTATACACAAAAATCACTAGCTCATACACATATTATAGGTACAATACTGATTAGCTCATACACACATCATAAGTGCAATAGTGAATATCTTAATAATAAACCACATTTATATGATTTGAATGATCCACACACACATCACATATTTCCATAAATATCTATGAGAATGATGGAAGTGAATGCAACCTACTTCATACATCATCCCGTGACTTCACTAACACATAAATCCATAAGTAGATCCCATTTAGAAAAGGAATATTAGTGCATCTCATACTACACAATGGGTCCCATAATTTTCCCAATCCACCACCATCTTGATGATAATATAGTATCCCATAATACTTGATGTCATCATCAGTAAGGGCATACATATAACAATGTGTACAATACCTAAGGCCAGTAATAAGATTCCATAACTCGTTAATCATAGAGGTCATTAAACCATCATATAACTTACATAATCAATATGTCTTATAGTTATATTATAAAATCAAGGCTATCATGTATATTATAAATAAAATGAAATGGATTAATAATCAAATAAGAAAATCCTACCATAAGAAAAGAATACATAGGAAACACACACAATTCTTCTAAGACCCTAATGCCAATACTAAATTCCTCAGATTTGTAAATCCTGACATCCATTTCCTACATGATACTAGCCTCCATTGCTTGTATTCTATTGGTGAAAACTTGTTTAAACCCTATAAAATTAGGTAGCTTTTGGAATCGATCACTTGCATGCTATTGATGAAAGCTGGATAACCCTATGATAGGACCAAATACTTCTTTTGGTAGAGCATGCTCCTTGATTCCTATCATACTAGAGCAACAATAAGCTTATCTATAAGAGGGTCATAGGTTTTACAATTTTGGTGTTCACCTGAAGATGAGTGGGAAAAACTATGTTAAGAGACCAATTATCCTATACATGTCCACTCATAGCCCCTAACTCAACCCTAGTTGTGATGCCAATGAGTTAGCTTTTATATCGATCTCAATTTAGTATTGTGATGTTAGAAAGTACAGGGACATTAATTTTAACATATTATCGGAGGCATTTACACCTAGCTTATTAATCTAGTTATATTACCCAAAATAGATTTGATAAAATATTCAATTATCTTATAGGCCCAGGGGTCAATTTACCAATACACAAGTAACACCTTGATTCCACATAAGATGGTCTCTATCCCAATACATACCTAAACCAATAAAAACTCAAGGGATTAAAGTCCATTTACTTCATTCATTATTTATTTAGAAATACATTATATATTAGATAGAGACTAAACCATAGTAGTATAATAACTAGCTCCACATACATAACCTTTTCATGTGGTACCACAAAAAAATCATAGCCTATAATTGTCCACCTAATAGACACAAAAACAAAACCATAACGTATTGGTAATACTTACCATCAATTTCTTCCAATAATCAAAATACATCCTAATTACTCAATCCTAAACTTAACCCAAATAAAGGTACAATAATTAGAGCAAGTAAAGCATCCACATATACAAGAGTTGCTCACACCTTCAAACCATAATGGATTAAAATTTGATATCATCATTAAATACAAGCTGGTAGGTTATTATAACTCCTCCACAATAAATCATAACCAAGTTTATTCCATCTCAAGTAAGCCACAATGAAAATAACTCCAGACAAGTTCATCCAAGGTTGGAGTAGATTTTAGAAAGACAAACACCCCAAGACTTAGAGTAGATAGGCTTGATGACGATGGGGTGAATTTCATTAGCTTAGACCTATATAGACCTAGGAAATAGTAATACATGGAGGCAAGTTTACAACCATTTGATGCAATTCTTAGCTTAAAGGTGAAGCATTCTAAGGAGAAAGAAATAACAAAGTTTAGGAATAATCATAAACTTGGAGTTATCCCCTCAACCCTCCCCTAAGGACTTGGGTCACAGGGGAATTTTTCACCCAAGGAATTCCTACATACCCACTTATAAACAAGATCAAAGGCACATGTAGTTCTCCTCACAAGGTCTCTCAAGGAAAATGCACCTGGGTTCTTGTACCTAATATTTCATAGTCACTCAAGTACAATTACTCAATGAAGTGAAGTAGAATGATACTATAGAGGGAAACCCATAGGTGGAATTAAAACCAAAAAATGTAGCAAACTACCCTTTTACCAATACCCTATTAGGATTAAGGTCCCATCTACCTTGTAAATTATATGTCATATTGCATGGTTCCAAAATCCTTGGAAAGTGTCTCTAGGCACTAAGGGTGAATTGAGAAAATATTTTGTAATATTTATTCTCACCATTGCTTGCATTACAAATTCATAAGGGATGATGGGTTCCACTAGCAATGGTAAAAGTGACTTGTGGACATGAATATTTAATATTGTTTTTCCCACATGTGGACACCTAGTATGGGATGATAAAGTATAAGGAAACAGACAAATGAGTGACTGTTAGTATTATCCAAGTGGGTTCTTGGAAAGAGGCAACACGTTTCTCTTGGTATTCCATCATTATTGAAATTAATGTAATGTTTAATTTTCAAGTTTGGGTGCCCAAGTTGGAGGGAAAGTATTGGAGCAAAAACCAGTGTCATTTTGCATTATGAGGAGGCAATCAAAGGGTTAGGGACTTTTGGAATGAAGGGAAATCTTTGGGCACCATTTTTGGGGCTTAAGACCTCTTCACAAGTTTATAAAATCAGTTCCTTGGATGTAGAAAGTATGAGCAACAGTTGAATGTAGAGTTACATTGTAGGAACAAGGACATGTTGAGGCATAAAAAGGTTGTTCACAGGTAATAGGTGCTGCCATGTTGGAGGAAAGTGGTGAATTCAAGTGACTGTATTGTAATCTCATTTATTTGAAGATAATGCATACTTGACATCTCTTCTTGGTGGATTTTTTTTTCTTGCAAGGGTTTCTCCATGTAAATCATGTGTTATGTGATGCTCTTATGTTGCTGATTTGTGCATCATTGTTTCTATCTTATGGCGTTATTATTTATTTATTGTTGTTATAAGTTCACATAAGATAGTGTTGATAGGCATGATATTTTGGTTGATATTTAGCATCATAAAGAAGATGGATCTAATCATGGTAATTCCAAACTAAGGAAACTTAATTTTAAATTCACATATAAGTTTTCGATTTTCATATTGTAGTAGTCCAAGCCTTGTATCTCATGCATTGAATTCATATTTGGAAAGAGGTTGAATTTCCCAAAATTGGTATTAGAGAATGCATATTTCTCATCATTTGGTATTAGAGCTTAAGGTGAATTTGGTTGTGGGTATTCCTTATTTATTTATTAGCCTAGAAAGCTTGTGGGAATCTGTTACGAGTAATTGAAGATTGTTGGAAGGCTTGTGGGGTTGCAATGATTTTTTTGTGAGTTAACTTTGTTTTGTAGATCTATGATATTGGAAGCCATTGATATTGTCAATGTGATCTATATTGAGCATTGGAAGCTCATGATTATGGATCTTTATGGATTTGGTTATGTTTTAATAATTTGGAGCTCTTATTTGAAAACATGTGAGTATTATTTTTTGGTGGTTTTATTCATTTACCTTGTGGTCATGTGCAGTGAGAATGTGTTCATGCTGGATGGGTACTTTTGACATCCTGGTCACATGGAGAAACACCAACTATTTGGACTATAGAATGGAGTGCTTATGTTGGCTTCGTGGTTTTATCCCTTAGTTGCATGTAAGCACTATAAGATAAGCCACTAACCTCTTTATGAGTTGTGGAGCTAATATGTTCCATATGTTATAAGCTCTTGGACAAATTTATTTTCCTATTGGGTTATAGTTTCTCTTATTTTCATTTGTAGATCTATTTTTGTTCCATTATTCAAATGACATGTTTGATGCGAATGCCTGGGTGTTGAAGTGGATTTCAAATTTATATAGATTGTTTTGTAGGTTATACATGTTAATTAAAATATTTGGTATGTAGATCTATGATAAGATTGTATTTAGGGTGTTCTAGATGAAGATAGTTATAGTTTTTCATGAATTCTTAAAGGATTCTTATTGATCCATGGCTACTCTTATGCGGGTTTGTTTGAAAAATAAAGTCTAGCATTGATCCTAGTGTTTGAGTCTTGGAAATCTACATGTTACACCTGATTATCTCTATTCTGCATGTTACTTATATGGGGTTGAATCTATTTTTCATTTCTTTGAGAATGGAGCACCGATTATGCATTTTTCCTTTGAGATGTTGCATATGTGTAAATCTTGTAAAATTGTCTGATGTGGATTTTTTGGGTAGCCCATATTCTTGGTCACCATTATTACATTGGTATGTTTATTGCAATGAGAAAAGGTTATTGGGAGTACCTGATATAGTTCATTTGAATCTGTAACAATAATTTATAATGCATGATAATCTCTATTCACTTTCAATAGAGTTTTGGCAATGATATTGGTCATGATTCCATGTATACATCGATATTACTTCAACGAGAACTTTATGTAGTTACATAATGTGCTCTATCTTCTTTGATTCAATATTTTGGTTCTAAGTTGTTGCAGTGTGTAATGATCCATGAATACTATTTGATTAGAAGATAGATGGTCTTTTGTAATAGTTGTTGGTGTCATAAGAAGCTCTTGGATTCTACCCTTTAGATTGTAGTGAGAGTTTAATGACATCTTTGATTCTATTGATAAAGGATGTGTGCATTGATGTATGTGACCTCCTAGGAGGGGATGTTAGATCATGATGTCATGAAATGTTCCTAATTCCATGATTGGAACTTTAATAGTGGTCTTGTTGGTTCTCGTTGGTTTTAAATATTAATAATTTTCTTGGAGCTTCATGATTTTGTAGGGTTGCATTTGAAGTTGGAATCTAATTATTGGTGGATTTTCATGGAGACTAGGAAGACTTGGGTGAGGCTAAGAGATCTCTTATTTAAGGAGATTGTATGTTGAGATGATTAATATTTGATGAGGATTTTAGTAGAAAGACTGAGGAGCCTACACAGGTTATGGATGTGAGTCCATTAAGGACCTTATGAGAAGATTTTCCTTTACTGTAAGCTCTTATTGCTTGGTGTTGTATGCACATGCCAATCTCGTATCCCACTCTTGGTCTACTTGGTAGGTGAATGATCTGAGAGGTATTGTGCACCTGATTATTAGATGCATTCTTTATTTTGTATCTTATCTTTTCATATGAGTTAGTATTGAATATAGAAATTCTAAGGAATTCATAAAAAGAAGATGCATGATTATATGTATTTCCATTGTTCTTGTTATCTTGGTCTTGAGCTATGGATCTAGTTCTGAGTGCTTATTTGGAGAGGTACTCCTTTGTTATGGGAATGGAATTGGTTTGTTTGATCTACCTTTAGTATGAGAGGTTTACATTTATTGCTGCCATGTTTTCATTTGATTTGAATGTTAGATGTTAATATCATTTCAATTTGGGAATGGTGAAGGAGATATTACATTACACAACTTGGTACATGTTAGCGTGGAACGAGGATATGGTTTGATTTGTAGGTTCTCTCTTTGGTATTTTTCTTCTTCCTATATGTTTGTATTCATATGGTTGAGCATGAAGAACTTGGGATAGCTATAGAGACTAATGGTGAAGGAGGTATTGAAAAATATATTTTAAATTTAAGATTGACATATCGTTGGATGTTTCCTGTGACATCCTCTATGTGAAGAACTATATGTAGACTTGGTATGTCTTGATCTATTTTTCAGATTTGAAATTACTCGTGCATTGGGATTTTTTGGATATATGTATGGTTATCCTCTTTGATATCTTGGTTTATTGTTTACTGATGTGATGAGGAGTTTGCATATTTTATTGGATTTGGATCTTATGAAAGTTGTGGATTAGCTACCTAGTTTCTTGCAGTGGGATGACTCAGATGTGGGCTATCTATATCCATAACATTATTTTAGTGATAATGCAAACTTTGTTAGTTGGCCTTGTCTATGGTAATTTGTGCATTGAAGTGTTGCACTTGAGATAGGATGATCGATATATACAAATAATTTTTTGCATATTTTGGGTTGTTTATTTTATGGCATGAAGTTCTAAAAATAATTGACACTTTTTTCAATTTTTGAATTATTTTTTCCATGGTCAAATGGATTGGAGATTTAAAAAATTAAGAGAGGTTATTGTGTAGGGACACTGTGTAATTCTATAGGTTTAGATGAAATTTTCTTAAATGCCATGTACTTTGAGAAACAATCCATCATAGTTTGAATTTTTTTTGCACTTAGGGATCTTAAGAGATTGTATCAAAATAGTGTAGCTTGAAATGATTGGGTTTGGGGAATAAACAAAGGCCTTCCCTAGTATCAACCACCCATTTAGATGTGTTGAAACAATTTTTTCCTCACAATGCGTGAAATTCAAAATATACTTCTTGCCCCATGATGAATCAACCCTTAATAGATGCCTTGTGTCATAATCAATTTAACTATCAGTTTGCTAATTGAGGGCTTGAAGTGTAATATTTAATTTCTATTTAAGTATCATATAGTCTACCTAGTGTGCATTTACACATCAAGTTTGAATGATGTATTTTCTAGGTTGTGTGAAATACGCTCTATATGCATGACCTCATTTATATCTAGATTATGTTAGGAAAAATAGAAACTATGGAATCAACTTCTATGATTTCCTAGTATGCTTGTATGAATCAAGGATGAGTGGTTGGTGTTAAATTATTATGAATGTACTTACTATGATTTTAAAATAGACATAAATATTTTTTGAGTTTGGTGATGAATTTATCATTACAAGGTAATACCATAAGGTAATAGTTCTTCCCCGTAATTTATTTTTTGAAGTCAATAAATATATACATTGCAATAAATTAATCATTCATCTTGAGAAATGGTTTAGAGGTGCATAGATGGTAGCATAGTCTAGTGAAATATGCAAATTTTATATTAGAGATAAGATTGTTGAGTAGGAGTTAAATCAAAGCAAATTATGTTGAAGAAAATTTCAACATAATAGGTGATAGGTTGAGATGACCTTGAACCATCCAAATTACTACTCATATGGTAGCCTATAACCTGTAAGGGGTTTGGTATATTTTTAGTAGAATTTGGATGTTTCTTTCTTATATAATTAACAATCAAAGCCACATAATTTAACTAAATGCCATCAACATTATTCACAT
The DNA here is from genome assembly GCA_007115665.2 of Sequoiadendron giganteum. Lineage (NCBI taxonomy): Eukaryota > Viridiplantae > Streptophyta > Pinopsida > Cupressales > Cupressaceae > Sequoiadendron > Sequoiadendron giganteum. Next base: position 298,105,692 of record CM021106.1, read on the forward strand.
ATATGGAAGAATGTAAGAGGGAACATTCTTCTAAATTGAATAAGCCTCTAAAAGGTTAAAATTGAATGAAACCCCTTGGACCTTCTCTATAATGATTACACATGAATTAAAATGCTAGAAATTGTATATCCTATATTTTTTGCAATATGCTTACACTCACTTTAGTGTCCATTATTGAATAATGTTTTAGGGATCATCTTAGACCAACCTTGTCTTTTCCTTCACCAATTTATCAACTTCTATGTCATATTTTATTATTTATTGCTAATAATATGTTATCTATCTAAAACTTAGGAATTTTCTCTAGGATGATATTGTGGTGTGTATATGTATGTGTGGCATGCTAGCATTCCAAGAATTTTTAGATGTTAAAATATTGGATTGTTTCTTAGGTGCCTTCCCTTACCTACCATAAGGCCCATTCATTGATAAAATTCCTATGTGCTTAGATGTGACCATTCACCTTCCTCATGAGTCTTATGTAAAAATAATGTTTGAATTTTAATAATTCACATGAAACTTTCCCTCTCTCTTGGTAATTATTTGTTTATCATTCATTTAATTACTATTATTATCAAATTTATTAGTGAAACTTACCACCTATTCTCCAAATATACCCATATTAGGGTGTTTATCCTTATAGATAAGGATTGAATCTTATTAATTTTAGTATCACATAAGCTTAAGAACACACAATATTTCCAATATTTTTTATTTCATTAACTTATCTTGAAGGTTGAATGACCAAACAAGGCGCTTGACCATTTGGGGAAATATCTAAAGTAGCCCTAACCTTTCCTTATATCCTAGAATATGTTCTTAGAGGACTAAAAATCTATAAAAGTTTCATTCTCCTTTTCTCTCTCACTGTGCTTTTTATTCCTTTTTAAAAACACACTAGTCATACCATAAGAGTTTGATTTGGAATAAATAGGTGCACAACCTTAAAAAAAATATTGGTAATCAATAAGATAAATTAATAACTTACAAATTAATCAAACCTAATGTGGAATCACATGAGTGAAATTTATATGATTTTTATGTACATAAATTATACAAAACCTTTCCACAATCATACAAATTCAATTTACACTTACCATGAAAACCTAACATAAAGTAGTATATAAATAACACACTAGGAATTTTGATACACAAGAAGGTGATAATAATATTCCAAGAAATCAACTTGATGAGAAGGAAAATTATGAAGTAAAGTTAGACTTATCAACATTATATGATAGTCCTAGATCTAGAACTGAGGATGACACATCAATTTAGACAACTCATGAAAATGTGTATAAAGTTATTGAATCACAAGTCCATGTAGGTATGGTGGTTGCAAGCCTTGATGAAGAGGGTAAGTTTATCAAATCATGTGACCACACATTAAAGATTATTTTTATCCAATTTATCAAGAAGCCCTAAACAAATGTACTTTAGGGTCAACGTGGTGAAACTATGAATGGGTGGGGGGTTCAATTGTATTTCCCACTTAGTGGTTATACTTGTAGCAAGTTTAGAGAGTATTTTATTATGTTTTGGTATATATACTTTATGAAAGGTGTGGTTAGGTTTGTTTCATGAATGGTATACTAAAATGTTGGTATTGTGATTGTTTGAAATATAGTGAGAATTATAAATGTATGTTTCCTTTAGAAAACAACATAGTAAAAATTATAATACTTATATTGATCATCTATGATTAAATGAACCTATGTACATATATATAAATAATCATACATGTAAACAAGAGTGTTTTACATAAGTATCTCATAAGAGACATGATTGTAGAGAATGGACAAAATTTCACTTGTACAAATATACAAATATGATGTACATATATAAAAATCAACTTGAATTTACAAATTTTTTCATTTACAATCAATCCAAGGAATCATATTATATTTTATACTCTTTATCATGTCAATTATTACCTCATGGTTAGATGCAAAACCTTCCACAAGTTCTTGTTTAATGGTATATCCCCATATTTGATCAAATGAACATTTGATGCCACAACAAGGTTAGAGTAATGAAGAATCTTTTGGTGTGTGTCAAAGTCCTCAAACAACCACACATTGTACTTCTTAATTGGGTACCTTCTAAGCCATGTTCCAATAACAACCATTGAACCTGTAGGATACTCTATGTTTTCTCCATATATAATAGGGGCCTTCAATTTCTTTTTTTTCCTCAACACAATGACAAAAATAATAAATTGTTCCTTCTTTATTGTCTTCATTTGCAAAAAATGCATAAATGTGCCCTAGATTGATATGTGCATCCGATTAGACGAATTTAGTCAACAATAAAAATAAATAAAAAAAGATAGAATATTAAATTTTATTAAATTATGCATGTAGATATTACCTGGTTGAGCTAGATATGATATGTGTTTAAAGTCAACTAGTAATTTCATATTTGTGAGTTGTAGTGCTATTAGGAGTCGAGATGTCTCAAGTGGGCTTAAACTTCTTGTGCACCATTCATCAACCCACTCTTTAGACTCACACTCATCCCAAGCTCGATTTGTACATGGAGAATAAACTGCACCATTTTCATCATATGAATACACCATGAACCTACATTTGAGCTTCGAAAAGAGTGTAGCTCACTCGATTGTGTTAATATACAACAATCCTCATATTTTTCAACGTTAGTATCATCTACGAATCAAAAAATCTATGAACCATCGACTTACCTTCATTAAATGGACCCACTGTAACCATACACCATTTGATGATAGATGCTACATCTGTCAAATTTGCATTATCTTTATACTTCAAATCTTCTTATGCTAAGACTCTTTTACTACATGCTTCTACACCATCATGCTCCACCTTTCCATTCCCAACCTTTGAGAAATTCTGCATATGCTAAACACAAGTGATATTATGCATCCTAATAAACCAATAGAACATCCACGAGTTCTTAAATTGTGATGCACAATTATTTGACCATATGATATGTTGACCAAATGATATGTTCCTACTAGCCAACTCATGGAAGAACTTCTAAAATAAACCTTGCACAAACTCTGTAGAGTGTGTGTGTTCATCACTAATATAAAAATGATACTCCCTTAAGATCTTCTTGTCTTCCTCTATATTGTCATGTGCATGAATTAACATTATATGCACAAATATAGCAACTTGTGTGGAGTTTTAATATAATGACTGTACCTTATTATGTGGTTATAGTGTGTAGCTCTCTACAAATTCAATAACTAAAATAATGGTACTAAGTGGAAATGTCTCCTTGCATAACTTGAATTGAAAAATCCAACCATCAAGCTCTATGGTTATGCCTTGCATACTCATACAATATATTCTCTCAAAAAAATAGACATAAACTGGTATAATGATATCTTTTCACTCACCAATTCACAACTTTTTGCTTCTTTTCCATCTTTTAGATTGTATGGCATTGTCTTATATTTTCCAAATATTTCTAGTTCATTTATTATTACATGTGTATTCTTTGTATGTAGGAAAATTGAAAAATGTTACAAACCACCACAATTTTCACATGTGCCATCCAAGCATGATTTCTTGTAAAATAATCAACCATCCAATCTTTGAAATGAGATGATTGATGTAAAATCTGTTGAAGATCTAGGTTGAGCTTGTATCTTGCACTCTTGTGAAACATTTGTTAGTATGCAAATCTATAGATATATTTTGATAAAAATCATAATTATTAGAAAAATCAATATATACTTTACAGCAAGAAGTTGTGCGTGTGTGATTTATTTTGACATAAAAATGATTTTCCATTTAGGAGATAACCTTGTGCTATTTTTCCAAAATTCTTCAATTGGGGATCTCAACGCTTCAACGATTGACTTATATTTCTATGGGACTCTAGAAGAGAATGCCCATAATTCATTTCTATTTGGGTCCACCACTCTTTCATGCCTTTTAATGGCTCTCATTAGAGTTTTTCTACTTATTTCCAATGCTCGACTTATCTGTCTAATGATGAGAGCTTTATTCTATTTATTTCTTACTATTGTTGATGTAATGACACATTGCGTGACATTATTTTCTTTAGTGTGTGAAGTGGGAACCACACTCTCATATGCACTCATTATATTTTTTACAATATATTTTTCACTTAAAGCATTTGATGTTCTTAGGTCAAGAATCTTCATAATGGGTCTAGATTTTAGATTTTCATCATTTCAACAAATACTTGACATCTTCCAGCTTCATTTAACTTCTCAAAAAATAATATCCATATATTATTGGCATATCTTTGAAAAGTATGCTTAGGAATCTTATCAACCATTGGATTCAAAGTATTCTCATCAATATCAATAAAAAACTTAGGCTTTCTATGCAAAATTCTAAGGGATGTTCTCACAACAACACAACAGGCAATTAGCACCAACTTTTGTGCCAAATTTTAGTGTATTTGAGTGCATGAATTGAAATTTTTTTCTAGCGCCAAACTCGGTGCAAACAAGCATGGTCATCTCAGCATCGGATTTTGCATTGATTTTAGCACCGGATTTAGTGCCGGCTTCAGTGCCGAGACATTATAGCACCTCTGTTGGTGCCTAAAATTGCACCAGGTAGTAACGTCGGAAATTGCACCGAAATGGGCACCCAAATTGGCTTCTGGATTTACTTCCATGTCTACTCCCATTTTTGCTTCTAGTTTTGTTTCCAATTTGACGTCCAGTTTTGCCTCCAGGTTTGCTTCCAATTTTTCTTCCAGTTTTGCCTCCAGGTTTGCTTCCAATGTTGCTTCCAGTTTTTCTTCCGATTTGCCTTCCAGTTTTGCTTTCGATTTTGCTTCTAGGTTTGCTTCCAAGTTTTCTTCCGGTTTTGCTTCTAGTTTTGCTTCCAAGTTTTGCTTCCAAGTTTTGCTTCAAGTTTTGCTTCCAATTTTGCTTCTGATTTTTCCAATTTTTCTTCCAGGTTTGCTTCAGGTTTTGCTTCCAATTTTTCTTTCAAGATTGCTTCTAGTTTGGCTTCCATTGTTGCTTCTTTTTTTGCTTCTAAAAATGCTTCTTGTTTTGCTTCCATTTATTAATTTAATATGTTTTATTTCAATTTGATTAGTTAAATATATCGTGCCTCTTAAATAAATCATATGATTATAGAGTAAGTAATTTAATTATTTAACTCATATGATTAAATAACAATATAATTATTGTAACATGATCATCATCTATAATTAAAACAAGTGAGTCAAATATCTATAATTTAATTGAATTTAACAACATCTATCTTGAGCAGTAAATTAAAATCATCATACGTAATAAATATCCATCCAAAAATCATCGTCCACTTTTAATATATATAAATTGACAAGTCAATACTAATAAGATCATCATCATATATAACTAAAACAAGTGAAAGTCAAATATGCCAGTACATCAAAAACATGTCAAAATGATACATGTCCAACAATCGACATAAGCGAAAATGGTACATGTATAAATGATATAAATAAAATTGATAAATTATGTAACTCAAATTGATACAAGTCAAGATGATACATGTCCAAATGATATAGTGAAAATGATACATGTCAATATGATACAAATCAACAATATAGTAGTGTAGGCTGTGAAAATGATACATATGATAGTAACCATGAAAAGAGTCATCATAACAATATATCAACAATGATCCATGATGTAGTCTATATGATCATGAATGTCATTGGTTACTATCACCAACTGTCTCATCATCATCATCATTTTCATCGGCCTAGGTGTCTTCCGTATCTACGTCATCATCATCCTCTGCCATATGATATGTACCAACATAACCAATATTTTGTGGATCTATATCATGTTGAGGATCATCTTGATCTTCTAGAAGACCCGTGTTCTGCAAAAAAACATTTAAAATGAAAAGTTATTATTTATTTCATGCAATAATTTATTTTTCTGTTATATATCTAATATTAAAACATATGAGATGAAACCATAATCATATTACATCATATCAAAGTGCACATACCATAATAAAATTTTAAAAAAGTTACAACTAATAGTGGTGAGTCAAGAGAAACTTCAACTTTAAAAAACAAAGACAATTAGGCTAGCAGACTTGTGGATCAGGCCAACATTTGGTGGAAGAGGAAGAAAGATGTCTAGAACTATGGGGGCCCACCATAATGGATTTCAGTATTCAACCATGAGAGTAGAAGAGATAGTTGATATCATGTATCAAAACATTAAGCATGCATTCTTCCAGCCAATGGAGAAGGAGATGATTACTTTGCTTCATTTTCATTTGTATAACCATATCATGGCGTGGGAATCAAGAAGATCAAGGATGTCCAGTTTTATGTGGAGGTAATGGATGTGGTCCAAAATTTAGGAGGGGCAAGAAGGTCAATGTATGATCCTGATGAAATTGAGGAAGAACAACAAGAGAGGGACACAAAAAATAAAATCAATACAAAGTTTCAAGGATTTGTCAAGCGAGTAAGAGAGCTATGGGAGCAGCCTCATCTAAACTATTTTGAACTAGAGTTTGATATAACATTTAGAGAGATTAGTTTTCATGGAGTTCCTTTTAAATCCTCTGCTTTTATTGTTCCTATAGTAAACTGTTTGGTAGAGTTGGTGGCATTACCTTTCTTAGTAATCGCTATTAGTGAGATTGAGAATTGTTAACCTTGAGAGAGTAGGACTTGGGCACATGACATTTGATATGGCTATTTTTTTCAAAGAATTCAAGTAGGATGTACTATGAATGTACTCCATTCCTCAATCTTCGCTTGATGGCATCAAAGAATGGCTAAAATCAATGGATATAAAGTATTATGAAAGAATAATGAACTTGAACTGGTGGCCAATTTTGGAGACTATTACTGATGATCCACATTAATTTATTGAAGATGGTGGTTGAGAATTTTTGAATATGGAAGCTAGTGATTCTGATTTTGATAATTTAAAAGAGTCAGATCAAGGATATGAACCCTCCGATGCAGAAGAGGAATCAGAATTAGATTTCATGTAGCCACCATCAAGAGTGTTACAAGCCAACAAGATGGAGGGAATTCTTATATAAGGATAATTTTCAATGTTGCAGGTACCAACTTTAATGCCGACTACAATGGCGACATTGAAATTCCCTAATAGTATTTATGTTAAAGAAATTTCCTTTAGATGCAAGGATTCAAAGCACATCAACCATGTGGTAAAAATGATTAAAACCTAGAGACGATATGTAGTAATAGGAGTCTGAAAAGGAAAAGAGAGCTACACTGGTGACTCAGGAGAAACTTCAGCTTTCAAAAACAGAGCCAATTAGGCTGGCAAACATGTGGATCAAACCAAAATTTGGTGGAAGAGGATGACAGATGACTGGAACTCTGTAGACCCACCATAATGGATTTCGGTATTCAACCATGAGAGCAAAAGAGAGAGCTGATATCACGTATCAAAACATTAAGCATGCATTCTTCCAGCCAACGGAGAAGGAGATGATTACTTTGCTTCATTTTCATTTGCATAACCATATCATGGCATGGGAACCAAGAAGACCAAGGATGTCCAATTTTATGTGGAGGTAATGGATGTGGTCCAAAATTTAGGAGGGGCAAGAAGGTCAATGTATGATCCTGATGAAATTGAGGAAGAACAACAAGAGAGGGATAAGACTGCGAAACACAAAACATGTAAGAGAGCTATGGGAGCAATCTCATCTCAAAGATTAGATTACATAATCATGGACTGTAGAAACACAAAACATGTAAAAAAAGGAAAGATGCTACAACTGTAGACTGATTATATCTCGTAAATAAGATCATGCTATCCATAATGCACACACTCATTTTAAGGCATTCAAAAAACAAAATAGAGATATAGTCTCCCCACTAAAATACAAGCATACATAGTAACCAGGGATTAAATTCCTTTAACAATTCTCTCAAAAACATATGATGATAAAACAATTAGCTTTGAATTAACAAGGATAAGGACAAGAAATTACGATCCACCTCTAGATGTAGAAGGGTGCTTCACTTGAGGACCCCCCATGTAGCTCTCCTCCCTTCCTCTCTTCATTTATATGACCACCAGTCTCACGTCAAGCTACTCTTGCAAAAAAAATAAATTATATTCATTAAAATTAGTCTAGGTTTCTTGTTTCTACAACCACTTCCTCCTCCTTCCCTTACAATCACAAAAAGCGTGAATCCTTCACAGAAAAAACCCCAAATTCTCAATAGTCAAAATGGATATAAATTAAAAACACAAAATACTCAAACACCAAAATTAAGATCAGGCTCCTCTAAAACCCAAGAAGAAAAAGAAAAAAATAATCAGATTAAATTGAAGCTTCTGGAACAAAAGTATTCGACTACATATTTGTGTCTAGAGGTCAAGAGATCAAGACTCGCGAAGCTTATTTCATTTTCACTACCTTGTCTCACATTTCTTTCTTTCTTTATCAAATCCTCACAAGCTTAATGGAAAATTAAAAATAAATGCTTTCATTGAAACCCCAACTATTACTAAAGCCTTCTTAAAAAGGAGTATCAATTTAAAACATAAACATGCAAGGCCTTTCAGGGCTTAAATAGACTAGCCTCTGCACTAAACACTTTCCAAAAACAAATAGAGGGAATTGCAATATAATACAAAAGAAAAAGAAAAAAAGTAAATTGTGAGCCAAGATGAGCACTACAAACCTTGTTTTGAAGCACAAAAATCCGTTGTTCAAAAAAATTTGAACCTCCACCGATCCGCTACAACGAAAATCAATCACAATTCCATCAAATCCATGAAATACTAAGGCATAAACATATCCTCGTCCTCCTACCTCTCCTCCTCCTTAAGGATATGTCAAGCGAGTAAGAGAGATATGGGAGAAACCTCATCTAAAATATTTCAGTATTCAACCATGAGAGCAGAAGAGAGAGCTGATATCACGTATCAAAACATTAAGCATGCATTCTTCCAGCCAGTGAAGAAGGAGATGATTACTTTGCTTCATTTTCATGTGCATAACCATATCATGGCATGTGAACCAAGAAGACCAAGGATGTCCAGTTTTATGTGGAGGTAATGGATGTGGTCCAAAATTTAGTAGGGGAAGAAGGTCAATGTATGATCCTGGTGAAATTGAGGAAGAATAACAAGAGAGGGACATGACTGCATAAACACAAAAAATGTAAGAGATCTATGGGAGCAACCTCATCTAAAAGATTAGATTACATAATCATGGACTGCAAAAACACAAAACATGTAAAAAAGGAAAGATGCTAAAACTGTAGATTGATTATATCCCACAAATAAGATCATTGTATCCATAATACACACACTCATTTTAAGGCATTCAAAAAAAAAAAATAGAGATATAGTCTCCCCACTAAAATACAAGCATAGATAGTAACCAAGGATTAAATTCCTTTAACAATTCTCTCAAAAAACTATGATGATAAAACAATTAGCTTTGAATTAACAAGGATAAGGACAAGAACTTATGATTCACCTCTAGATGTAGAAGGGCACTTCACTTGAGCACCCCCCATGTAGCTCTCCTCCCTTCCTCTCTTCATTTATATGACCACCAGTCTCACCTCAAGTTGCTCTTACAAAAAAAAAATTCATATTCATTACAATTAGTCTAGGTTTCTTGTTTCTACAACCTCCTCCTCCTCCTTCCATTACAATCACAAAAAGCATGAATCCTTCATAGACAAAACCCCAAATTCTCAACTGTCAAAATGGATATAAATTAAAAACACAAAATACTCAAACACCAAAATTAAGTTCACGCTCCTCTAAAACCCAAGAAGAAAAAGCAAAAAAGAATCACATAAAATTGAAGCTTCTAGATTCGACCACATATTTGTGTCCAGAGGTCAATAGATCGAGACGTGCGAAGCTTATTTCATTTTCACTACCTTGTCTCTCATTTTTTTATTTCTTTAACAGATCCTCGTAAGCTTAATGGTAGATTAAAAACTATTAAAAAGGAGCAACAATTTTAAAACATATACATGCAAGGCCTTTCAGGGCTTAAATGGACTAGCCTCTACACTAAACACTTTCCACAAACAAACAAAGGGAATTTCAATATAATACAAAAGAAAATAAAAAACAAAAGTATATTGTGAACCAAGATGAGCACCACAAACCTTGTTTTGAAGCACACAAATCCATTGTTAAAAAAACTTTGAACCTCCGCCGATCCGCTGCAACGAAAATCAATCACAATTCCATAAAATCCATGAAATACTAAGGCATAAACATATCCTCATCCTGCTCCTCCTCCTCCTCCTTAAGGATTTGGTGGTGTTGCGGTGAATCTTGCAAGCCTTCTACCAATGGTGTGCAGTGACCACCGTTGTCCTGCGACTCCTTCATCAACTCGGTGCGGTAGAGCGGTTTTCATTGTGGTCCCGCAAGTTGCTTCTTCCTTCTCGGCGGTAGTGTGGTGAAAGCTTATGTGGAAGCATTTTTATTCACAGAGGAGGCCATGGAGAGAGGACGTGGACAACATAGAAATACTAAATCGCTGAGAGGAAAGTGGGTGGACATTGTAGTAAATAATAATGTTAATGACCAAGAATTCTAAATTTTCAGAATTATTTGCAATCCATGTTTAAAAAAGGATAATCCTTATGGCCTAAACTTTGAAATGCTTCGGTAATATTATGTTGTACTTGGACAATTGAAAACCTTTTTTATTCTCCTAGCAAGAATTTTTATTTTCCATTATAATTCTAGACCAAACAACATTTGCGAGGATGGCCTTTTACACCAATCTTAATTTGTATGAAGTTCACGAAAATGTTGTCAAGCAGTAAATTCCTTTCGTAGACAAGAAATGTAAAGGCTTCATTTAAGAAAAGATAAGTAGTCTCTTTCTAAGGGTAATCCACATGCAAAAAGTAAAAAGAACATAAAAAATAATTGTACAGTAGAAAATCAGATTCGATTAGTTATGTTTAATTTCGCTTGCACACTTATTTGAAAGATATAGGGTATTCACCATACATTTCCCTTGACAAAGAAAACATGTGCTTTCATTTATTTTTACTGTATATCTCATAAGTGAAATTGTTGTTAAATAATGATGCACTGAGAAAATAATATACAAAAAAATACAAAGAAAATGTTTGAAATTCAATATGCAACCTACTATGTTTTTTTTGATCGGTGATAATATTTGATTTTATTAATAATAATGCAGAATTTACATCAACTTCAAAAATTAATTCCATCCAAAAGCTTCTAAAATATGTCTATTTAACCACAACAGTTCCCAAAAAACCAGAAAAAAACTACTGAATCCGCCTATAAACAACCCTATCTACTATTACCCTATCCCATACTATTTACATTTTCAAATAAAAAAGAGGGCTTAACCCCAAAAAATGTACAACAAAAACTAAGATATAAATTGTATTTTAACCAAAATTGAGCTTCAGTTTACATGGAAGTGCTCGATGTGCTACCCAGTTGCATTGGGCATATTTCCTTGATTGGCTTCATCTTCTTCCTTGGGTGCAAACCTTTCTTCTCTCGCAGCTCCTCTTTGGCGACATCTTTGAGTCCCTCAATGACCGTCTCGACCTCCATTATTTCTACACAAAATTTCAGGGCTTTCCATCCTAGCTCCACTCCTCTCCACACAACTTTGGTGATTCATTCTGGCCACCTAATGAAGGGAAGGTTTATCTTTGCTACTTCAGGGTCCACATGATCTTCCATGCCTTCACTCACATCAAACCCTTCTCCTGGTATAGCCCATTCCAGGATACTTTCCATATTCACTACGAAATCCTTGTGTACCAACGCCCTCATTAATTTCCTCACTTCCTCCACCGACTCTCCTAAGTCTAGCCCCCATGCCATGATTAGTGAGTAAATATCCATCTTAGTACGATATCTGTGCTTCAAATCTTCGAAGCCAATACCCAAGATTTTTTGCACAGATTGCACCACCTTCACATTGTTGAAGAGGAACAATCCTCTCAACCTCTTCACAGTTGCTTTGCCAACAAAAGGGTCCAATTTTCTCCTCAAATGTAGAGTGAAATTGGCCTCCATTTCTTCTCTGGTACGCTAGCTTCCAAACTACCTCACATCGCATACCTGTTACATTCCTTTCCATCACAAACCGAGAAGCATCAAATGAAATGCCTTGTGTGTCTTTAAAACACATCCTATTGTCAACCCTCACCATTAATGTCGAATGTATGTCCAATGTCACCAAAAATACCTTCATCAATGCTTCAAGTCCTTCGGGAATTTAAAACACATTCCTCTACTTGCTAGCGTTAACTCCTTCCTACAATAATTACAATAGACAAATTTACTCCATAGGAATACCATAATTCTAAAGTAATAATTTGTATCAATACAAATGTCAGAAAGTATAATTAAAAAGACAAATCCTTACAATTGCACCTCAAATTGGACCAAACAACAACAACAAATGTGCCCTAATAAATCTTGTAGATTTAAACAACTTGAAAAGACCACTTTGGAGACAACAAAGCAATAAATAAGAATGAAAATCGACACAACAATTGAACACTGAAAATGGAGTATGAGTTATAATGTATCTACTCCATTATATTGCTCAAAATATAAACATACATAACATGAGTTCTTTTGATATGCATAAGTGGATGCGATAGTCTAGTATCTATTCTAACGGATTGAAATGATGATGATATGATGATCAAAATCGGACCTTGGTTTCCCTATTTGTACGGGAAGCAACAAGCTTCAGGTTCGTTCACAAAAGCTACATTGTTTCTTAACTAAAGCATAATTAACATAACATAGAAACTTAAAAAGATAGGCCGATTCCAATTGTTGCCAAACATTAAATAATGCTTGCATTTGTTGATAGGTAGAATATTTTGATGAATCACATACTAATACCCAAGATCCAATTGGGTTATTAATATTTGGACAAGATGATCCAAACCATCCTTTAAACCATACCAGGGCGAAAAGAGCAAGTTTGAAGAGAACACCTGGAAGTGTTTCACACCGGCTCAAGGTACAATCCAACCTGGTTATGACACTAATAGCAATCCAATTTTCCCTGAACCGTCCATACCCGAAATTTGCATCACAATCTATTCTTCTTGCACATAAAAATGCCACATATTAACCGCTTCTAAATAAAACTCAAAATACCATGAAACAATGAGTCCCCTATATTAGTAAGTAAGTAGGTAGTCTATAGGGCATAGTTTGATTTTATACAAGGATGCTCATGAAAGGAATCTTCAAGTGATAGTGAGTGAGTTGTTTGAGATTGCAGGTGATGGTGCAATTTCCAGTCTTAAAGGTAGTTAGCAAAGCAGTAAATGTGCAAGAAAATCAAATTGTACACAACAAACAATTCACAATGTTATCTTGCATAATGCCTTAAGTTTGAAGACAAAAATCTCATTGTATCTTGATGAAAGTAGTGAACTTAATGGTCAATCACTGGCAACCATGATTTTAAAACATGGTATTGTGCTTATGGAGGCAACATTTTAAGCAAGGCGGTGAGTGGTGGTTTGGAACAATGGCAGGTATGAAGGAATTGCTAAGTTATATGCATACTATGCAGTCTAGCTAAAGTCAATGTTCTTAGAAGAGATTGAAGGTGGATTAGGGAACTCAAGGGTTACCATGATAAATATTAAAGAAAAGACTGAGATCTATTTAAAAGCCACTATCATGAAGATTTTAAAGATGTCAAATGAAAAACCCTAGCAGCTGGAGTAATGAACACAGTGTGAAAGAGGACAATGTGCTAGGGCATATTTAGGAGATCTCCATTATCTAATCACAGGAAAATACATCATTTATTTATTTTTGAAAATTAAAAGAAATTATTCTAAACCCTATATAGGACACATTGATACTTCAAAAGCATCTAATTTATTTTTTAAAATTAAAAGAAGTCATTCTAAACCCTATATAGGATACATTGATACTTCAAAAGAATTTGAAGGAATTTGAGATTATGCAAACATATGCCAATTAAATACTTGGATTACAAACAGTAGCGTGAACATTGTAACCCTTGTTGATCAGAGCTATAATTGATAAACAACAATGAATCCTATGCCTCCTATCATGCACATCTCCTTGCCATTCTCTGTCATTATTTAATAAAACACTTCTCCATTTTGGTGGGCTATGCCTAAAAATAAGGTTATTAAAATGAAAACTCCATTATGGTGGGCTATGCTTGAAAATAAGATTTCGACAAAATTTTTAGAGTATGTTTATTAGAGTTTTAGAGTATTTTGGTGGGCTATATTCTTGATTCCTTAAATGATTTATTCAAATGGATTGTGATTGACATGATTTTCTACCACGATTACCGTACTACCTCCATCTCTTATTATACCCTATGATTTATGGTGGTTTTTTGCCCTTCCCTTTTGCTGTTTACCACACTACCACCTTGTTCAAGGCTTCTTGCTGCGAGGTTGCGGTGTATACCGCTCTATCACATATGTTGCTCACCTTCCCGATGGTATAGCAGTGTATGCTTTTGATCATTACCTGAAGAGTGTCGATGAGACAATCTTCTTTGTTGTACCGATATCTCAATGTCTCATCGACATTAGATCTTATGTTCCTCTGATGTTGGTTGCCGGTGTCGATGAGACAAGTTAATATCTCTTGCTGATATGCCACTATCTCATCGATATTTTCCTTCGACGGTATTTCTTTATATATTGGTGTAACTCTTCCATGTTAGGGAGACTCGTGATTATCGTTGTGGTATGGTGGTGTTTTTCCCTTCTCTTCAGTTGTTTACCGCACTACCACCTTGCTCAAGGCTTCTTGCTGTGGGGTTGCGGTGTATACCGCTCTACCGCATATGTTGCTCACCCTCCTGGCGGTCTAGTGGTGTATGCTTTTGATCATTACTTGAAGAGTGTCGATGAGACAATCTTATTTGTCTTACCAATATCTCAATTCTCATCGACATTACTTTGTTATATCCAAGAGTTGTGTTTCATCGAGCACTTGCAGATATACCTTGTTGATGTGACACAAGTGATTCTCTCCTTGATATGCCCATATCTTATTGACATTTCATTGTTTTACATCATCGATGAGACATATAAATAAGTCTCTTCGACATAGGGGTGTCTAAACTGATGCTATACCTAAAGCTAAACTCGAAGCTAAAGTCGGGAACAAAAAGTGGTGCTAAAATTGAAGCTAAACTCAGAGCCAAAAGCGACGGTAACGGCGGCGCCACACTCGAAGCCAATATCGACACTAAAGGCATTGATAATTTTGACATACATTAGCTCCTAAATTAGCGCCAACTAGTCTTGATCGATGCAAATAAATGCCAAAAATAGTGCCATCCTAATAAATAGCGCTGGCATTTTCAAAAAAATGGCAAAAAATACATTAAAACGTTGGGTGGAAGCAAAAAGCGGAGCAAAAAATGGAGCAAATCATAGGGATTTTTTGTAGTGTCTCAATGGTAAAGTATCATCAACATTAGGAATTTCTTCAATATTGAATTGAGATGAGATGGATCACATACCTTCAACTTGAGATGGAAAATATGATGTACCTTCATATTGAGATGAAAAAGATGGTGTGTCTTCAACTTGAGATGTGAAAGATTATGTGCCTCCAACTTGAGATGTGAAAGATTATGTAGGTTCTTCTTAACAATGGAAAGATGACATGCCTTCAACTTTAAATGAAAAAAATTGAGTGCCTCCAACATTGGGATTCGATCTCTTTATTCCATGAAGGTTTTGTATTTGTTGCCTTTGTGCCACCAAATCATTTTCTCTTAGATGGAGTAGATGTATTTTTGTATTCAATTGGAAATGATGCTATGTATTATTCTTTGGTGTTCAATTTTCTACTTTCACAAAGTAGCCTCATTCTTTCTCTTTTCTTAACATTTTGTTCCTCACACTCATCCAATGTTAGAGTCTTTTGTCGTTTCCTTCGTATGATGAAAAATTCTATATGTATCATGAATAAGACATAGAGATTGATTCCATCATGTGAATTCCCTTACCAAATTTTCTATAGATATGAATGACTATTACATTAGATAAATTATTACAAATAAAAAATACTTCCAATTATTTCTATTTTAGACATATTTAATGCAAATAAACAATCAACACAATATTGTGGTTGGTGGAAAATAAGATACAAATCATAGTCTTGGGAGATACCATAGATTTTAGATCGAGAAATATTTTTAAAGTAAATACAATTATCATGATAGACATGCTATTAAATTATCCCTTCAAGTTTTGTTTTATCAATGAGATAAATCACATTCCTAGGGGATATCATAGATATTAGGTTGAGGAAGATTCTTAAAGTAAATTAGGGATAAATTTAAGAACCCCTCCCATCCCCCCCCAAAAAAGATATAAAATCTTGACGAATCTTTTATTTTTTGAAAAAAAAATAAAAAATTTTATTGTCAAATCTTTCCTTTATTCCAAAAAATATATTAATATTATTGGCGATTTTTTTACATCACTATAATTTTGTAGAAAATATTGGAAAATATTGATAATTAATATCAATTACCATGGTGAATCCTTTCATTTAAAAAAAATAAAATTCTTATAAAAAAGTAGGGGCCTAAGGGTGAAAAATATTGATGGGTTTAAGGGGTAGAATCTATAATATCTAGTTGCTACCATTGATTTAAATATAATATAATGGATCTTTTTTATATTTCTCAAGGTAAAATGTACCAATATTTTGTAATGCTCATGGAGTTCGAAAGTGATTTTAGGCCATTGATCTCCATTGAGATAAACTATCCAAAAGCAATTTCAGTCCCCATGAGCATTGCAAATCATGGTACATTTTACCTCATGGAATACAATGGGGTTCATTAGATTATACATCGATGAAATAAACAAGTCACAATACAAGAAAACATAATAGGCCTAATTAACTTTGTTGGGGAGATCAATGTTCATGTAACTCACATGTCAATTGTGCATGCCTAAGTGTAGGACTAGTTTGTGACATAACAAAGACATGAAAATTAAAAATAGGAATAAGATTAGTATGAGATGATAAATATGTTGAATCATAGGTGGTATAAGTACATTATGTGTATTTTTCATAGTAGATGTGTCATAATTTGAAGCATATGGAGAGGTGCTAAAAACATCAAATACAACATACATAAGCACATTACTATCATTCTCCACATAATAAGTACACACACTATATAATGATCGGGGAGAAGTGAAGTATGCATATCTCCTTTAGAATGTGTGTATAAGGTATATGTATATCATAAGTGATAGAAGAAAGATGACTAACATAAGTCTTAGCAATATATTCTACTCATTAGAAATATGTATAAATCCTAAATCAATACATTTATCACTAGAATGGTATGATATGTATCACATGAACTATGTTGACAAGGTGACATGCATAAAATGTAAAAAGACAAAGGGAATGCACCTTAAAATTTGGGAATTGATTTCACCAATTTCACAATTATGTTCTCTTTATTTTTAGCTTCACATACCTTCAATATTAGAAAAATTTGACATCTTTTATATTCAATGTTTAAGTCCATATCAATATAATAAAAATAGTAAAAATTATGAAAATAATGACTATATATTATCAAATTCAAATAAAAACATGAAAATATTAGTTCATAGAATCAAATTTGACCTAAAAACATGCAATTTACTTCTTCTATGTTGACAAAATAAATAAAGGTGGTGGAATTTATGTAAATAATTCAATCAAGAAATATCCTCAACACCATTAAAAAGAGTTTGTTTGTTGGATAATGCACACAAAATATAAAAATTAAAAGAGAATATGGGTCCTAAATAATGGGGGCCCATGCATTTTTTACTATTTTTTATGTCTCCTTAAAATATGAGCATATTATAACGTGCTTGTGTTATATCATGCATGGAGTCTAATTCCAACATGAAGAGGCAAGTACAATTAGAGAAAAGAGAGAGAGAGACAAAGAGATAGAAGTGGGGAAGAAGGGAGGGAAGGAGGGAGAGAAACACACACACAAATAAATATAGACAAATATGCACAAGAGAGAGTGAGTTAGAGAGAGGTAGACATGTAGAAGTAGAGAGAGGAGTGAAAAATATAGACATAGGGAGGGAGCCAGGGAGAGGTAGTGAGGGGATAGAGATAGAGAATTTATGTAGAGAGAAGAAGAGAATGAGAGAGAGGTAGGTGCCACCCTAAATTCTCCATCATCAATCGTAAACCATAAAATCTAAGCCCTAAACCAAATACCCTAAATTGTAGATTCTAAAAACTAAACCCTAAAACTTAACATTAATCATTTTTAACATGAAAACCTTTAAAGTTAAATTTAATCCCTAAACTCTCAACTTTCAACCCTCGAGCATAAACCCTAAGCTCTAAACCCCAGACACTAAAACCTTTAAAATTGAATTTAATCCCTAATCCCTCAACATTTAGAGAAGGGAGGGAGGTAGAGAGGTGAGAGAGAGAGAGAGAGAGAGAGAGAGAGAGAGAGAGAGAGAGAGAGAGAGAGAGAGAGAGAGAGAGAGAGAGAGAGGGAGAGGGATTCATTTTTCCTTCAAAATAATGCGAGTGCATTATTGAAAGCTAGTATAGAAAATAACATTACATTATAGTGCACTCACGTTATTATTTGTCTTGGTAATTTCCAAACCTTAGGGTTGGATTTGCCTTGGGATTCCAACCCAAGGGATTGATGAATCAACGCCCAAAAACATGTTTTGAAAATTGTAAAAACACAATCTTGAGCATGCTCCTCATCAATTTTTCACGTGTTTCAATGTCAAGTCAAAAAAATGACATAGTAACATTGAGCTCTTTGTTAGCTTTCTAACCATGTAAATTTTTTCATGTTTTGATCTTTAATTTATTTTGCTACTATTTCCATTTCTTTGTCAAAATCCTACATATGGTTTTTTGGTCTCATTTTTACTTGTTCATCGAAATATGAAACAAATTAAATTTTTTATAAAATGACTCTATTCTTTGCACATTCATTTTTTTAATTTTTGATTAGTTTCCAAAAATATTAGGGGGGAGCACACTAAATTTTTCATTTTTCAGGATGTGTCCACTTTGAAAATTAGTAAAAAATATATAGTCATTAAAAAATTAACAAAAAAATTGGGCATATAAACTACTTGGTGTTAGCTAATTTATCACCAAGGTATTTTTTAAATATTAAAAAAAAGTTAACATTTTAGAGGGAGCACACTAGACACTATGTTATGTTTTTTTGATAGAAACAAGAGAACTTTGTGTGCTCCTCCCTTTTTGAACCCCTTAATCTCCTCCATTTAAAAAAAAATAGTAGTTTAGAAATTAGATTCAAAGCACTACGACTCTTATTTTGGTTGTGTCTTCAATTTTTTAGCGTAAATATCTTTAATTTCCCATCCAAGATTAGTCTTTCTTGATTTAAAAAAAAGTGGCCACTTAAGACCCCCTTTTGGTTCCCCATCTCCCTGCACATACCCCTAACAAGAATGGTGTGGTGTAGATAGTTTCCTTAAGTAAATAAAATGTTGCTTCTATAGTTGTAGGTTATTGAGAAGAATCTTGGATGACCATAAGTCTTCAGTCCAAATTTTCAAACTATCTTAGCTAAAATTTAATTGTGTTGAGAAAAACAATCTACAAGAGCTCTTACATTTGTTGTCTTCATTTGGGATTTTAGAATGAAAAGTTGATTCATTTCCTCAAGTTCTTATTTACTCATGACTATCCTTGTATCTATGCATCCAAATTTATTTTTAATATCCAATTTGACCTCTCTCTAAACCTTCTTTTTGATGGTAGCCATGGATTTCTTGGAGTTCTCCCTAAGTTTATTTTTAGGGTACGACTTGAGTTGCAACCTCCAACACTTATTTTTGATATGACCATCAATGTTTCAATGTGAATAATTTTTTCTTGGGTCTTCTATAATAGTGGACAACAAAATTAGTCTTCTTACATTATCACTTCACTTGGAGTTTTAGAATAAAAATTTAATTCATTGCCTCAAATTATTCTTCACTCATGATTGTCCTTGTAGCTATGCATCCTAGCTTTTCATCAACATTGAAGTTGCCCTTTATCTCCACCTCCTCTCTGATAGTAGCCACAAATGTCTTGGAGCTCTCTTTGGGATTATTTTTAGGGTGTGACTCAGGTTGCAACCTCCAACATTTATTTTTAATATTAACATCAATATTGTAATGTGAATAATTTTATTTGGGGTCTTTATAATTGTGGATAATAACATTAATTCTCTTACCTTGAATTTTTTAAAAGGGTTTACCTTTATTTTCCTTGGGTTTTTCTTGTTATTCTTTTATGGAACATTCTCCCATTCCTTTATTCTTCCCCTCATCTATGTTTTATGCTATCAAATAAGCCTCATCCAAATTAACTAGCTTAGCAGTGATGACTTTCCTTCTTAGGTTTGAATGTAACCCACCAAGGTGTTTGGTAAAGATATTTTTTTCAAAGTCCACCCTAAGAAACATGACTTGTAGAAAAAAAATGGACCATTTCATTTCCTATTATGGATCCACTTTATTTTTTGATTAGTCTCATGACCAATTAGATAAAAAATTCCATTGCAAGTTCTTGAAGGTATCCCAACTTCAGATTTCTAGTTTTTTTTTCTTCTTACATGAAGAAAGATACCTCTCTCATTATACAAGACCATGTCAACTCTTTTCAAGCAAGCATAAGAAATATTATAGGCTTTAATCACATTATAAACACTTAAATATACATCTATTTACTTGATCCTTGAGCACCTAAAATATCTGCATTCACTTGACCTTCATTTTTTTTGATGTCAACCTTGATTTTGACATTAAATGGAGTTGTTTAAAATTTTAATTTGGGTTCTCTATCTTCCCATCTGCACTCATGGTCACACTTCTCTTTTTTCCATCATATCTAATAGAAATTTCTTAGCTAGAGCCAACACTAGAGTATAGGTAGATGATTGCTGATGGGTTGTTTGAGCTTCTTGTTTGGCCATATGATCTAGTTGTTGAGTGATCCAATATTGATGCTTCATTGGCGCGTTCCAATTTTTGGATTCACTAGGACTAACTCTTTTATGTTTGAAGACCTTCCACTATCATACAAATCCACTTCCATTTATTTTGCATGAATTTTATCCCAATATAATATCAAAATGATTTGTAATCATCTATAAAATCATACTTTGTGGATTACAAATCAATAATATATTACTATGCTTTGTTGAGAATTATATTATCATTTGGAATTTGAACTATGTTCACTCAAACTAGACATTAAAGCACAAACACAATCATACACACTAATACCTCTATTTTTACTTAGGAAAACCTCAATTTGGAAGGAAAAGCCCAACTTGGCATGTGCTAATAACTCTTCTAGGTCTACTTATATCACTCGTAGATCAATGCTAAAACAAAATTACAACTACAATAGTCATTTTAGTCCTTTGTTTGGCTCACTATGGACTATAATGTTTTTCTTAGTGCTCTACAATGTTGTCTTACAAGAAGGTTGAATATACTCCTAACCTCCTTGTCATAGGCATGAAATGGTCCTTCCGTGCTCTAGAAACTTGCAAAGCTAGAAATCGAATGTGAAAATTCACGTCCTTTTAAATTACCCCACTTGTTATATGTACCACAATGGATTTTCCACTTGCAGTAGCATGAAATCATCACAATATCTCTATGTTCATTGGGATATTTCACCACTAATTGTGGTATTTAGACATTCATGATGGTGGATAGACAAATTCCATAATACATTAGCGATTATCAAGGTGATCACATATTTATTGGTCGTTTTACCAGTTTCATCATACGACAATTTCATCTATCATGAAATAATAAATATTTTATAAAATTCCAAATTTAAAAATAAAAATAAAAATTGCCCTAGTCTTTAAAATGTGGAAAATGAGATCGAGCTTTTTTCTAAAGAAAAACCTAGATATCTCTACTATTCCCTAAACTAAATTTGAAAGATTTCCATTTCTCAAGGTAAACTAAGAAATCATATTAATAGTACTAGAGCATAGAAATACCTTTTGTGTCACTACCACTCAATGCAAGAATAAAGTTTGCATGACTGTCGCATGACATGCTTCCTCTACAACTACCTAAGATGATTATGTATATGTCGACTGTACGTTCTAAACTTGTGAAACAAAGCATTCGAATTATATATCGTAGATATGGTCCATGAAAATGTTATATCCATATATTCTGAAATTCCTAGGTTTACCAGTTTAGCATCTACTTTTCAATGCCATGGTGTGAAATACCAATACGAGACACTTGAGCTTCAAACAGTACTTCTTCAAGGATTTCGTAAGCGTCCAATTCTCCACACTTCTGCAAAGAAGTTTTGTCCATATGCATTTGAAACAGTGAGATGAAACAAGGCCATTTATTTGACATTGATTAAATCTTTTTTCTTACAATTCATTTTTTTTAAATGATGCTTAAATCATTCACAGTAATGGACTCCAACACTAATATATTCTTTTCAGATGAGATATTTGGTGTGGTGAGTGTTAAATTTTGAATGGATTAATTACGAGTCGAATCTAGTATTTCTTATTTACTATTAAAATACTCTATCACCAAGTTATCAACCTTCTTGATGATTGTATCCATCTTTGGTTCAGGTACGGTTCATTTTCCCACACCCTCCCTTGAACCATGTTGCAGGTGCTCAAAGATCCTAGCTTGACCTGACTCTGTTTATCTGAACTCTAAATTAAAAGTTGAACCTAAGACCTTCAATTTACTGATGCAATACTTTATCGCTTACTATCGATCCTTTTAGTGACTGATCTATTTTTAATTAAAATATCTCATTTTCCAACAGTGATATGACTATTCAGAGCAATCAAATTTCTTTTCCTGTAGGTTGCCCATCAAATTTAACACAAAATTCTGAGTGCTTATGGCTTGAGGATTAAGCTAGGCACTGACAAGCGTCATCATCACGCTTATTCAGAGAATCAAAGATCCAAGCACACTCCTTGAAAACCCAAAAGAACATTGAAATCTGACAACCCAAATGAATTGGGTAACTGCCAAGTGTAAAGGATAGATTAGCTCAGCAATCAGAGAAATTCACAGTACAAAGAGACAAACGAACATAAACTAAAGCTTAATATCCAGAGTGAATAGGTAAACAACAAAATATGTCCTTATAGGGGTGACCTTGCATCGCTGGAAGCAGAAATGGTTGAATAATGATCGAAAAGAAAAAATAAACACATTGAGCCAATGCTGCTTTACTTTAACACATGTCCAGAACTTGTTCACTCTAAGTCAGCAACAAAAGGAATAATGAATGAATAATATTTTTTAATACTATCCAGACTAATCAATCTATCGGAATAGGAAATGATGAAAATAAATATTATAATCGGATCAGATTCATAGAAAATGACACAAATATTAGCATGGTTGTATGCTATTTGGCATCCAGGAATTAATAAGTGGTATGATCTAAACTATGAAAACTCCTAACAATAAATTTGGGGAGATTATATGTTAGTAGGAAATTTTAATGTAAGGACATCACGTGAATATTTTAGAATGGACATTTAGATATGATTTTTTTTAAATGGTGGAAGAAAAAAAAATTAACAACGAATTAGATTTTTGAAAGACGTATAAAAGATTATGATATATGTTGGAGAAGAATTATTAGGTTTATGTAGTATACACAATTTAATTATATAAAGTGATATTAGTGAATGAGAAGAATCGAGAAAATATATATGCAAATTTAGTGTAATTGATTACGTTATGTACTCACAAAATTTGTATATCTATAATAGAAGAGCTAAAAGTTGAAAACTCTCTCACGGAACTTAAATCAGATCACAACCCAATATCTATAAAATTTTAATTAAAGTGAGCCAAACAACATGACAAACACAATTAAACCAACTAGATTAAACACCCATTCCAGGGAAACATCCTCTTGACAAAGGAAAATCAACAAGCATTCAAGGTAGCTTTGAATAATGAATGATATGAAGAGGAAAAAAAGGGACCACCTGACATTTGTCTAGATTCTACTAAAGCAAGAAATTAATGCACCCCATTCAAGAAACTTTAAACACATACAAGAGAGCTAAACTTAAATAGAAGAAAATAGATAGCTTCTTGACAAATGGTATGATGGAGAATGTAAGGTAATGT
This sequence comes from Sequoiadendron giganteum, assembly GCA_007115665.2. NCBI lineage: Eukaryota > Viridiplantae > Streptophyta > Pinopsida > Cupressales > Cupressaceae > Sequoiadendron > Sequoiadendron giganteum. The sequence continues at coordinate 298,129,887 of CM021106.1, forward strand.
GGAGATTGCTTAAAAAAAACAATAGGGGAACAAAGGGAAAAAATGAAATTAATAATTGATGAGAACATAAAAAAGAAGAATACACAATAACTACAAGGAAATGAAATTAATAATTGGTGAAAACAAAAAAAAGAAGAATACACAATAACTATAAGGAAGGAGTTAATTTATTTAGAGAAACAAGAATGAATAAATTTTGGAGGGAGCTTTGCAAATAAAACATGTAGACAAAGAATAACATTTTAGCAAGTCAATGGTTAAAATATACAAAAAAAATTTATATGAACATTCAAAAACAAAAAAGATGCACCTCCTACAATCATTTCCAAAATTTTCCATGACTAATGCAAGGGATTAAAATGTTGGCAATAGATAAATATTAAGACATAGACAACCTATAGTTAAGGCATCTAAGGGGAGCCTAAATTTGAGCACCTCATATAAAATACCATTTTATTGCCATTCAAAATGGTTTCTTGATAGAGTGAACAATCATCCTAATTTTACCTTTGTTTAAAAGTAGAAATGTAAATAATCTCTTAAATCATCAAACTATCATGGTCATACAAAATTATCCATGCTAAGACAAAAACTTTCCCTTTAGAGGCAAATTCTATGACCAAGTTATTATGTTACTTGAAGACACATAAGACACAAGTATTGGTAGGTGACCTAGGGTTGTAAAGATGAAGAGATAACCAAAAAAACATATGGATGAAACTAAATTGCAAATTGAGGAATAGATGGGACATTAACCTAAATGAATGCCAAAGCTTTAATAAATAATAAAAAATTATGTGAATGAAAGTTTAGAATAATGATGCGGAGGAAGAAAACAAGTAGGAAATGCCAACACTATATTGCAAAGTTTAATCCAACTTATGATCATTGCAAAAATAATATATGTAAGGATTGAAATCAAATTGATGGGAAAGATCCTTGTTGTTTAACTAAGGATTAGCTCTCATAGACTTAGAGGTAAGATTAGTAGATTGATGTCATCTAAAAAAGAACGGAAAAAGGGTGTTATATTTTGCACCATAGAGATAGTAGAAATAGAGGAGCACTTCTTCCTCGAATGTTTAAGGTACATGGACATCCACACCGAATATGAGCAAGCATTAAGAGTCAATAAATAAAACATATTAAACATATACAAAAATCTGAACTTCAAATTAACAAAAAAGACATAATCTCCTAAAAAACCACCTATTCCATGAAATCTTTGAACTATTGAAACAACTGATGGTCCCATAAATCATCTATTTATATAATTAAAATCATTTCATAATAGAAAGGCAACAAAAGAACATCACAGTTGTCACAACCACAAAACACAAAAGCCACCTGCTTAACCTTATAAAATTTCAAAATCTTTCTTCATACAAATCTTTTCACCTAGTGCCCATGAATTCATGAAGTCTTTCTCCGTGGTGCCCATGATTTGAATCAGATGACCAAACACAAAGCACAGAGATAAAAAATACAATTTCCGTACTGAGCAGATAAACATCAAAAAGTCACAACCATGGACAACTCCTCAAAAGGAAGATAAGATAAGCATATGAAGTTATAACCAAATAAATTTAAGTGACACATGGCACTGTGACTTCAAATGGTCAAACTGTTTTATCCTACAATAGCTAGCTTTAAGGGCACGCTTTTTTTCTTTTTTCTTTTAAATTTGAAAAAGTTTCATGCCTTAGAATATTTAATAGGAAATTCCAAAACTACCCTGACATTTTAGTTTGTAGGATGAGATGTCAAACTCAAGGAAGCTTCCAAAGAGATACTCAATCTATGGTAGAGGAGTTTAAATATGAAGAAAGTGGAACTAAATGCAACGTGTTATCTTTGGTTTTGATCATAGTGCTTAAATTCATTGGAATGCACATCACAAGATCATCATCTTTTTCACTAAGATCTTCTATATCTGCTGGTAGATATTACATGAGCTTCATGTCTCCAATGGCTTATGCAAGCATTTCACATCATTAATTAACATTTTTGGTTTTGGAGCCTACACATACACATTGTGTATCCAGCTAGAATGAATATTTAAGTTAAATAATTATTTGTAGTAAAGGCATACCTAACTTTTTTGGATAAAAAATTTGATTAAAGCTAGGAGACTAGAATTTGGTCCTCAATGTCTTGGACTTAGTAGTTATGGGGAGAGGTTTATGGGCCAAGCATAAGAATTAAAAATTGCTTTAAATCAATGTTTAGTAAAAGTTCAAATGAGGGGTGAGTACAAAGTTGTGGGCAATGATGCCTTTTATGATGTGTATATCCACATGTTTTGGGCATTTGTAATGGGTAGGGGGCGGTTATGGGTTGCTTAGGTGGGAATTAAAGTCACTCATATTAAAGACTTTGAGCCTACTTTCTTACCTGTCACGAGCTTTGTTCAAATTAAAAAGTAATTAAATATAAATAAAATGATTTTAATTTTTATATCTATTAATTGAAGATTTAAACTTATGTTATAAGATTAGACTAGAATTAGTTGATGAGATATGTAGGGGTTGATGGGTTAAGCTAGGGTATTTTTAATTTGATTTTAATTTATTAAAAGTTTATTTAGTATAATATATATTAAATAAAATTAAGATTTAAATTATAAATTTGTTTAGATTTAAAATATATCAATTTAAAAATTTGGACATATGTATATGTTTAAAGTTTTTTTTTATCAAATTGAACATTTTTGAGTTAAAGAAACATTACTTAGCATTTTAATTAGGAGAAGAGGGACTAGTTTCAATGTTTAGAGGTTGGTTCTCCATTGTGCTACCTCTTGATATAGTTGAGATGGTCTTGACCAAGATACCAATGATCTTTTGTTTGCATTTGTATTTGATATAAGGTCGACATAAGGATTTAGGAAATTATATACATGCGATTTTTTTTATTTATACTCTTGAATTATAGTTTCGCTTAATGGGTGACATGGGCTTTGGTCTTATTACTCTATCTTTTGTGGTTGGTAAGTTTGGTAGTTAGAAGTTTTTATAATTGTTTGATAGTATTTGGGTTAGTGAGCTCTTAGCTTCCTTGTTTTTATAAATATTTATTTTCTAAAGGATGTGGAACTTATTAATCTCACATTTATATAAAAAAATATAATATTAAAATCTAAATAAAATATCACATTCAAGTTTTCAATTGTATAAAATGTGACATCATGTTAAAATGTAAATTTTACAATTTTAGTCAAAAAATCTTCATTATGTAATGGTAAAGTTTTCATACACATGACATTTCTCATTTAGTTTGTGTCTATTTTGAGGGGAGTGCTTTGACACACAAATATATTGACATATGACTTAATTTTTTATAAAGTCGGATCCCTTGTCTTATGTTATCCACCTACTTCATTATATGCCTTTTTATACAAATATTACTTGTATTCTTTTACATGTTCAAATAGCCTTATAATTCACCCTACCCATTTCTTTATTACCAAAATTGTACACTTGTCTCACTTTATTTAAAAAAATTAAATTCAAATTTAATTGACTTTCCACCTTTACCCTTCTTACCAAGAGCTGACTAACACAAGTTTATGTGATACACTACTATATTATTGTATTTAAAGACAATCAATGTATTCATTCTAATAACCAATACAAGCAAGTGATTTGAATATCAATCACATCTACACACCAATTGATGCTCTAAACGGAATATGGTATTGCATAATTATTCTAGGAGTTTTTCATGTTTGAGGTGTGTGATTTTGTATATTATTCAATTTCAAGGGGTTGATCAAGGTGTAGACTCCTTATGAATTAGTCATATGATAATGTACAAAGGTATTTATCAATACTAGTAACCCTTGCAGATACCAAGAAGCATAAAAGGATTAAGGTATCAATGATGAAGAAAAGATAAACAATTCACCAAGTATATGGGTACATGAAAAAATCATAAATAAATTTGTCTTTGACACTCATACTCAACCTTACATAATTATAATAAAATATTATGATTCCTTTACCAATTTATTAAATACAATTTTGAATTCTAAGACATATCACATCAATTATATAACTAGATAAATTTATTTATATTTATATGTTAACATTTTTTTATCTGTGAGTAAGCTCAAGGGAGTTGAACCACATAAAATATATTAAAAATAGATATAAAAATGGTTTCTCCTATGGAGGGCCAGGTCTATAATATTTTCATATTAACTATGATAAGTTTGTTTACAACCTTTCAATTTTAACATAAACTATACTAACAAAACTAAATCTATTATCTCTTACTCCTAACATAATATTACTTTGACTTCCTCCACCTCATTGGACTCTAAGCTTGGATTGAGGGCAACAAATTAGTCTCTAATATCAACATTGGAAGCGCCATTGGTGGATTTGAGAAATTCCAAACCATAACAAGTACCAAGATGACACTTAGCCACATTTTCCCTCGTGAATTTGATAAAAAGTGGCACTCAAGGGCCATTGCATTGGGGTGCACAACAAGCCAAACCCCATGGTTTCTTTAAAAATTCAAGCCCCACAACGACACCCTTTAGTATAGATTCTAGACCCATGTACCATTTGGGCTTAATGAGGACCATGGCCACCTTCTGCATAATGTCTTTTAACTTCCTCTAAATATAACATGACCACCAAAAATTGAGAGGCAAAAACATAATTGACTTTATACATGCTTTCATCTTTCTTGAAATCTTTCGCTAACACCATCTTAATCACTTCTAGCACCACCAAGGAATTGGTTTTAAAATTTTTCTTCATCCTCAACTTTGAGATAGCTCCATTAAAGGATATTTGATGATTCTTTAATTATAAGCACATTGTTGGCTCCATGGATACTGTGAGAATGACCTTCATTTTTCCCTTTGGAGAGCCTTCCATTAGCACGAAAAATCATAATTAGTGGTAGGAATCCTTACTTGCCACAATAGATGCACAACTAGTCCAGATGCCAAATCACATGCTTGAGTTATAATTAACAAAATGTTGAGGTAGTAAATATAACTCTAATGCACAATGAAGCAAGCAATTGCTAGTACATCATTCATATGTTATTTTATCCTACAACCCCATCTATTTCCAAGTTGACCAATGTATCATCTTCCTTGTTTGCCTCGTGATAAATATGACCAACTTTGAACTCATTGAAGCACTTCAACATTTCCAAGAAACTACACAAAGTTCTATTAAGTTTCTCCACCTGGGGTATATTTATAGTTAATCAGGAATCCCCCTCAATTATTATTCTCTTGATCTCGAGAGTCTTAAACCTTTTTGAAGACCATACAAACAACCTAAATCTTTGTTTTGTTATTTTTTAGTAGGAAGATGAATACACACCCTACTTATTTCATCACCTTTATAATAGTCTCGAGTTTCCTCTAGAAACCCTATCAAAGTGAATTTTTATCCAAATCTCCATTAGAAGAGTCCAAATAACACCCAGTCTTGTATTGAAACTAAAATTAACCCTAGACATCTCATGAATGAGAATATATTTTTAACATTTAATTATTTTAGATCATCAATATTAATTTTATTTAATCTAATTAATCTAAATATTAAAATGAAGTTTATTTTCTTTTACATATTCATAACAAACTAGAATTTTGAAAAAAATCAAACATAATAATTAAAGAATCAAATATTTGTAAAAAAACTAAAAAATAAAAATCAAACTTGAAAAAAAAACATAATAATTAAAGAATCAAACACTAAATATAGTTAAGTAAAAAAAATAAAAAAATATATTCTTAGTTCAAGAGAAGAAACACCCCTATGTGGCAACAAATCAAAGAGAAAAGTTAAAAAAATTGCCATACTAAAAATGAAGTGACCAAATGAGGAGATGGGCCATATAGATTAAGAAGAACCATTTATGAAATTTGAGTTGTAATCCTTTCCACAATAAGGATATATTTAACTTCAAATATACGATATAGATACGATTTGTTTTGCCAATGTTTCACAATTAAAAAATTGTGTGAGCTCCAAACAAAATATAGCATTTAAAATTCTCCAAATTATTTACATATTGTTTGGATTGAAAAGATAATAAAACCCCTTTTATATTTTATTAGATGAATGGTTTGAAATTTATAAATTTATCGTCTATTATTATAGATCATTTTTAAAACTATGGAATTGATTGTACAATTGTGGATTTGACCTATGAAAGTGTGGATTTGATATAGATGTGTGAATATAATCTAGATGTATAGATCTAATCTTTGTAAATATTTTGATTCTCACTCTTGCATATATCTTTTTCTATCTAAAACTTGGTTTTGCTTGTTTAAGAGTTGTCAATGATAGGGAATATATCTCCCTTTGGTCAAAATCCAAGGCTACCAAGTCAACAACCTTTGAAATAATTGAAGACAATAAGTAAGAATACAGGGAATGGTACATGCGAAAATATCATTATGTCTATACAACTTTGACAAGTTGTATGCAGGTCGCTATGTAGGCACTGGTACATTTGGCTCGAGAATTTTTTTAATTTTTTTCTTTTTAAATTTTGGGTTTTTTGGCACAGTCATACAAGTTGCACAAAGTTGTACAATAGGCTACCTAGAGCATATGGTGGAACAATTTATGGTAGCTCGTAGTTACATCAATGAAGCACTTGGTTATTTCCAAAATTTTCCTTACTTTTACCATATTTTTCTCAAAAATCTCTCTAAAGGAAAGTTTTGGATTCTTTTCTCAATGGGGCATAAATTTCACCCCATTTAATAAAATTTTGCAATTTTTTTTGCGAAAAATATCAAAAACATGTAAATATTTCAACTGGATATGTAATTTTTAGCCTTGATAATCATATATTTCTCAAAATTGTAAACATTTTTGTGTGTTATAAATAGTCAATTTAGGCTTTCAATTTGCAAAAATTACAATTAAAAATTGCTAAATTTTTTGGGGGTTATTTTAAAGCACTAATTAACATTGGGGGGTTGCAAGGCTTAAATTTAGGTGCCTCTTTACATTTACGCATCATGAATCATAGATTGACCTTCTAACTCCATAAAACTATCATACCTAGAAGTTCAAGGTATAACTACATTTTTTATTAAGAGGGGTAAACACTTTTAATTGGAGCTATGAACTGGTGAGGTCACAAATGTGGGACCTCATTTCCAATATAAATTCTTAACAATTACACCCCAATGGGGTTTGAACCTTGATGGAAAGAATAACAACATAACAACTTAACCATATCACCATGCCACTATTGGCAAAGTATAAAAACTACATTAATCTAAGGGAATATGCCAAATATTATATGAACAATAACTACAGCTTATGGGTAATATGAATTATTTATATATAGATGAAGTAATAAGAAGAATTGGCTTGCATGTGCTTGATAACCTTCAATTCCATCTTCTAAATAATATTTCATCTAAATAAATATGGGATAATGTCAGTATTGGCATAGTGTGATAGTTTAAATTTGGTGTTTTTGAATCTTCACATTCATGGTTACAAGGCTATGGCAAATAAAAAATAGACAATTAATGTGTGTTTTGATCTTATCGAAGTTGAAAGGGCCATTTTTAGATCTTCTATTCTACCTTCTACTTTATAATGGATCCTCTTGTTTTTAAATTTAAGATGCCTAATTTTGAGTAGTTTTATGATAGAATCACAATAGAACAATATAAGTGACTCTCTATAGATGCAATCATGTCCTCTAAAAGTGAAGCATTAATGACACAAAAATATAAGGATAAAGGAAAAAATATTCAAAATGTAAGGTAGAATCTACTTTAGAAAGTGAGAATCCTTCCAATTAGAATAAAAAATTGGTTAGAATCCCTTGCCTCTTTTAGACAAGTGAGCATCCCTCCAAGACAAAGAGGAAAACAACGATCCATATTCTTTTCGTTGTATAGTAGGTTATGAAATCACACATTATTTTTAAAGGATAAAACTTAGCAAAGGTCAATAAATTATAGTTAAAGGTTTGGATTCATCCACATAGAGTTGTATATTTTACTCAGGGGCCTCTCATCACATGACCAAATCACATGATCTACTTGAATCTCTTTTTTATAGTTTTGATTCTTAGATTATAGTAGGTAAATCTACATATTAGATATTGGTTTTGGTGCTAGGTATTATACAATTTTTAGATGGTTTTATTGAGGATGTGTTGTATGTTTCTAAGGTTTTAGTTAATCTTATCTTCATATGCCATTTTTTTGTATTGGAGATGGCAAGATAGTTGAGTTGTCCCCACATGGTGTAGTTATCTGAGAACTAAATCTTGAGGAAATTATTGCTTTAGGCAGAGTTGATCATGGGTCTAAATTAAATACATTTTTCATGGTTTTGATTTATCTTATGGATCATCGTACATTTCCCATGTAAATCCTTTGAGAAAACTTTGGCATGAGAGGTTTAGATAAAATAATTATCTAGGAATCTTCAATGGTTGAGTACATAGAATATGGTTCTTACTCTCCCTAAGGTTTCATATGTATAAATTGAGTTTACCAAGGTTGCATCCTAGGTAAACATCACTAGGAACCCTTTTTGAAGGGTAAGGCTCATTGTGCTACAACCTTGCTTGACTTGGTACATAGTATTCTCATATCTTTTCCAACTCCCTCCTTTTCAAGAACCAAGTATATGATCACCTTCATTTATGATTATTCTCATCACACATGTACTTTATGAAGTACAAGAGTGATGTATTCACCATTTGTATAATATTTAGGGTGTTCACGGAGAACTAACCATGTTCTTCTATTTAGTAGATACACATAATAATAGGGGAGTATGTGAACCATGAATTTCAAGATTATTGCACTAAGCATGCCAAGCATCATTAGTATTTGATTTCCTACACTCCTAAATAGAATGGTTTTGTTGAAAGAAAGGAAGATGTAAAATTTTATGCTTTAGTCATGTAATCTATGGCCCCATCTTTTTGGGTTGAAGAAATCAATAGTGATAACTATATATTCAAAACCACACTCTCCATAAGACAGTTCGAAATATCACTCTAGGGGAGGCTTGATCCAATATCAAGACTAATGTTTCCTTCTTCAAGGTATTTGGTAGTGAGGCTTGGTAATTCATACCAAATGGTCAATGTAATACAATGGAGAAGAAGATTCGACCACTTATTTTTTTTGGCTATTGCGAGGATGTGAATTCTTATTGATTGTTTAGTCTAATCGCTAAGGATTTCTACTTTTAGCGAGATGTTTAGTTTGATGATTCTTCCACATAGATGGATCCTCCATCCATTTATTCTTCTTCACTATCTAATTTACATTCTTTACCACATGAGGATACCTTGGCACTTGCGGATACTTCAAATGATGGTCCTATTCTTCCATTGCCACATTCACTACTATAATACAATTTTTGTAAACTATAATTATATTAATTAGTAAAAAATCAATGCTGATATTACATTGAATTCAACTTGAACATTAATGAATTAGAAAAAAATAGATATATAATCCCTTAAGAATAAAATTGAAAGAAAAAAGTTAAACTAAGAAAACTGGAGTAAGAATGATATATATAAGCCATTGAGTGTCTTAAAATGAATAAAAAATCATTTTTATTAAACAATGGGTAAAAGTTCAAAGTCATGCCATATTTTAGACCGACTTATCAACACAAGTGAATTAAAAAATTTCAGCTGAAAATCAATTTTGGTCAAACATATAGTCTATTTGGATTCATTCTAACTAAATTAGATATGAGACACAACATTTCTAACTAAAAGTGTCCAACAAATTATACATATGAAACATCACTTTGGAGGCAATTTACTGAAAAACTCAAAAAAAATTGATGTTATCACAACTCTTTCTCATGTAAATAACATTTAAAAATATAAAAATGTTATTTTCTAAACCTATAAGTATAATTTTAAAAAATATAATATTTTAATTATCTAATTATTCTTTATATTTTCTTTTCTTTTTACTAAAAATAAGTATTCAACACCCAAATATAAGGTTGATTATCTTGTTAATAAATGTTAAATTTTTGAAAAAAGTGTGATGGATTAGAGAAGAGATTCTATATTAAGATGATATAATATTTTTATATTTTGGATAAATAGTTAGAATAAAAGTGGCGTTCTATCAAAATAGTTGTGTTTTCAATGCACATAAATTTTAAGCTTTACTTAAAAACTACATTTATTGAAATTGGAAAAAAATTAAGCCATACACTAAAGTTTTAAATTATGAATACACAAAATAAAAATTGAAGAAAAAAATTACTATATAAAAGAGTGACGTCTTGTTTACCTTCATTTTCAATATTTTATTAGCAACTAAATTATGAAGTAAATTTTATAAAAAATATTACATTAAGATATTTTTTAATTAGAAAAATATATACTAAAAATTCTACATTTCATTAGTTTACATTATTTTAAAATCTAAAACATATATGTCGCTTTGTAGTGATTCAAATTAAAAAATAGATCAATGTTGATCGTTTCGTTTATTAAAATATGACACAAGTTTGAACTTTTATCTCAACACATTATCCATTCAAATTGTTAATATGATCCTTAAGACGACACATTACTTCGTGAATGTAAATTGGCTTCAAGCAAATTCACCACCAACAACACTCCCATGACAAATTCATCGCATCAACATTTTTTAATATATAATTCAAAGACATTGAGAGTTTTTTTGCAAGAGAATAATTTCCACCCCATTAATAATAGAGATGATTGATATTGTTGGATAATTGATTTACTAGAATAAAATAAAATATATTGAAAAATCTTTTCATTTTTATTATCATAAATCAATCTTTTAATTGTATATGTGTTGAATTATCCACCGTGATGAATTTTCCATGAGATAAATTTATCATAACGATAAATTGTTTGACCAACGATGAATTGTTGACAATAAATTTTCCTAAAATCATTTAAATCATACTAACCCTTAATACTTAAATAGATAAGTCTCACATGAACAAAATAAAACATTAAGTCACAAAGTTAAGTTGTGATATTCACATTAATTGTTTTTTTTTAAAGTTGCTGTCTAATAGTTATCTTTTAGTTTGAATATGAATGATAATTCAAACTCTAGTATCCTTCACCTATCTAAAGCTTAAAATTTAGACGAGTTGCTCCATTTACCTTATATGACTAACCACACATTCAAATAACTAATGTGTTGTGATTCCAAAATAATCTAAATGGGTCATTGGGTCATTGAAATGGGATTGGCAAGTAGACCCTCAAAATGATTGGAAACATCTAAATGCCATATAATGCCTCTTTCTCTATGATATATTATACTCCCATTATATTGGAGATAGCCATGGTAGTCAACGAAGACAACAAACATAAGCTTTTGGAACACAATTAGTTTGTTGGACCCAAAAAGTCTAATCTAGTGATGTTTCAAGGTTCAAGACAAGACCTAATATGCTCTAATTGACATAGTTCAATGAAACACTTATATGGGCAACGAATCAACAAGATTAAGGAGGGAGGGAAAATCACATAAAGTGTGACAATTAATAATTGGACTATTCACTTGAATATTCAACACATTGAACCAATAATACATTGTATCATAATTATATTGAAAGATAGACACACGTGGAGAATTAAGACATTTTCTAAATGATAAACACTTTGAATGCTATGATCTTTGTCGAATAATATTAGAAAGGCTATATGTATAGTTTTTAAGAATGTTTTCAATTTAGAGTCCACATTTAATATAAAATTGTATTAATGTGAATGAAGAGCTCAATTCTATGCCTTAATATCTTTTACATTTTCTAATGACTCATGGAAGGTGTAGTAATTATTTTCAATTTTGACTATATGCGATTTTAGATGGTCATCTTTGAAAAGAGGAAGGATCTTAGTTCTATAATTTAGGAGTTTAATTTTAGATAGATATGGTTCATTTGTATTTTTATATTATTTATGATTTTTCATTTTAATTTGAATATCTGTAAAATGATGTATATGTTTTGAATTTTGAAATGATGCAAATTAAAAATATTATTTTTATTGTGTTTTATATGTGTTATTTAATAAAAATTAAAAATTATTTCAATGTATTTAAAAAAAAAAAAAACACTATAATTTAGTTGTTAATAAAATATCAAAATGTTAAAAAATGAGATTAAGTGAGAAATCATTCTTTATATATAAAATTTTATTTTTCATATATATATATATATATATATTCTTGTACTAAAAACATAACTATTTCAACGAACATCTTTTGTCATAATTATTTATTCAAATTAGAAAAACTATATCATCTTGACACAGAGTTTCTTTTTTTAATGCATCATATTTTATTTATTTTTTAAATAAACTTTAGTATTTTCCCTTGACAAATAATCAACCTTATATTTTTTTGTTGATGACTTACTTTTAATTAAAAAATATAAATTAATTAAACAATTAAAATAAATTATATTTTGAAACTAAATTTATAGATTTACAAAAAGGTATTTTTAGATTTTTTAGAAAATGTTACACATGAGAGTTGTGAAAACATTAAGTTTTTTTTTTTCTTCAACAAATTGACTCCAAATTTATTATGTGTATTTAGTGGACACTTTTCATTGAATATTTTTTGTTCAAAACACCTAATTTAGATACAGTGAATCCAACTAGACCATATGTTTGACCAAAATTTACTTTCAATTGGAAATACTTAAATTCATTAGAGCTAATAAGTTGGCCTAAAGTGTAAAATAAACTTAAACTTTCACCTATAAAATATTTATTATTTATGCAAGTGTTAATTTGATATAAAATCTATGGGTCATTGGGTCCAAAGATTGCAATTTCACAATCCTAGAGTATTATCCTATGGATGATTAAAGGCAAATTTCTAAGATTGGGTATCTCTCCTTTACTTTGGGCTCAAAAGAACCCATAAGAGTGTTCTTAGATGTATCCTTCATATGAAAAAAAATAGTTAAAAAAAATAATGACTTAAATAACTACATCTATACCCATTTTACATTACCCAAAATTTGTCAGTAGGTTAGAGACTAAATCATTATCTGTAAAGCCTCTTATTAAGATGATAACCACATCATTGCATATGCACCCAAATATATCATCATTAGAGTATTCCCACAAGTGAATCAATTTAACATTTCATACACAAGTGTAAGTTGTAGAAATGCATGACATGGTCCTCTTAACAATATTGGTTTTTTGAGATCACTTAGAATGCTCCTTGAGATATATCACCAAATCATGGCAACATGTAGAAACCTAATCTACTCCTATATTATTGAGGTCGAGAATGAGATTAAAGGGAATTTTTTTTTTCCTTTCCCCAACTAGATTGGTACCTACTCTAATGGGCAACATATTCACAATAAAAAATTAAGAAGAAGATACAACTACATAGCATAATAGAAAAAAGATGTGTACATACATACAAATCATTATTAATATTTCATGCAACTAAATATGTTTAATTTAATCTATCATGTAATTTTTCAATAACCCACACAAAACAAAGGCAATACCATTATCAAAGTCTTGTAATGCATTACAAGTTGTCATACATTCATCTAACCCCTATTACATTCATACCAAAAAATGTGACAAAAGAGAATCCAAACCACATTTGAGTATCCACTTCAATCATTACAAAATTACATGAATATATTTATTTACATGAATTGTTCTTATTGAATACACTTTCTATGATTCACAATGTATATCTTGTACATTAAAAATGGAAAATAGAAGTGTAAAACAAGCTTACAAGCTACCCATATCCATTTGCATCATCTTCACATGGTGACATACTTGAAACCATGTCCTTGAGGGGACCACACATATTGAGAGACATTTGAAAGTCTTCCTTTGTCACATCATATCCATTTTAGACCATTAATGACATCCTTGAAAGTGTAGGGTGATACATGTAGGGTTTATAGCTTGAATGATGAGGGCTTGAGAATTCATGCCAATGGGAGAAAATAGTGAAAACATAATTCACAGGTCTAATATTGGGGCTTTAGAGATTTGAATGCTCGAGTGATGTAAGCTAGTTAAAGAGAAGATTGGAAAATTGGGGAACATGTTGAAAAGTTAAGAGTGCAGGGGAAGAGAAGTTTGTGATCTTTAGGGAATTATAATGGAGAAGCATTGTGAGTTGGGATATTTGGGGAATTAGATACCCCAAAGATCAATACTACAAGGGGAATGAAGGTAAGAAAAATTCAAGAGATCTAAGAAGAATATGTGAGTGGAGTGACAAGGATCTAGAGATTTTCATATTCGATCCTAAACAAAGGGGAGTGTGAGGGTGGGGAAATGGGATACCCATTACGAGTAGGGATGGGGGATGGAGTCTGAAAGATTGCAAATGACTTTGGGGGGACGAAGTAGGGATTGAGCTTGATGATATTTTATACCATTCACATTGAGGGGAAGAAAAGCTTGTTGAGATTCAAGGTTGAGGGTTAAAGAACATGGCATCCCTTTAAAGCCTGGTAAAGTAGTAGATGAAAATTTAGGAGCTTGATATGAATCAAAGATTAAAATTCAAGGAAAACAAATACTTTAGGGATTAAGGTAAACTATAAATTGAAGGTCTAAGAAGGAATGAAGGATACTAGGGTTTAGACTTTGAGATTTTTGGTTTTGTCATAACTTACAAAGTTGAGTACATCCTTAAAGGTCTAGAATTGATGAGGAAGGTTATTGAGAGGTGGGAAAAGTAAATGTGTGGGGATCTAAGAGTTGGAGGAAAGGGATGTGTGTAAAGGAAAGTTTGAAACTTTGACAATTAAGACAAGGAAAGCTTTCTAGGAAAAGGGGAAAGGTTGAAAATGTATCAAGGGAAGGGAAAAATCAAAAGCCTTCCCATGGTTAGAAATAAACTTACAAACCTCCATACTTAGATTTTTTTAAAATTTTGTAATTTGAGCACATGACAAGACATAAGGGGATGCAAAACACAACACTTAGATATACATCAACCAAGGAGTGCCATTGAATGAGTTTTTGGATAGGTAATTATTGATGGGCATGGTAGGGCCAAGGCAACAAATAAATTTTTCATTATTAGACTTAGTATTTTTTACATTATTAGATCAAATGCCAACATGTATAAAAAAGAAATGATATTTAACAAAGCTCTTGAAATTAAGTCTCACATGCCTACTACTAGTGTGAAATCCTCATGTTTCTCTATTTAAAAGCATCATCCCTTTAATCAGGGATAAATTTAAGAAACCCCCCCCTCGGCGAAGGTGTAAAATCCTAGCGAATCCTTCATTTTTTTTGAAAAAATTAATAATTTTCCTGGCGAATCTATACACATTATTAAAAAAAATGTAAAATCCTGGCGAATCTTAATGAATAATTGGTAAAAATAATAATCACATTGGTGAATCCTAGCGAATAATCACTAAAAAGATTAATTACAATGGCTAATCTCTCTTTTAAAAATTTGCATAGTTGATCGACGCAATTCCCCCATATATTTTTGTTTTTTGTAATATTGAAATAGGGGGCCGGGGGCAGCAACCATCGACGGGGTCAAGGGGGTAGAGCCCCCTTGTGGGGTTTGAGGGGGCAACGCCCCCTCACGGGGTCGGGGGACAGCGACCCAACATGCTTAGGTTGTCGCAATATAGGCGGGGTTGAAGGGCAAAGGCCCTCGCCACCAAGCGTAAATTCACTATTGAAAATGCATTGGAGCACACATAGATTAAGCATTTTTTAAAAATATCACTTTAAAATTAAGACTAAATGAAAACTGAAAAAATTACCATCGATTAGCTTTTTAATCGGATGGTTGTGAGTTGATTCTGCGGCCTAATACACATGTGCCTTTTAAAAGGCTTGCTAAGCCCCGAAATTTGTTTTGGGCCACATGATCAAATCTAATTGTGCGACCCAAAACAAATTTCGGGCCTCAGCAAGCATTTTAATAGGCACATGTGTATTAGCCTGTAGAGTCAACTCACAACCATCCAATTAAAAATCTAATCAATGGCAATAGATAAAATGCATATTCAAGGCTAAGCCACTAAAGTAACCTAAAATTAAATAGTATTTTATTATTAGTGGCGATATTACCCCAAAATTGATTGAAGGAATATAATAAAAATGGCGAATATAATTAATATTTTTAATTATGGTATAAACTACTAGCGAATAATTTCCAATGACACATCGTTTACATGGTGAATTAATCGAGATAGAATTAATTTTTAATAAAAACCTTGCGATTCAGTCTCCTTTTTAGCTTGCACTATTCGCCATTTTTGGAGGTCTCGATTTCTATTATTCACTAATTGACAAAAATTCACCACTAAAATTTTCCTTGCCTTTAATCAACCTATATTAAATTGTAAATTTCACTCAATCAATAAGTAAATATATCTTAAAATTAAGAAATAATTTTCAATCTAAATATTAAAAAAAAAAAACTAAAAGAACATTCATTTAAAAATCTTGTAAATCTTAATATTGCTTAAATTTGCATTAAGAAATATTACTTTATTACAATTAAGCTTATAATATGTAGAATATTCATTCTAACAATAACCAAAATTTATATACTCCTTAATATTAATTTGAAGGATCAAAATTCAAAACTTGATTCAATTACCAAACTAAGAGTGAGATACCCTAACAAAACTTGAAAATTATAGGAACTTCCTCAATAATACCTTATAAAATAGTTGTTAGATCATTGAGTGAAATCATATAAATAGTTGCTAGATCATTGAGCACCAACTCAATATGATTTACAAGATATAAAAACCCTATATTTGTAGACTCTTAGAAGTAATAAGAAATATAACACCTTATGAACTCTTGATAACCTTATTAAAAGACCAAAATTCTTTCCAATTGACAAAAGATTTTAAGTAATTATGCCAAGTCAAAATTCTAATGTTATCGTAATGGGTCCTTTGTTTACTGGGGAAGTTGAAAGTTCTAAATGAGCCCACTAGAGATCAAGTCTTGTTGAGTGTAAAGATTCCCACACCGAAAAAGAGATGAGACCAGAATTGTACCAGAAGCGAATTTGGAGAAACTACAAATAATTTGTAGATGACCTCCATCAAAAAACAATCGTATGTTATCATTGATAAAGACTCCACCAGGTCTTGAGTGCTCGCTCTTATGTCATAAATATGTTTTGTGTGACGTCTAATCCAGTCTATGCAAAATTATTTGAAAAACACTCACGAGGCATTTTCTCGGCATTTTTATTAACCGAACTTTTTCGATAAGAAATGTGTATAAAATAAGAGCAGGGTGCTCAACTCTGTAAAGCCACATTGCTTGCTGCATTTCATTCTATTCAACGATGACATTTTCTAAGGACAAGAAGAGCAAGGTATGATTCAAATTTTTTTCCTGTCCTTCGAACAGCACATATATTGATCAACCAGAGGTTGTTTCTCCTAGTATTTTGTATACCAGTGCTATATTTGTTTAATTGAGCTTGGTTGGCGTTTGATGTTTGTACAGTGTTCATGGCCTAAGTTGGTGGCCAAAAAATGGCTGAATGTAAGGACAAAACCAGACGAGTTTTATGCTGATCAAGTTATTGAAGGTAATCTCGTACCCATTAAGAAGAACCTGCACGTAATTGATATAATTATGGCTGAGTTCACTTCTATATTGGATAGTCATGGCCATCACGCACTGCTGTTTCCATTAGTGAAAACTTCCATGGATTCTTGAATGGCGTGCTCCCTATCAATTGCTTGTATCATTTGCACATCCGAACTATAATACCCACTTGATAGTTAAAACTTTAAACTTTGTCCAAGAGGATCTTATATCAGAAATCACTTCGACTAGGAAAATTTAAGTGTTTATTATGAGAGCAGTAAGGTATTTTGGTTGTGAAATCCATTTCTTCAAGAAAAGGCTTAATAGGTGCTAAAACGCTTATTTCAAAGAAATGATAAATAGGCCGGTTTTTAATTGACAAATCATATTGTTAAATTAGAATGCATTTATTTCAGCCTTTGAGAAATTGTATTACGTGCTTTTGCTGCAATTCTCACCATTTTTGTCAAACATGCCAGAAAATTTGTTGAACAAAACTGCACACGACACAATGGTAAAGCTGGAGCCATCTATATCCCAGGACACGGATGTTCAGAATCTAAGGTATTTTTATAAGCTATGTTGCCATTGCCAATATACAAAATCCAAACCCTAAGCCTTTGATTCAAACCATTTTTCTTGCTACATGACAAGGAGGAGGTAACTGTAAGTTTTTTCGGTTGCAGGGTATTTGCGGGAACATGGAATGTAGGAGGTGAAGCACCCCATAGTGACCTCAATTTGGATGAATGGCTACATGCATCGGAAGCTCCAGCAGACATCTATGTATTGGGGTACACACCAAAACTCCTCATTGCATGCAATTCACTTGTATGAACATGACTATGTATCATTCCTTTTTGTTATCAATGGCAGTGTACTTTATACTATGTAAACCCTTTTGCTAGCGAAGCATAGGTGAGTCTGATGGTCCTTTATCATTCTCATGTCAAAGTGATTCCTTCTTTGATCTGGAGCATTCCTCCACTCATTGGGATTCCTCCTTTGATCAGGTAGAGATTTCCAATTGGAATGACTGCCCTGTGAGTGTCTTAAGTTGCCATGATAGTAATGTGGATAAGTGTTACAAATGTCTTGTGTGTTTGAGCCCGCACCATCGCTAGCTTAAAAAAAGAAAACATTCAAAATATAGGGGCTAAAAATATGTACATATTAATAACAGACTTAAAAAATCAAAGATAGCAGCAATAGAAAATTGAACTTCAAAGATCAAAACCTGAGCTCTGCTATTTAAAATCTTGGAATCTGAACATCTGATAACACAATTACTGAAAATTCAGAAATCAGATATAGCAGCTGGTAAAACTGACTTTCAAATACCAAACCTTAGTACCACAACTCAAAATTTTGGAATCTGAACATCTAAGATACTGATGGCATAATTACTAAGCTGAGCAACTGCTGAAACAAGATCCATTGAACGCTAGCAGCCCTCACTATTACCCACAAAAATAGGAATATTGTTTATTCAGTTCGTTTTCCTCTCCCTATCTTTTCTTTCTAACCCTTAGCTTTGAGTTATTTGATCCTCCCCCCTTTTCTCGTTACACTAGTCTATCTACTATATATATATGATATCATTTTCATTCTATCCTCAAGCATTGTCTTTGATTCTGTCTGTGATGATGGTTCCAGTAGTGTGTGTGGGCTGAAACATCAGAACCTAAGAATACCTTGCAATGGATTGCAGAAGAATTTTGCCATTGTTGATAAAATATATAAACAAACCTTAAAGACATGGAATCAAAACCATTACCACTATTTTCCATCATATTTTCTCAAACTATAATGGGTTAGGCCTTCGTCACTCCTGAATCCTCCGTCTGCTTCTAAATATGCCCCTTAGTTTTGATATTTTATATTTACCACTGCCTCCTCTTCTTGGGAAGCCCTTTTGTACAGCTAATTCCCTTATTTCTAAGAGTAAACTATACTTCAAGAATGCACTTAGCGGTATTTAGTATTTACTATGTCTTATGGCTGAACATACATAAGGATCTTTTCCACAACAATTTGCCTTGCTTCATTTTCTCATGGATAGAAATCATAGCACTGAAATTTACCGTCACAAGAAAATTCATATCATCTAAAAGAGATAATTGTTTCCAACTACTAACCGCTTTGTCAAGGTCTTGGCCAAGGTTACCAAATATGGTAGATATCATCATATCTATCTCATTTTTTCAATTTTTTTAGTCCGCCATAGGGAATAAATTGTAGGAGAGTTTATCTATATATATATTTGTTCTTAATTTAATAGGGGATGTCCTTAGATTTCTGCCCCAATTATTTTCCAGATCACCGTCCTCCATTCTCCCATGGTAGTTCATCCAAAGAACAACAGAATATCCACTTCTGAAGAAGAAAAACACAATCGCTAGATCCTACTCGCTGCACAAAAGTATTATGTAGGTGTTTGGATTTTAAAAATAAGTTTAAATAGGTCATCTGGTTTTGAGAAGGTAAAGAAAGATGTTAAGGTGTTCACATCTGCTAGTATGATGTGCTTTGACATCTGAATTTCATCAAGTTTAATTACATTTCAGTAACATGCACCCATAATATTTTTTTCTTTTTCATTTTAAGAAAAGAGTAATAGTCAAAAGATTTTCAGGATTTGAGAATGGAATTAAGGTGTTAATAATTTTGATCAAGGTGTCCATAACTGTGAGCATGATGTGGTTTTGCTTCTGAATTTTTTCCAGGTTTCAGGAAATTGTCCCTTTAAATGCAAGGAATGTCTTGGGTGTAGAAGACAATGGCCCTGCAGAAAAATGGCTGGCACTTATTCGTAAAACATTGAACACGAAAATAAGTCAAAGTAGCAGTCCCACACCTTGTTCCAGGGATGGGCTGATAGCTTCATCAGAAGCACTTTACAGTTTTGGCTCTGATTTTGGAGATTCTCAAGTTCATAAAAAATTGGTTCCTTACCAGAGAAATTCCTTCCAGGCCTCAAACCTGCTTTCCACACCAGATGGTGAACCTAAAAGTTCTTCATTAAAATCAAAGCGAATGTTCAGCCTTGTTGATCATCTCTCCTTTCGATTTATTGACACAGTTGATTTCAGCGCCTTATTTAGATCAGTTTCATCAGAGGATGAAAGTAGCTTCAGTGGGAGAGAATCGCCCTGTACCGTTTTACACTCTCCAATGTCATATAGTTCCCCATCAGATAGATCTGACTCAGGTGAGATGAACAGCAGCTTCGATTCAAGTCAACCAAATTATTATCTGGCAGCTAGCAAACAGATGGTTGGTGTGTTTCTCTGTGTTTGGGTGCGTAGTGATCTAAGACAGCATGTTCAATATTTAGAAGTCTCTTGTGTTGGTTGTGGGCTAATGGGTTACCTTGGAAACAAGGTAATACACTGCTTCAACTCTTAACAGAATGCATATTTTGTCACTTCAATTTCTTTTTATTGTATCTCATAATGTTGAAAACCATTGATTTATAACTAGAAGTACATTATTCAACCCTAAACTGAAGAATAGGTCTATTTTTACCAGAATTGTTTTCAAAATATCTGGACAGAGTATCATTGCTTTGAGAGATTAAAGATTTCTTTTGTAAGACCATAAAATTCTATTAAAGGTTTTAGGAAGGGTTACCTAGTGGCTTTATCTAGTATAAAAAGTTTGTTCACATTTTCCTGTAATGCTTGCAGGGTTCCATTTCAATCAGCATGCTATTCCATCAGACAAGTTTCTGCTTTGTTTGCACTCATTTGACTTCAGGGGAGAAAGAAGGTGATGAGATACGGAGAAATTCTGATGTCATGGAGATCATAAAGAAGACCCACTTTCCACAAATCGACAAGATTTTGACAAAGAAAACTCCAGAAAGCATTTTGGAGCACGAGTAGGTTTCAACTATGTATTCTTATATTCTGTGATGCATTGATAGATTGAGATGGAGATTTGATATTGTGTGTTCTGTTATATAATGCCACTATATAGGTAGGAATGAAGAACTGAAACTCTAGACTAAGCCATGTTATCAAAAAAAGCCCAATGAGAAATACATTGCATTGGATTTCTACAGTGTGCTGATTATCTAATTTGACCTTTGGGTTTTATTTTGCAGTCGAGTTATTTGGCTTGGGGATTTAAACTATCGTCTCACACTTAATTATGCTGATACTAAAAAGCTCATTGAAAACAATGACTGGGAAGCTATGTTGGAGAAAGATCAGGTAGTTACACAATCTTCATGTAATAATTTAGTGGGATTCAATCTTCATTAATCTATGTTTCATGAGTATTAGTTCAGAAGAACTCATCTCTCATTATCATGAATGGTCCATTTAATATTTATTGCATCTCTTCATCAACCCATATTTTATGAGTAGTGGTTCACAAGAACCCATTTCTCATAACCATAAATGGTGTCACTCTTGCATGTAGGTGATGCTCATAAACACAAATCACTAAAACTTGCCAAGAGGTCACTTATCCTAATACCACTTTGGATCAAGTGCACTTAATTATGGAATTCACTCCATAATCAAGTCCACTTGGTTTACTATGCCATTTGCAAAACCTTCTACAAGTGTTGCTTCTTATGAACCATTCATTATAGTGGTCCCTACCTCATTCATTTTCATATAAGTGGTGTTTCTGTAGTGTATCAAATTATGTGATGATTTATTAGGATTCAACCATGTAGTTTTGAGTCAATTTTCGTTGATCCATATTTCATAAGTAGTGGTTCACAAGAACCCAACTCTCATGACCAGGAATGGTACAGTTTAGACTCATGGTTGTGAGAGTTAGATTCTTGTAAACCACTATTCATGAAATATGAATTGATAAAGACTAACTCAAAACTATACAGTTAAACCCAAATAAATCATCACATAATTTGATACAGTGCAAAACACAACTTATATGAAAACTTCATAGAAGATGTTAATGCTCTAGCTGAGTTATGCTAGAGTTTTACTTGGACTTGGAAGATTAATTTTGCTTCAAAACAATATAATTTTGAACTCAATCAAATCTGAATTTCTTCATGGCAGCTTCGAAATGAGAAGAAAGAAAAATGTGTATTTGAAGGATGGAATGAAGGGGAAATAAATTTCCCTCCCACTTACAAGTATTGCAGAAATTCAGACCAGTATGCTGGAGAAAATCTTATATCAGGGGCAAAGCGACGCACACCAGCATGGTATGTGCAATTTAGTGTTCTCCATGGTTTTGGTCTATAAACTAATTGGGGATAGAAGTTCAATCTAAACTAATATGTAACCATGGAGTCAGGACAAAGCTACAAGTTTCACAAGGGGCTGAAAAATGGGTTTTAGGTTTATAAAACACGAAGAATGTATTTTCCTAGAAGCCTAATCACAGTTTCCCAATCCAAAGGAGGTTTTTAATTCTCCGTCATTATCCCTGAATAATTTTTTTAAGGTTGGGGGGTGCAAGGGGGTTTTTTTTTAAGACTGCATTTACATATGTTGCATCTGAGTGATCCTAATAATTTGAATTTTTAAACTCAAATAACTTTAGAAAACACCAGAAATGTCATGTCCTTGATATAAGCTCCTAGAAATCCTTGGTAGGAGGATTAAGAGAAAATAGAAAGGCTCTCATGCTGTGAAGTACCTCTAATTGTATATTTTAGCATTATTGTAAAGAACATGTCTAATCCTGGCCTCTAGAAGCTTTATAAGCAATGGAATAAAACTATTTGCTTTGTACTTATTGACTTGCAAGAATACGTGATCTACATGGCAAAGGTTAAATTTAGAGAGGCTCTCAAAAATTGTGAAATACAATGATTACTTCAACAATTCAACCTTATTTACTTGGGTGATTGTAATCTTTCCATTTGGACACACTACTCCCATAATAATATAAAATTACTCAGATGTTTGAACACTGCAACTCAACTGTTCAATGTATTTTTAATTTATTAACTATGCTTCAATCACTGCTTGTACTACAGGTGTGATCGTATTCTTTGGAATGGTAAAGGTTTAAAGCAGCTCTCTTATGATCGTGGAGAATCAAAGTTCTCTGACCACAGGCCTGTTTCTTCAGTTTTTATGGCAGAGGTGGAAATACTCAACAGAGGCAAATTAGAAAAAGAATTGATGAGATTAGGTGGAAGATTGCAAGTGGAAGAGCTCCTGCAGAAAACTATAAGTTGTCATTAAGTTCTCAGATGAAACGTAAGTATTCTCAGATCATATGTAAGTACTTAATCTTTGGGAGTTCTTGGCATCATTCTCACCTACATTAGAAGCAGTTGGCCATTGAAGTATGAGAATACAAAAGCTTCAAGACTATTATACTAATCAGTGTCCTTAATTATGCTTTGATGCTATGGTTGTCTCATTTTGAAGGCACAATAGGTAGAGACATTTTATGGAAAAAGTACTCTTATTGGGTTCTAACAAGTGATTACTCTGTTACTAGGATTTTGGACGTGAATTTTGTAAAACAACTCAAATGCAGAGATGAATGGTACATTACTAGACATTTATACATTGTAAGCATTATGACCAACATCTCATTTTAAGCTTGTGAAATTACACCACAAGCTTTTTATGTTAAATAAAACTGAATTGGAGCAAGCTTGATGGAAGGTCTTTTATGGAAAGAACTTAACTAGCCACTATTTTGTTGTGGACAGGGTGCACTTGGGTGTCCCGCAAAGGAAAATAGCCAATTGACATTTTCCAATTGTATTATAGAAGTTGTATTTTAGAAGCCGAGCACAAATGTGCACATAAAACAGTGCACAGTAGAGTTAAAGCAAAGAGGTGGTTGGGTGTTGGAGTTTAGCAGATTGCTCACCTTTTTTTCAAAGGCCCAGTCGAGTTTTAGCTACGTAGCATTGCTGAAGACCAATCAATATTGCTGTTCTAGAAACAACTTGCATTATGATACAAAAATGATAATGAGGTAAATGGAAAATTCCTAACTTCTAAACTTCTCTCATCAGCATTGAGATAAGACTACAGTACTGTATGACTGCATTATCCCATGCTCTTTCGTTGGACAACCGTCTTATTTGTTTGCTTGATGTTTTCTTAGGTCATCACACCACATATACCCTAAAGACATGGGAAGGGAAGGAATGCCAAACTAGGCAGAGACAGCACAGAGAAGAGAAGCAATGGAGGGAGTTGTGAAATATGTTCATAATTAAATTAGTTGATCCACCAGCACAGTAATTTTTTTTGTTTCTAATCTGATATTAGAAAATATGTGGACCATCTAATTGAAAGGCGAAAGAGCTTGTCATATAGGGAGTCCATTCATAACATGATTTCAATGAACTCGTGAATTGGGTTCTTATTTTGAGAAACTGTAGAATCATTCAAAGAATCCATAGCAATCTTATTACACATATTGAGTTCAGAATACCCAAATTTACTCGAATTTGTATTGAGTTTATGCATTCAACTAGATAGCCGTTATGCTTTATTGGTGATCCACAAGATTCGTAAGTTGACGGACTATTTTTTTCCTTTTTTCCGAGGCACTAAACACTGGTAAATGGGCCCATAGGTTTAATGGGCACGCCAATAATTTTTTATTTAAAAAAAAATATTTGTAATCAAAATCTTAATTATATGAAAATAATATAAAATATAGATTAGGATGGACTTGGTGACAATAAGGTTGGAGAATACGTTCTGCTTTTTGGTCCATGTGAGCTAATCATTGACAACAAAGATGGTGTCCTTTAGCTTTTGGATCTTGTGTTGGTTGTCAAAGGACTCCTTGGCCTCAACAATGAGCTAGCACGTGAACTTAATCTTCTCCTTGAGCTCCTTCTCTAGTTGTCTTACTTCCTCTTCCTCCGTCTCCCCCTTTGCTTTACTCATGAGCGTCGTGTAGTTCCTCGCCTACTTTGTGAAGATTCGTGCCTACTTCATAGCAATCTTGTACTTTAAACCTTCCAACAACGATCTATAAAGAAAGAGGAATCGTGCATATAAAGAATAATGCAACATACCTAACTTTTTTGCTTCCCGTTGCATTCTCCTCCACTTCCATTAGTTATTCTAATGCCTTGCTGCCAACAATGCACATCAAAATAAATCACAGTGTTTTATGTACACAAGTTTGTGTTTCGATTCTAGAATGCCTCTCGACGTAACTAGTATATATATACACATCAAGAGATATCTTTCAAGACACCTATTGCACTTTTATGTGAGAATTTGATAAAAAAATAGGTGCCTCGAGAAGGATATCTCTCGATGTATTTTATATATATATACTAGTAGCATTTGCCATGTAACATTTAATATTAAATGAATTAGGGTTAGGATTAAGGTTAAGTTTATCATTAGGGTTAGGGTTAAGATTAGGGTTTGGGTTAAGATTAAGGTTAGGGTTAGGGGTAGGGGTAGGGGTAGGGGTAGGGGTAGGGTTACGATTATGATTATGGTAACCTGGTTAGAATTAGGGTAAGGGTTATGATTAGGGTTAGGGTTAGAGGTTGAATTAGGGTTAGGATTACAGTTAAGATTAAGGTTAGGGTCAAGGTTAGGGTTAAGGTTAGGGTTAGGTTTTAGGTTATGGTCAGAGATAGAATTAGAGTTATGGTTAGGGTAAGGGTTAGGTTTAGGGTTAAGGTTATAATTAGGCTTAAAGCATTAGGGTTATGGATATTAAATTAGGGTTACGGTTAAGGTTATAGGTTTAGGGTTTAGATTAAGGTTAGATCTCTTCAATCTTGACCAAAAAATAGTCCATTACCCTTCCACAGACCATCTTTTCTCCCACTCTTATCTTCATTGTATTCAATCCTTTTAAAATCCCCCATTATAATCCATTGAATTTTTGGTAGATTGTCTGCCATCCATGACCATAATTCACATATTTCCCTATAGTCATTAGGAGCATAGAGAGAGAAAATTCCATATATCTCATATTCAACCTCCATTCTTACCCAAACCAACCTATTACATGGAAATGTTCCCCATTGAGTGACAACGTTATCCCATTTTGAATTCATCAAAATAACACTCCCACCATTGCCTTTCTCATGCTTAGTTGCAAAACATTTGGAGGATTTCCACAAAATTTAACACATAGTCCATTTGAAAACCCCCTACTTTGATTTATTGTAGGCAAAGAATTTCCAAGTATGGTCTATCATTACAAAAGGAATGAACCACATATTTTCTATTTGGGGATTCCAATCCCCTCACATTCCAACTACTTAATTATGATATCATTTATTATTGGGGGAGGATGGGTTCTTCTAATTCTTGTAGAATCTATCGAAGCAATTAGGGATTTTCTCCTCTTTCCCCTTTTTTGCACTCTTTTTTCACTACTCGAGTTTGGATTCCT
Organism: Sequoiadendron giganteum; assembly: GCA_007115665.2. Classification (NCBI taxonomy): domain Eukaryota; kingdom Viridiplantae; phylum Streptophyta; class Pinopsida; order Cupressales; family Cupressaceae; genus Sequoiadendron; species Sequoiadendron giganteum. The sequence continues at coordinate 298,156,824 of CM021106.1, forward strand.
CAATCTAGCATGTTTCTTTGTTTTTTATTTTCCTCACCAAATGCTTTTTTACCATTTGTGTAGGGATTAAAAATTCCATGTTAGACCTAAAATACTGGGGGTTGTTGTAGGTTGTTGCAAGTTGGTTCCCTACATCACCCTCAACCAAATTAGGGTTAATTTTTTTGGCTAAGTTAGTATTTGAAAGCATTTGGTCCTCCAAGGGTAAGGAATTTTTTCATCAGAATTCCTTTGCCCTTTTCTTAATTATTTCCAATGCCAATTGTTGTGTGTTCTTTGACCCCACTTGTAACTGCTTTTCTTTAGTTTTATAATTCTTATTGTTACCCATGGGAGCAGATGGGTCCTTGGCCTTGATGACCACTAAGTCTCCATCAAACAAAGGGTCAGCTAGGTTAATTTTGTTCCTTTTCACCATCATTTCAGTTTGGGGTTCCTTGTTAGGATCGTTCTCGACCATATTATTTATGACCATTTGATTTTATTCCTTTTTGTCAAAGTTGGCCTTGCTATCATTAAGAGGGGGGTTTTCTTTATTTTTCCATCTGAATTATGATGAAAAATCCCCTCCAATTTTTTTGGTCCTAGGGCAATCTTTCCTAATGTGTCCTTTTTTTTGTAAAAGAAACAAGCAATTAGGGTAACAAGTAATTCAAGCCCACAATTTACAATTCTATTTTCTAATTGTACCGAGATGACCTTTGGTAATTTCACACTATTGAGAATAGAAATCAATACTCTAGGATTCAGGTGAGGGAGGGTTTAACCCTAGATTCCTCGATTTGCATCACATTACCCAAAGATTTCAAAATTTGAGTAATAAATTTCCACAGTTGGGGGGGACATTCTTAATTTTCAACCATCTTGGGGATGAGTTTGTTGCCACTTTTTCAATACTTTCATTTGATTCCCACATGACAACTTTGAGCATGTCTACATTCTTGATTCCAACTATATTGTTGGTCACTACCTTGAGTCCTTTCCAAACCTCAATTACAAGTTCCTACCCTAGGCTTGCACACACTCTTTCTATAGACACTGAAAAATGTCCTAAATGATATCATGCACTCGAAATAGATACTAACATCATTTTCTCTTAAACCCATCCTCTTTTCACTTAATTCATTAAATTATCCTAGCTAATTAATTAATTCCATCATTTTCATCTATTAATCTAATTTATTAAATCAAATTAATTTAGTCCCTTGCACGCTAACATTTCATCTCATTAAATTAAATAAATCAACATATTTAATTTAATTCCCCAAGTCTTCTAATTTAAGTAAATAACACTAAGTTATTTAATTAAATGTCATTTAATCTCTCTCCTATTCATTAAATCATTTAATTTAATGAATATCACTTTAAATTCCTCTAAATCCCCTAATTGTGTGATTAAACCTTGTTTCATTAACAATTAAACTAATTTTTCTCTAAAAGGGGAATATTCCCATGCAATATTCCTTATCTCCTTTTTTGTACAATTAAAAATTTCTTTTAATTTGCAAAATATCTTTTTCCTCATCCATGCGAATATTCCAAAGGGAATATTCTCTCTCCTCCAATCAATTAAGAAAGGGATATTCTCACTCAGCTTCAAATGCAAGTTATCTTTTAACCTCTTGAGCAAGTCACCTTGTGACTTGTGTGTGCAGGTCAAAAGTGTGTTTGTTTGAAACAAATGTGAGCCCTTGATTAATTCTCACCTTGCATTCTCATCCATTGACGAGGATCCATGATCCATGCCTCTCCTTCCTTTCATCCTTGACCGTTGATTAATATTTTCGATCTCAACCCTCCATTTATCATTTGCTTTCCTATAAATAGAACCCTATTTAGACACAAATGGATCCATCTTTCAATTGAAAAAATATGTTTTTGAATGAACTTGCATCCACACTCATATTTTACTCACTTTTAGCTTGTTTTAGTTCATTTTTAATTGCATAAATAGCTTAATACATCCATTAATGGCTTCCATGCATCCATATTACCTTGTTTATAAATTAGGGTTTCCATCTTTTAGCTTAGAATTAGCTTATAAATTCCATATTTAAATCCATCTTAGCATAAAATCATGTTAATATAGCTTGCATCATGTTCATTTTAGCATAAATTAGTTTTTTCATCCATTTATCACAATGGTTTCATCAATTCTTTTTCATAGAATCAATTGAAACAAGCTCACTGATCATGGGATTGAGAAAGGGTCGTTGTTCCACATCAACATGACATCAATTTCAAAAAGGGATAAGTTTCAAATGGGTTAGAGTGGGAATTTAACTATTTTTGTAGTTTACAATTTTCAATTTCAATAAATGTTTAGTTTAACTTTCAATTTGAATGATCTTGTTTGTTAGATGGAGGTTTGGTGGAACAATTGTGCTTTGATTCATCATAGATCAAGTGTAATTGACCCACCTTGACAATCCTCATCTCACATTATGACACTAGAGGGAGGGAAAATCGATAATTTAATCAAATTTTAGGTTGAATTTCATTCATTTGTTTTGTTGTAGGTTCCAAAGATGCTCAAATCACAAACAATGACACTCTTTGAAAAGCGTTGCCATATAGCAATGCTATTGCAATTTGAAACACCGACGCTGACTAAATACACTACCATTGATTTAAATTTGGCGATGCTTGTTGATGACGATTTCACTCGCAGCAACAGGGTGAATAAAAAATCTTCACAGACAAACCATAAAGAATCCTATCCTTCTTGAAAGATATGGAACAAGACAATCTCAAGGGGAAATATGCCTAAATAGAACAAAAGACTAACTCAATTCAATCCCAAGTCTCTGATAATCAAATCATGATCATACTAGGTTCACTTCAGGGTATGATGTGATTTTGTTGTTAATCTCAAAGGGAATATGTTGTTTAAAATCATATATACTAGACAATGAGTTTTCAATTTGGATCTTAAGAACAAGTATCATGAAATCATATTTCATGAACATCAACAATTTTAATTTTTTCTATCATTTAAGTAGATTTAGCATTAAGTATTCAACAATTTTTAATATAAAACGAAAGATTTTCAATAAATTTCCATCCATTCATCTATATTTTTTGGAACATTTTCAAACTTTAAACATCAATTCTAAAATAAAACATAAAAAATAATGAAAATTAAAATTTCTCTCGGTTATTCTCCACGCATGCCTCAGAGAATTAATTAAATCAAAGGAAACTGCTTTATACTTCACTGGATTGCTTCACAACTACATATAAAACGGTGTGAGCTTTCAAAGAGAGGGATTTTAGTTTGGACACCGAGTAGGTTCTGCATGCACCCTTAAACGACGTAGCATACAATCTTGTTCGACTGAACTAACAAAACTAGCTACAAAAGATTCATGAGACAGGTAGCTATCAAATTGGCTCTGATATTAATCAATGTCTATGTGCATGCAAGTTTTTAGACTAGAATGATTTAGAAAACAAGAAAAAATAACAAAACTTAGAGAAGTTTTGGCTCTTCCGACATCCACAAATTCTAAAATTAACTTAAAAAATACATCCTCTGGCCTTTTATAGAACACAAGGCACATATAGGATAAGCCAAATACATGAGAGAGAATCCAAGGGACCAATCATATCAAGGCACGTGGAAGGTAGTGATTGACTAGGAAATTACAATTGAAGTCAATGAAGATCAACTCCAATTGCTCATTGAAGCTCTTTGGGTTTTAATCTTTTATTATCGTGAGGATAATAACTTGAATCAGGATAGCGTGTAGAAACTTCCCATACATTCAAAATGATTACTTTATCACTCTATTCCCACACTCGATTTTTCTTCGAGTATACTACTCTCGGCCCTCGGGAATGGGCTTCCCCAAAGATTGACATTTAATTCCACCACATGTATAATACTGAGATCTCCAGCATTCCAGTGGACTCAAAGCCCTCTACATTATAGTATCCCAGAGCACGCCACCCGATTTGGAAATGATTTTTTTTGTGATTCACGTTTTCCTAGCCGTCCATACTCAAAATTTGCATCACAATTTGTATTTCCTGCAACACATGTTCCACACATTAAATCCATTTTAAATTTTTTTTATAAAAATCTCATGTAAATAAAACCATTATTGAAATGTTATAACACAAATTTCCATAAATAACACGCTTTCCAAGCACATTATAAATTCTTGCATAATTATCTTCTACGAATACCAGATTATTGGACCATCAGACTCATTAGATAATCAAAAAATCTCAAAACTCTACTTTACATCATAGCTTGGTACTTGGTACCTAGTATTTAGCTTTACCCATAAATTTTCCCCGGACTTCAGGTTTACCGGACTTCCATCTTTCTCAGGCTTCAAATAGATTGGACTAGAATGTTTAGCTCATAGCCTCATTACCTTTTCCACCTTTTAAATATTCCCGGTTCATAATATCCAATACTCAAAACACTTGATTACGAAGTACTCTTTAATTAAGTATTTCTTTACCTTCTTTTTTTACTTTCGATGATCTTCCAACTAGCTAGCTCGTACCATAAGAGTTAATTTTTTTTTGTTGGGGTCCCCAAGCCTTACAATATTGGGGCGTGTTGTGAGGACACACAACAACGCCGATTTAATATAGAGGTATCAAAAACTTCAAAGAACAACGCCACCAAGTTCAAACTGTGACGCCCACAAATTTCAAATTATGATGCTACCATGTTTTGCAACGCCCAACCAAATCTCGACGCTATCGTGCTATCTATTTTACTGCAGAGAGACACCCATTTTCACCAGAGCGACACCCAAACTTCAAATTGTGACGCTATCGTATTCAGTGACATTGAACCAAGGTAAGGAGTTCTACGTTTTTTTTTTCAACATGTGCTTTAATTTCCTTAATTTATCTAATTACTAATGCGCTTCTAACTATGTTCAGGCTATTAGACTAGTTTAGGGTTTTGTAGGTTGAAAGATATGGAGCTAAAGTGAAGAAAGATTATCTATCTCAAAATTCTATGATTGTAACAAGTGTTTAACGCTTTGGGGCAATTATAACCCAAATTTTCATGCTTTCTACTTTATGCTTTAGGGCCTCACTAAATTTCAATTGGGTTTAAAATGAACGTTCAAATGGGACTAAAATTGAACTCTCATTTCATCATCTTCTTTTGGGTTTAAAATTAAACAAGGCTGTAACTTCATATTTTATTTGGTGCTTAAAATGAACTCATCACTGCTTTGAGGTGTTAAAATTTACAACATTTTGCTATGTTTTGTAATTTAAAACATTGTTAGTGAGTTCAAACGTATTTCTCTCATGCCATTTGGTGACCTTGAGAAACAGAAACATTCCTTAACACTTTGGAAAATGACCTACATAGATCTCTCAATTTAGATTAAAACTGAACCCCTTTGGAAGTGTGAGAAAAAGACATGGTTTGTGTTCTCTCTTTGTTCATGCAAGCAAAGATGATCGAACTACAAATATAATTCCTTGCTATTGTTCATCTTTAGAGGGCCTTCCTCCCTTCTTCGAAAGGAGGGAATGACCCAAGTGGTAACAAACTAAATCCAAGTTCTTCCAAACCACGATATAAATGTGTGGTTACAATAAAAATTGTGATCAATGGGATGTGGTACATGATAGCTCTCCCATAGTATTTTTATGATGTGTAAAGCCCTTGTTCTAAGGGTTGGGAGACCTCTTAAGGGAGTTTATCATTGCACCCCCTAAATTAGAAGCCCTTATTATGAACCTATGTTTAGAATCCAAAAGCCTTAATACTTGTTGGTGCAGGAATAATCATTCTGAAGTATCCCACATTCTTACTATTCAATTGTAGAAACAAAAAAATCCTTTTAATCTTCAGATTTTAAGGATTTTGAGATTTGGTGGTTCCCAAAAGTGTGTGCCAAGAAAGGGGTAGCCAGTGTCACCAAATCTCTAACTGTTCACATTATTTAGTATTTGGATAAATCCAAGTGGAAATTCAACAAGTATAACCATTTCAAACCTAGGGTTGTAAATGATTGTGAGTCAGTTTGATACATTGCTTGGCTTCAAAACATTACAAAAATAAACATTCACTGTCTTCCTCAAAATTTCAAAAAATTTGGCTCAAATATGGATACCTCTTGATTTAGCCTTGATATTACTGCCAGTCCTAAGGGTTTCTATCCTTAGCGATTTCTAAATATCTTAACTTAATCTTAAATCCATATTTTCCAAAGACAACATAGGGAATTATGACTCTAACCTCATGATTTTCACGAAATGGATGTTGTGAAAGTCATGATGTTTGTGACATAAACATTTAGTTTGAAAACAAAGACAAGATGAGTGTTTATAAAATAAATTCAATTAAGCAAGATAAAATTGACACAATTGAACCCCACATGGCCATCTGGAGACCAATCACCCCTATTCTACAAGCCGACCTTACAAGTTCTATCATTCAACCAAACTTTGAATTCATTGAGGAAGAACAAACAAATATTATTAGCAGTTTGAGAACCTTCACTTTTGAAACCAAGGAAACATCTAATCAGTGGAGAATTGTTGCAACCATCTTGGATAAAGAAGAATGAAGAGTTGGGTGATCCCACAAAGTTGGTTTACAATTTTTGAGAGGATCTGATTTTTGCTCAAATCACATATTTTTAGAAAAAATAATGATTTAAGCCTTAAAAATTTCCATTTTAAGGATTCCAATTGAAGATGGTTTGATCAAACCACCTTAGAGCAAACCCCCTTGGATAGAACCTCGCTAGTTTTAAACCATACCTATAAATGAGTCTCCTTTACACCTATCAAAATGTTGATAAAAAATCACTTTTGATTTACCTTTTGGGGGATCAAATGAATCCATTTAAATTTTATTTCAAATGATTATGGTAGTCCTCGAAACGAGCTATCCAATGAATATAATTTCAATATGTTTTAGTTTAATTATGTATTTGTTTTTTTAGTTTTATTAAACATAGGTTTTTCATCGAAAATGAAGGTCTTTGTTCTGCACATGTGGAAAAATAGTAGATTATAAAAAATAAAAAAAATGAAAAATATGAGTGCACCAGATATTGAAGTCCTTGATCCAACAATTTTTTTTTTGAATTTCTATATATACAAAAAAAATTATGCGTTATACGATCACGATATGTCTGAATTGTAATTGGTTTGACTTTGAAACTTGATTAAAGAAAAAATATTCAATACAAAAACTATCTAACCAAGTGGAAGCACTAGATATCAGAGTAAAAAATCTAAATTCGAAAGAATTAGAATTTTATCCTTCATGGAAAAAAAATTATGTGTTATACGGTGTGTGTCACTTTTTAAAAATCTTGTTTTATGAAAAAAACCAATTTTCGTGGGAGATGGAAAAAGAAGTGCAATATGATTCCAATTTTTTTTTTTTTGAATGTACAGATAAAATGTGATGAGACTCTAGTTTGCATCATCTTCAAATTCCTCACAGTTTAGCCGCTATAAGTGCTCGAATGTGAAGATTTAGTTAAAAAAAATTCAGTGTCCAAAAATTGTAAACCACTTTTGTGGGATCACCCAGTTAATATTTTGGCTAGAAGGCCCATATTACCACCCCCCACATGGCAATAAATATCTTCTTCTTTTTTAATGATCTCATGTAAAATCAAGATCCCCAAAATAATATCTACAGGTCATCATTTTAAACTTAGACATGTTAAACCAAAAGCTCTCAATAAACACCTTTTAGCACTTCATAAGAATAGAGACAAGCTAGTGGAAATTTTTTATAGACATGCTTCAAGATGTAGTCCAGAATTATCTGCATTCTTTTGGAGTCAAAATCCTGGTCTTTTCATGATACTGAGTTTCTCTGAATGATCCATTACACAATCAAAATCCACGAAGTAAGACCTACATCTCGTCATCACAAACATAGACATCATAATTCAAATTTTGGTAGAGAGTGTGTTGTAATACTTTACCGCAATCATAACTGCGTGTTAAGAAACTACTATGCTCGAGCTAGGAGGAGGTGAACATGTTTAAACATCCCCATTTATCTTCTCATCTAAGTCAAACATTGGGTCTTTAGGGTTTGAACACTTTAGAGGTATAGCATGTTTCTCACTACCTTGGTCTTAAAAAAAACAAAGCTTCATTCTACGCGAAAATTGGATCAAACATTTCATCCACCCCTTCACCAAATTTCATCCTTCACCTCACCAAAATTTGCAAAAATTTCAACTATACCAACATCTTTTGACTTAAACATCAATCAAACCAACCTCTAACTTGACAATGTTGAATGTGAAATGTATCCTTTTCCATGCACGTAGCTAAGTTTTTGATTGGATAAGCAGGGAGAGGGTCCTGACCCAAAAAATTAGTACATCATGAGAACAACAGGTGGTAAGAAACAACAAAAATAGGAATCCCACCAAACCTCCCCCCTCCCAGAAGAAAAATGCTTAACCAATTCCCATATGATTAAACATAACATCATCCTTGAACTAGTTTATCTTGAAGGTCATGAGTCTACCCTAAAGATTCTCGAGTTCATCAACATCCTTTATCCTAACATCAAAACATCAAACTCAAGTCAAAAGTGTTGTCCCAAAATGATTGTAAAGATCACCTTCCATATCACCCATCTTTTCATCCCCCATTATCACCATTGCTTAAAAAAGACTTAGAGCATCGCTTTTACCTAGATTTGAGTCAACTAGAGAGTTTAAATATTACAAATCTCAACACAACTCTCCCATCATTGAACCAAAATTTATGGTAAAGACAAGATCACAATACAAGATAATCGTGGAGAAAACCAAAGTCATATTTACCTCAAATGATTGAAATCCTCTAGAATTTGATCCAAGAAGTCAAGTCACCCCTCACAACAACCATCATCTCTGACAGGACCTTATTATATTGAAGACATCAAAAATAATCCCTTTGGCCTCACTAAGGAGGAAATCATGGAACATGAAACCTTTGAAAACATAGCTTCTATTTCATCCTTTGAGCTAAGTTATTTATCATCCTTGAACTAGTTTATCTTGAAGGTCACAAGTCTACCCTAAAGATTATCAAGTTCATCAACATCCTTTATCCTAACATCAAAACATCAAACTCAAGTCAAAAGTGTTGTCCCAAAATGATTGTAAAGATTACCTTCCATATCACCCATATTTTCATCCCCCATTATGATCATTGATTGAAAAAGACTTAGACTGTCCCTTTTACCTAGATTTGAGTGAACTAGAGAGTTTAAACATTACAAATCTCAACACAACTCTTCCATCATCGACCCAAAATTTATGGTAAAGACAAGATCACAATACAAGAGAATCATGGAGAAAACCAAAGTCATATTTACCTCAAGTGATCCAAATCCTCTAGAATTCGATCCAAGCAGTTAGGTCACCCCCTCACAAAAACCATCATCTCTGACATGACCTCATGAGATTGAAGAAATCACAAATAATCCCTTTGACCTCACTAAGGAGGAAATCATGGAACATCAAGCCTTTGAAAACATAGCTCTTATTTCCCCGTCATTTGTGGCACAAAATTTGGCACAAGGCTTCACAACTCCACCATCAAGGATAAATCAAACATCTACCCCTAGTCTTGTACTTGGCCTTGCCAAGGAATTTGGTATAACTCTTCCCTTTGAAAGTAGTACACTTTTGGGTACCCTTGATACTAATCCTCCACCTCCAACAACCACTTGGACACCTATCTTGTGTTCTCCCCTTGTCCCCAAAAATTTAAAGTAGATACATAAACCTCTTGACCTTAATTACTCCACCACAACCTCCACCTATCGAGGACACCCCTCTTCATCCACATCCATTAGTACCACAAGTATTCCCACCATAACACAAAATAGTATGGACCAAGTATCTCAAGGTAGTGCACAAGGGAATGACAATACTATATCACAGAGTCAACCCTTAATGCAAGCGGGGACATCTTTACCCAATCCTCCTATGGGTTCATCTATACCATTGGTGTCACAAAACGCATCCAACCCATCTATCATAGATCCAAATAAAAACAAAACCTTGGTTACGAACCCCATCAATCAAGGCAATACCTTGACCTCATCCCAAGTACAAGGAAATCCCCCAAGCATTGTTCAAGGGGATCCTTTCAATTAATGGACTTAAGGTCCTAGTATGCCGGTACCATTGCACAATCTAATGACACCATCCTCATCTTTCCCCATGGTCCCCTTCACTATGCAAAATCAAATGGGGTCTCAAGCATAGATTCCTCCATCTCAATCCACCATCTCACAATGAATGTTGAACCAAGGAAACTCCCAACCTCTCATCAGCGACTCACAACCCATCCAAAACATCAACACCCACAATCCATTGCAGATGTACCAGCAACCAACTAGTCCTATATTGCAAAATCATACCTTAGCCTTACAACAAACACAACAAGATTATCAAAAAGCCATCCAACAAAAACAACAACAAGAAGCCTTAGCTTCACAACAATAACAACAACAATCTTATCAACAAGCCATCCAACAACAACAGCAAGCAGCCTTAGATGCACAAAAACAACAACAACAACAAGTAGCCTTAGCTGCACAACACCAACAATAGCATAAACAATAACAACAATAAGAATCTTATCAAACATCCTTAGCAGCACAACAACAACAAGTCTTACTAGCTCAGCAATATGCCCATCAACAACAACAACAGTAGAAAATCTCCTACTATAATCCTCAACAAAACATCATCAATACAAATGCATTAGGAACATACACATCAACACCTCAATTACCTTCACATAACCCCACTCCACCATACACTCCATACAACACACCATCATATCAAAATCCCATATACAACTCATCCCTCATCCCATCATATGTTCCTCCACCAAACCCACAAGACGATCTAGCTTCACAACTCAAGGTGCTATCCCAAGAAATGCAGTACCTTTGAATGGGCAAGACAAAGAAGCCCCATACACAAAATCTATGTCCTTATCCATCTGACTAAAACATTGGAGGGTGATCCCACAATACTGGTTTACAATTTTTGGGCAAATTGGACACTGAACTGAGTTTTTTTAACTAAATCTTCACTTTTGGGCTCCTATAGTGTCTAAACCATGACGAATTTGAAGATGATGCAAACTAGTGATTTGTGACGTTTTGTCTATAGATTCTAAATATATTTTTTTCAAAAATTTTGGAATCATTTTGCACTTCTTTTTCCATCTCCTTCGAAAACAAGTTTCTTTAAAAAAACAACATTTTTAAGGAGTGACGATCACCGTATACAACATAATTTTTTTTTGTATGAAGGATAAAATTCTAATTTTTTTGAATTTATATTTGTAACTATGATATCTAGCACTTTAATTTGGTTTCATAGTGTTTTATTAAATATTTTTTTCTTAATCAAGTTTCGAAGTCAAACCAATTACAATTGAAACATAGGCGGACTATATACAACATAAATTTTTTTGTATATATCGAAATTTAAATTTTATTTTTTTAATGGATCAAGGACATCAATACCAAGTATGAACATATTTTTTAAAATTTTATTTTGATAATTTTCTATTTTTCCACATGTGTAGAACAAAGAGCTTGATTTTCAGTGAAAAACCTATCTTTAATAAAACTAAAAAAACACATACATAATAAATCCAAAAAATATTAAAATTATATTTTTTGGATAGCTCATTCCAAGGGATACCATGATCATTTGAAATAAATTTTAAATGAATTTATTTTATCCCCCAAAAGGTAAATCAAAAGTGATTTTTTATCAGCAATTTGATAGGTGTAAAGGAGACTCTGTTATAGGTATGGTTTAAAACTAGCGGGGTTCTATCCAAGGGTATTTGATCTATGGTGGTTTTATCCAACCCTCATTCAATTGAAAACCTTAAAATGGAACATTTTAAGGCTTAAATCATTATATTTTATAAAAATATGCAGTTTCAGCAAAAAATAGAATCTCTGAGAAATTGTAAACCAACTTTGTGGGATCACCCAAGTTTAATGGTGCCATTCCCTCCCATATTTGAAATTCCCAAAATATCACAATGGTGTACACACCTATCTTACCTAAGGAGGAAAGTTGTGATATTCAACCTTCTGTTTGGTGTGACTTAACATGAGGAGAAAATAACATCTAGCAATTCATGAAATAAACAAGTGAAGGTTGAACCACACAATGAATGGTTCAACCTACAATTTTGTATGTGGTGTAGGAGTGTAATGTGCATAACTGTATGTAATTAATTCTACAATTGCAACAACAAATGTATTATTTTGGGAAGATACATTGGTTTTCGTGCGTGTGTATATGTTAAAGGAGAGGAAGGGTTAGAGGGCAACCAAAACCTTTGATGACAACCTTTTATCTAAAAAAAAAAGTGCATCCACTATTGCTAGGAATGCCAAAATGATAAAATGTTTGTTGTATCTGTTGAAAAAGAAATGAATTAGTAATGGAGAGAATGAGGAATGACAAAAAGGTGTAAAATATCCTATCAACCATGATGTAAGCTAATGAAAGTTGGAAAACACAATGTGTAGTTCAACCTCCAAGAGGACATAAAGATCACAAGTAAATTCACAACCTTGCATGTAAATATAACTAAGATTTCAAAGTATATGGGGTGTACAAACCTTTTTTACTTGAGGAGGCATGTTGTGATATTTAGCTTTCCATTTAGGGTGACTTAAAATGTGCAACAAAGACACATCTTGAAATTCATGAAATAAACAAGTGAAGGTTGAACCACACGATGAGTGGTTCAACCTACAACTTTGTATGTGGCGTATGAGTGTAATGTGCATAACACTATGTAATTACTTCTATAGTTGCAACAATAGATGCATTATTTTGGGAAGATAAGTTGGTTGTGGTGCATGTGTATGTGTTAATGGAGAGGAAACGTTAGATGGCATCCAAAATTTTTTATGATAAATTTGTATATAAATAAATTTGCATTCATTGTTGCTAACAACGCCAAAAGAATAAATCATTTTTTGCATCTGTTGACAAAATCATGAATTAGTAATGGAGTGAATCAAGAAAGGCATACATGTGTAAATTTTCCTATCAACCTTGATTTAATCCAATGTAGGTTTGAAAACACAGTGTCTAGTTGAACCTCCAAGCAGACATAAAGATCAGAGGTAAAATTGCAACCTCACATGAAAACAAAACTAAGACGTCATAGTATATGGGGTGTACAAACCTATTTTTCTTGAGTAGGCATGTTGAGTTATCAAGCCTTCCATTTGGGGTGACTTAACATGACCAACAAAAGTGTATATGACAATTCATGAACTAAAAAAGTGCAGGTTGAACAACATGATGAGAAGTTCAACCTGCAACTTTATATGTAGCCTATAAGTGTAACATAATAATAATATGTAATTAATTCAAAAAGCAATTTTAACTATCAAAAAAATTCAATAAATTGTGAAGATCACTTGCATTGAAAACCATAGTGAATGAGATGACTAATATGTTGACTTAAGAGATTCTTTATGCGCTCGATAAATTAACAAAGAAACATGTCTAGTATGTGCAAAGGTGAGGAAACAATGCAAATCTAGAGGCAACAAGTTCTATAATTTATGAAATTGAAAAGGAATTTGCTCTAAAAACACTTGAAAACAAGATCAAACTTAAAGAGATAGATATTGTTGTTAACTGAAGAGATTCTTACCACTCTTGAGAAGTTGAGGAAGGAGCATGTGTAGTATGTGCAATGGGAAAATCACAATGTAGAAGTGGATAAACTTGAGAGATTTTGTATTGCATATGAATTTGTCTCAACAAAGAAAGTGAAAGATGATGCTATAATTGGATTTGAAATAGTGAAGTCAAACATTTGTGAACATAAAACTAAATATGACCAATGAAAGAAAATCAAGCACAAAAGAAAAAATTCCACCCTTCAACTTACAACAAGCACAAATATATAAACCACAACCCACAATGTTTTCCAACATGCATATAGTTTATTGATTTGAGAAAGTTGAAACACAATTTTTAGTCTACCCAAAACTTGTTATATATTTTGAAGATGTTCCTTTCATTACATTCGTATTGTGTAAACAACAAAATGTTTTCATTACAATCATATTGTCTGTATAATTGGAGGTTGGAAAATGCAGGGCATTAAGAAACCTGCAACCCACATAGTGTTGTAAAACCCTTTATTTATAAGAACACAATTGGTTGGTCACCCCTCACCTAAATATGGTTACTTTTATGTATCCCCTAGTTGCAACTCCTCCCCAAATTCTCTACCCTTGAGCTTTGTACAAGCTCAACAAACTAACTAACAATCCACTATGTTTTCCTACCTACCTATATTTTAATGATATGAGGAAATCCAAACACAATTCATACTATAAGTAATAGTTTCGGTAAATTTTCAAGGTGCCTTTTATTACTTTGTTACTATAAGGTTTTCATTACACTCATTTTGTCTATTTATAATTCAATGTTGGAAAACACTGAGTGTTAACGAACTTGAGATCTTCTTAATACTTCAGGAGGCACGAGTACCACAATGTATGATATGAATAAGGAAACATCTGCAAAAACACTTGAAAAGAAGCATACCAAAGTGTATGAGATATATAATGTATTTACTAAAGAGATTCTTCCCGCTCTTGAGAATTTGGGGAAGGAGCATTTGAAGTATGTGCAATGGGAAAATTACAATGCAAAATTGGACGCAATAGGTACTAGAATGTATGGAATGACAAAGGAATATGCTGTAGAAATACTTGAAAAGAAGAAAATCAAAGTGAATGAGACAAATACTATATTGATTGAAGAGACTCAGTGTTGTTGAGAAGTTGAGGAAGGTGCATGTGCAGTATTCGCAATGGGCATATGGCAATGTAGAACTCGAGCAATAGGTAGTAAAAGTATGTAATGAAAAAGGAATCTACTCTAAAAACACTTGAAAAGAAGCAAACCAAAGTGAATAAGATAGATAATGTATCTACTGATGAGATTGTTCTTGTACTTGATAACTTGATGAAGGACCATCATGTAGTATGTGCAATGGTAAAATGCCAATGCAAAATTGGATAAAGTCTATAACTTTTGTATTCCATATGAATTTATGCAAGAAAAGAAAGTGAGAGATGATGCTATAAGTGAAGTTGAAAAAATGAAGTCAAAGATTCCTCAACTTAAGAATGGAACAAATACAATTTGAATAGATGGTAATGAAAAGGAAAAAATAGATCTTAGAGCAGAAAAAGAGAATCGATTGGATGGAGACTTGAAAGCCCTATGTGAAAAGGTAGGAAAGTTTTGTAAATAACTTATCAAACAAAAAACATATTCATTCTCTAATCAGAAAGAAACTCTCAATGTTATGCAAAGAGTGACTGCAAAGCTACACAAAAGTATTGAAGATATTCAATACTCTATCAAAAAAATGGATGGTGTTCTCCTAAGGGCTGATGAGGGAGAAACTACTCCAAAACTACACATAAAAGATATGAAATAGAAGGTAGAAGCTCATGAAAAGGAATGCTATGGAGGTGATAATAGGTAGCAACAATGGGGATGAGCAAAAATGTGTGATTGGTCAACTTGCAAAGGCAAAATAAATAGTTGGAATTGTTGAAACTAAAGTAAAGTAACACAAACACTACAATTAACCACTTGGGAAAGAAATTAAAAGATTAAACAAAAAAATTATCATCGAAATAAAAGGAGTTTAATTAATGATGTTGATACACAAGTGCAATATAAAAGACACGAAGTTGAAAAAATAAACACAACAATGGAATGTGTGATTTTGAAGACATTCATATTGTTTTGTAACATTTCATATTGCAAAACCATAGGTATTAAGAAGAAAGCAACCCACCATGAGAAAACCCTTTACATCTAAATAAGGAGATTCAAATAACTAAAAACCACCATTGTTTTTTCCAAATTGCAATTATTTCGTTCACTTTTTTTTCAATCATGCAAAATTTAAACACAACAATGGAATGTGTGATTTTGAAGACATTCATACTATTTTGTAACATTCCATCTTGCAAAACCATAGGTGTTAAGAAGCAAGCAACCAATTGTAATATAACCCCTTACATTTAAACAAGGAGATTCAAATAACTAAAAACCACCATTGTGTTTTCCAAATTACAATTATTTTGTGCATTTTTTTTCAATCATGTGAATTTAAACACAACAATGGAATGTGTGCTTTTGAAGACATTCATATTGTTTTGTAACATTCCATGTTTCAATAAAAAGTAGGTGTTAAGAAGCAAGCAACCAGATGTAACACAAACCCTTACATTTAAACAAGGAGATTCAAATAACTGTAAACCACCGTTGTGTTTTCCAAGTTACAATTATTTTGTGCACTTTTTTTTTCAATCATGTGAAATTTAAACACAACAATGGAATGCATGATTTTGAGGACATTCATACTATTTTGTAACATTCCATGTTGCAAAACCCTAGGTGTTAAGAAGAAAACAACCCACCATGAGACAACCCTTTACATTTAAACAAGGAAATTCAAATAACTGAAAACCACCATTGTGTTTTCCAAATTACAACTATTTTGTGCACTTCCTTTTTTCAATCATTCAAAATTTAAACACAACAATGGAATGTGTGATTTTCAAAACATTCATAATGTTTTGCATGTTGCAAAATTGTAGGTGTTAAGAAGCAAGCAACCAACTGTAACACATCCCCTTGCATTTAAATAAGGAGATTCAAATAACTGAAAACCCACATTGTATTTTACAAAACACAACTATTGTGTCCACCTTTTTTTCAATCATCCAAAATTTAAACATAACAATGGAAGGTGTACTTTTGAATACATTCATACTATTTTGTAAAACTCTATGTTGCAATACCCTATGTGTTAAGAAGCAAGCAACCCATTGGGTAAACCCATAATAGTGGTTTACAATTTTGATGAGGAAGGAAATTTGTAAAAATGCTCGCACATTCAAAATTTCAAGTTTTAAGGGGTTTGAGCGAACTAGGGGGTTTGGACGAACCCAAAAGAAGGGAACTCCCTTTTGCATGCTGGGTTTGCTCAAACCCTATGATGTCACGTTTCTTCAAGAAAACAAATGGAAAACTAAAAAAAAGGGGGGTTAGAGCGAACCCCCCTTTACCCTTTCGAGGAAGGGGGGTTCATTCGAACCCCCCTTTTTTGCCCTTCTCCCCCTCTTCCACCAGATTTTGGTAGATTTTTCCCTTCGAAGCTCGGGTTGAGGATGAAAATGGAGGAGAATTCACATACCCAATTAGAATCATGTAGTCCTCGGAACGAGCTATCAAATGAATATAATTTTAATATGTTTTGGTTTTATTATGTATTTGTCTTTTTAGTTTTATTAAACATAGGTTTTTCATTAAAAATGAAGGTCTTTGTTCTGCACATGTGGAAAAATAGCAGATTATAATGTTTTTTGTTGAAAAATATGAGTGCACCAGATATTGAAGTCCTTGATCCAAATAAAAATAAATTGAATTTTGATATATACAAAAAAAAGTTATGCATTATACGGTCGCGCTATGTCTAAGTTGTAATTGGTTTGACTTGGAAACTTGATTAAAGAAAAAAAATTCAATAAAAAATTATCTAACCAAGTGGAAGCACTAGATATTGGAGTTATGAATCTAAATTCGAAAGAATTAGAATTTAATCCTTCATGGAAAAAAAGTTATGCGTTATACATTGTGTTCCACTTTTTTAAAATGTTATTTTATGAAAAAAACCAGTTTTCATGGGAGATGGAAAAATAAGTGCAATTTGATTCCAAAAATTTTGAAAAAAATATTTTTAGAATCTATAGACAAAATGTGACGAGACTCTAGTTTGCATCATCTTCAAATTCCTCACGGTTTAGCTGCTATAGGTGCCCGAATGTGGAGATTTAGTTAAAAATAATAATTTTAGTGTCTAGTTTGGCCAAAAAGTGTAAACTACTATTATGGGATCACCCCATTGTGAGGCAACCTTTTGTATTTAAACAAGGAGATTCAAATAACCAAAAACCCACATTTTTTTTTTTAAAATACAATTATTTTTTGCACTTTTTTTCATTCATCTAAAATTTAAACACAAAAATAGAAGGTGTGATTTTGAAGACATTCATACTATTTTATAACATTCCAAGTTGCAAAACCGTACGTGTTAAGAAGCAAGCAACCCACTGAGACAACTCTTTATATTTAAACAAGGAGATTCAAATAGTTGAAAACCTACATTATGTTTCCTAAATTACAAATTATATTGTGTTGTAAAACCCTCTGCAACCCAATTGGTTAGTACCCCTCACCTTGATTTGGTCGGTTTTTTCCTCCAACTCCTCCACGTGCACTCCAATCTTCAACTTACAACATGCACATTGAAAAAAAGAACCTCAATTTGGTCAGTTTTCTCCCCTAGATCCTCCACATGTACTCCAACCTTCAGATTTCAACATGCAGAATGGAAAATCATCGTGTTTTCACCCTTCTTTCTCCAAACCAAAAATGCACACATTAGTCTACCTCCAATTTTCCTGTGCCAAAATAATCTTTGAAAGTGAAACTTCACGAGCACCCCAGGGGACCTAATTTTATCTGTCGATAGGAGGCGGGAAAATCGACTCGACTGCGTCGTTAACTCCTACCTACCTTTCCCAGGCGTTCGGTCCTGTCTATCGGTTTTGTCACTTTTATCCTTGTTTGGTGGGCCCGGCATTATGACGTCACATCATGTTATGTATGTTTCCATGTATGTTGTTATGTATATTCTCATGTGTTTTTGTATGTACATAGGTGCATTTTGTCTAGGAGTTAGCCAGCTCCAACCAACACACCCATGACTTTAATTATGATGATTAACAAGTTAAGTTACTTTAGAGTAGTATCTATACATTTCTAAAAAAATAATTTTGTGGATATTAAAGTTTAAATGAATTGATTATAGGTTTCTAGGTTGGGATTAGCATATCATTTCCATGTTTACTATTTTGAATTATTCTTTTGTAGCTTGAAGTTGTAATATACCAAGATATTGAATGCATTTATTCCTTAAAGCACACCAAATACAATTAAAAAACTATAAAACAAAAATTGAAAAGTAATAAATCATTTGAGTCGTTCATGTTCACATAACTGTATATGTGATTGTTAAGATCAACAATATAATTGAAACTATAAAGTTTAATTTGTACATTTGAGATCAATACTATTATAGTATCTTCTACAATTAATTTTTGATAATTACATGAAAGATTACTTCATTATAAGGACAACTAGATTAACTCAAAATAAATTCATTTTAAATACAACTAAATTAACTCAAAATAACTTTATTGCAAATACATATTAAAATTAAAATAAATAAATTTACAATGTATTGTATAATGGTTTCCACAATAATCATTTGTCTCGCCATAACTCATTATTAAGATGACAATAAATATAGAACATTAAAAATCAATCTTCATAAGAATCAAGCAATAATTTATTCAAAAACGAGTAACAAGTTTTAAATATGTGAAGTCTTGCCAATGGAAGTAATTAATGGACCATACATATATTATGTGTCATGACCCCTTGCTAATAGAAGTACTTAATGAACCATACAAATATTATGTATAATGACCCCTTTTTTTTGAAACTTTAAAACTAATGTGAAAGTAATTTTTAATCAATGATTATAATAATAATATACATTTAAAAGTAAAAATAAATAAACTAAAACAAAAATAATTTTTATATGTGAATAACATTAAATAATATTTTTTTATTAATCTAATATCTATCTTCAAATTTACATTATTATTTATGAAGATAACATTAAAGAATAGTTTATTTTCTTAATTTGATATTTATCCTCAATTTTATATTTGTCTTTACATAAAAGTGCATGTTATATTCCTATCTTGTGAGGTTGGATTTGAAAAATAGATCCAAGTAGCAATTCTCACCTTGGTTTTTCTCATCTTGGATTTTCATGTATATCTTGTGCTCAATTTGTGTGAATTTTTGTTCAATGCTTGATTAGTCTAGTAGTGAAGATTCAAGTTATATGATATGATATTTTGAGTTGAAGTTAAGAGTTTGAAATTGATTGGATCTACTTATTCACCCCCCCTTAATATATTGTGTGCCCTTCCCTAATATAATTTAAAATCAGATGTGTGATTAAAAATATGAATTTGAGATAGCCCGCACAGGTAGCAAAGTAGGCTTGGCATGTGGGTTTGCTTCCCATAGGTTTTAATTTTGACTCCCGCTCTCAGGCTTAACCATTGGACCATCTTGCAGGCTATCGTGCCGACCCATAGGGGATTAGTCTCGCCTCAAATCGCCCCTTGGATGCCAGGCTGGGTTGCGGGGATACCCCTGTAGCAGCAAAAAAAATTAATTTGAGATGCAAATAATCCATCTTATGTGACAATTTGACGTCTTTCCTATAATGCATGATGATCTCTTCTAATGTGAAAGTATCTTATAATAATTTAATTAGATATGTACAACCCTGCACATTTAATTTAAACTTTGACTACTATGTTCAATAATGAAGAAAAATGAAAATGAAAATCTAGAATTAGATCTTCAAACAAAGTCCTAACATGAATAAAATAAGACATGATCTTATTTATTTTCTTGAGAAATAATGTGGTGCTAAAGAGCATCATTATGAGCCTATTATGTATAAATAAGATTATCAAACCTCAAGGATTTGCTCACCAAGCTCTAAATAGTGAAACATAGAATTTTGAATTCAATTATGCATGGTGCAATTGAGAGTAATGCCAATGGGGTTGATAAATATATTAATAATATATAAATGTGAGATATCAATGATCCATCTTTTATGATGATTTGATCTCTTCCTATAATGTATCCTCAACTCTTTTAATCTAAAAGCATTTTGAAATAGACTTCTAAACCACTCATTATGATACGATTTTGTTTATGATGACGTGCACAACTCTAATAAGAATCCTGAAAGAATACACAAAATGTTGGTAACAAAAGAGGATAGAACAAAGTTATAATCTATTGACACCAAAAAAAGAGTTGACTTGTGGATATCTCAAAACTTGAACTCACTCTTATGATTTGTAGAAAGAGAAACAAGATTTCCATTAAATAGATGATTTTCCATAGTTTAGAAAAGCCTTTGCATCTCATATGCCTCTATTCTCAACTATATTAACATTTGATATTTTAGAGAGGCCATTGCTAGAAGAATCATTCAAATAGATCATTATCTACCTTTTGTAAAGGTGAAAGTAATGATTTTCAAAAAAATTGGATAGGGCATATGATCAAGGTTCACTATACTTTAAAAGTTCTTACACAAGGGTAGTTAAATATTTTATTGCATTGGAATCTACATATAGAAATTCATATTCTATTTGAGGGTATGTGCAGGCTTTTGATGGACCAAAAAGTGGCAATGAGAAAAAATCACGTTTTGTATCGGTTCAAAAATGGGGAAATGGCCTAGTTGACTTTTCTAGGTTCGGGTGTCAGTACTTCTACCCGAACCAAAAACCAAAGGTAGTTTCCACAAATCGAATATCTGATCCAAATTGGATATCCGATTTGTGGAAGCTATATATAAAAAAACAACCAACTCTATAATTTCATTTCTCACATTTTGATGCGGGCACAAGAGGTGAAATCCAAATCCGATATCCGTTCTAATCCGATATCCGATTTGAAAGGTATGTATTTTGTTTTTTGGATCTTGTAATCAATTTTTCAATAGATTTTGTTAATTTTAAGTAGGTTTTATGAATTTTTTTTCAAAAATACTGTTTTATATTGATTTAAAAAAAAAACTAGAGTTTACATTGTTTTTTTATTAAAACTTAATGTTTTGAAATGGATCTTGATTAAAAATTAGTGTTGTTGATGTATTTTTATCAAAAATAAGAGTTTGTTATTGATTTTTGTGAAAAAGTATGGTTTTTTTTGGATTTTTATTAAAAACTAGGGTTTTTTTACAATAATTTCATTTATATTGTGTAATTTCAATTAATTTAATTAGTTTTTAACTTTAATCAGGTATTATGGCTGTGAATGTAAATCCACAAATTCCAAATGCTCCACCACCTCCGCAGCCACCAATTGAAGACTTAATTGGTGAAAAATTGGGGCAATTGAGGGGCATTTGTGAAATTTATTAGACAATGCCTCGATTGAGAGATATGACAAACACATTGAAAGAAATAATTAAAAATATAGAAACCCTCTCCACCAAACATAATTCCTTTTATTCATGGTGAGAAGACATGAGGGAGTATTATCGATGTGGATTGTCTTATGATGATGTGAAAGATCTCCAAATAACCAAAGCCCAAATAGCCTCTTTATTCATTGACCGCCGCACCGGTTTGTCAGTGAATGTTAATAGAATAAAATTTTCCATAAAATGGTGCATACATAGGGACATTGTAGCTAACTTTTGGGATAGTTGGTGTATGGTTTTTGATAAACCACCGAACAATAATTTCGACATACTATTTTACTTTATTAAAAAATTATATGCTGAGTTTGTGTTAGGGCATCATGTCAATTACTTTGACATTAAACCCTTCCAGGGCGTCGGTGGAGTTATGCCCCAGGATAGACCAGGGGCAGTTAGAGTAGTCCTGCGCCCAAATGTTCTCCTTCCTGCCCTTCCTCCCCTTCCTCCGCCACCTCCAATATATCACCCAGAGATTATTGAGGATGCATCCACACAGACTATTTAGGCTATTCACTCTTTGAGTGGTCATTTGGTTTCGCATGTTTCTACAGTAGCTCAACCACATTTTGGTTATCTTGGTGAAAGCTCGAGTGCTACTGCATCCTCCTCCTTAGGTCCACATATTTGTGTGCCACATGCTTGCACTATGTGCTGCCAAATATGCTTGTGTCCTTTTGTACAGCCCGCTGAGCATCCCTTGGACACTTCTGATTATGACCTCCATGATGTAAACATTATAGATCAGTCATAGGGGAGTGGAGCGCACCTTATAGAGTCCTCTCCTGCTAGAGAGGGAGATGCTGGAATAGTGACATAGGTAAGATTTAAGTTGTAGTTTCATAACTTGCATTTGTTTTTAAATGAATATTAATAAGAGATAGTATCAAGTACTAATATCTATTTACATGGTCTATTTAACAATTGATAGTATCAAGTACTAATATTTATCAACTTGAATCAATTATATGGAAAATGAAATTCACAATGAACTTTTTACTTTTTTGTTTTTCGAAAAAGTGGCAAGCCACTGTAATTTTTTATATATAAATAGGATATATTACAAAACCTAGTTCAAACAAGCATACCGACAGGAAAGAACTAGGAAGAAAACCTTCGGTTGTAGCTCGATTAAGTACAATGGCAGACATTTGAATCATATTTCAAAAAACATCACAATATATAGATTATGCCTATACGCAGTTATGACCTTTTTACATTGTTTCACATTTCAAAATTCAATTTTTACAAAATTTGCCTTTTTGAGGCATTCAAGGCACAGTCTTCCACAAGAGCAGTATGTTGTCATTTTCGAGTGACAAGCACCTGTACAAACCATCAAGGTAGTAGTTAAACTACATACAATAGAAAATATGCTTGGAATAACCAATCGATATTGTAATTTGTCACATACCTCTCTGAAAGGATCAGAGTTGCCTATTGTTGCAGCAGGTCCATGAGAAATCATGCCAGGAATATCGAAAAATTTGTCAAATGATAAATATATATTATAACAACAAAAAATATGCTTAGACTAACAAATCCATATTAATTTAAACATACTAAGTAATGATGAATTGGTAATGCAAAATATAAAACATGCTTTTAATAACCAATCTATATTAAAGTAATATGTCGCATACCTCTTTGAAAGGATCAGAGTTGGCTATTGTTGCAGCAGGTCCATCAGCAATCGTGCCAGGAATATTGCAAAATTTGTCAAATGATAAATCTATATTGTAACAACAAAAATATGCTTAGACTAACAAATCCATATTAATCTAAACATACTAAGTGATGATGAATTGGTAATGCAAACTATAAAAGATGCTTTGAATAACCAATCTATATTAAGTTAATATGTCGCATACCTCTTTGAAAGGATCAAAGTTGGCTATTGTTGCAGCAGGTCCATGAGAAATCATGCCAGGAATATCACAAAATTTGTCAAATGATATATCTATATTGTCACAACAAAAAAAAGGCTTAAGCATTGTACTTTCCATTCTTGAATATGCTATTCAAGTGTGCCTGAAGGGTCATCTCTTTGCTTAAGAGTATCCAATATTGCTTCATGATCAGCATTACTAAGTGTCCATAGTTGTTTTGTCTTTGGTTTGGCATGATGCTTCAACAACTTAACATTTGTTGCTATAACAAGGTGTGAATACATGAGAATGGTTTTGTGTTTCTCGTAGTCTTCAAATGCAGGTATGCCATTCTTTCTAATCATGTATGTTCACAACCAAGTTCTTGCAACCACAACTGAACCTATAAGATACACAAACCCATCATCATCTTCCATCGATTGTGTTAGCTTGTGCTTTACCCGCACACATTGAGCCAACCAATATTCTGATCTCTCTTCATTCCCCTGCGGTGCAACAACTGTAAAAACATGTCCTAGATGTAGTAGATCTGAAAGCCGGTCGTAATCAAGTGAATTTTCCATTGTGTAATTTGTCATGGATATAGTTTGAGATAAAGGAGTTAGATATTGTAGAACCCATGTATTTGCCCACTCACTTGACTTGCATTGATCCCACTCACACTAAATACAACTCTAACAAAAACAAGCCAACTGTCGTGTCCAAATGGTCTATGTGCTTGCATCTGAACTTCGAAACAAATGCATCTATGAAGAATCTTTGATTGTATGACAATCCAATCTGCCTCCCATTGTACCCTCCTCAACCAACCAAAAGAATCTGTGCACTATTGAATCAAGTGTCCCTCCTTGTGACAATGCTGAACTACACCGATCAACAATAGAACGTGCATCACTGAATTTTGCTCCTGAAATCTTCAATTGCTCCTTAACTAGAGCTCTTTTTACACGTGCACCTGATCCATCATGCTCCCCTTTCCCATGCCCAACTTCAAAAAAACTCCAAATATTAGGTACACCCCTCTCTACATGCATTCTACTTAACCAATAAATACGAGCATTCTTGAATTGACTTGTACAGTTATCTGACCAAATGAGATGTTGGCCCAGTGCTATATAATGCTCCTGCAAGAAGTCAAAAAAATTCTTGAAACATTGTTGGACATACTTGGATGAGTGATATCTATCATCACTCATATAAAAGTGATACTCTCTGATTATCTTTCGATCCTCCTTTGTACTATCAGGTGCATGTCTAAATGTTATGTGGACAAAAATATCAATCTAAATGGAATTGTAATATTGAGATTGTACCTCATTTTTTGGTTGCAATGTGTAGTTTTCAGCAAAATCAACCACTGATATAATAGTGCCAATTGGAAAAGGGTCCTTACATATCCTGAATTGTTGATCCAACCACTAAGACCTATGACTATGCCTTGCATATTTGTAGAAAAGATTGTCCTTAAAATCTGAAATAAAATAAACAACATTGCATTCTTTTGTAACCAACTCGCATCTAGAACCTTCACCTACACTCTACAAAGTATATTTGACTATCTCATATCTATTTTTCTCAAGAAGATTCTTTCCAAATTCATGTTCCGAACCCTCATGAAAACATTGAACAAACTTTGACAAGCCACCACATTGTGAGCACTTCACATTTAAACAATCATTTCTATAGAAAAAGGAACCATCATCCCTAGAACATAAAAATAGATCTAGCAAGTCCCTTGATGATTTCGGAAGATGCATTGCACCACACTCCTGCAACATTTCATTAGTATGCAAAGTAGAACGGATATAGCATAATAGTTCATGGTACATTGAAAACTCCACATGGTATTTGCAACAACAAGTATTACGAATCTTAAGAGGCACACAATAGAATGGCTTCAAACCTTCAAAAGTTCTTTGCGAGATTTCCATATTTGGATGTGTTTGATTAAATTTGTTGAACAACATTTTTTGGCTTGATTCCAAGAAATGTTTAGGATGCGGTGTACGATCTCAACTGCCAATTCTTAACTTTAAAACATCCTTTGCATTGGGTGATACTCTAGAGTTATCATGCCAAAATTGTTGAATTGCCTGCTTTACATTATCAGTTAGCTTCTTATCAACACGTGTAAGCCTTCCGAAAAAATCCCATGTATCATTTTGAAGAGGATCATCTATTCTTTCTCTTCTTGCAAGTGCTCTATCCAAAGTTTTATGATTTAAGTCAAAATCAATACAAGTTTGTCTCATAAGGTGAGCCTTTTTCAATTGATGGCTTACTAGGGCGGTGGTAATGACTCTCCGAGCAACTCTCTTATCTTTTTCCTTGTTATTTTTTCCAATAGACTTGAGAGCATCAAAAATATTTTTGACAATAATAGAATTTTTTTCGGTCCTCTTGTTCAGACAAATCTTCAATTTGGCTAGCAAAGGTCTCATCTTTTGCATCTTTAGCAATTGTACAAAAAGTTGGCATTGCTCGGTCAATGTCTTATCACTAAAATATTGGTTGAAAAGTATTCTAGCCCACAACCGAATAGTTCGTGTTGACCTCTTGCCTTCAAAATTGTTTATAATGTTATCATCAATTTCAACTAGCCATTTAGGGGTCCTTGAAGGTCTTGAATTTGGAATACCTCTTTCTTCCACACAAGCTTCTTCATTTCTCATGTAATCTAGGGAAACATAATTTACACTTGCTTCAATATTATGTTCAACATCTTCATTTCCAACATTTTCACCTTGTACATTTTCAATATCAATTTGAACAATTTCATTCCCAATTTCAATATCATGTTCAACATCTTCAATTCCAACATTTTCATTATCAATTTCAAATTTTTCATTCCCAATTTCAATATCATGTTCAACATCTTCAATTCCAACATTTTCATTATCAATTTCAAAATTTTCATTCCCAATTTCAATATAATGTTGAACATCTTCAATTCCAACAATTTCACCTTGAAAATTTTCAATATCAATTTGAACATTTTCATTCCCAATTTCAATATCATGTTCTACATTTTCACCATGAACATATTCAATTTCCTCTTCACTTGAAAGACCATAGGGCTTAGGTTCACCAATATTTAACATACCTTGTCTTTTCTTTCTATGACCTTCTCTATCTCTTTGTCTATATTCTTCAATTTGTTCTTTTATCAGCTTTCTCTTACACTTTTTCTTCCGACGACTGCTGCTCCCCACTATACCAAATAAAAGATGCTAAAAAATCATTATGTATGACAAATTTGAGTCCAAGAATCTCCTAAAAGTTTATCTTTGTCTCTTCTTGTCTGAAACCACGTATTTGTCGTCTGCAAAGTGCTGCAAACAGAATGCAGGGTCCGTTGGAATGCACAAAAATGACCCACATGGGGTTTTTCTATGGCCCACAAATTGGATATCCGATTTGTAAAACATGTTCTGCAATGGTAAGATTTAACCTGAGTTTCACAAATCGGATATCCAATTCAAATAAGATATCCAATTCAAATCAGATATCCGATTTCTATACACACAAACCAAAGGGAGAGGGAGAGGGAGAGGGAGAGGGAAAAAGGGTGAGTGGGAGAGTGAGAGAGTGAGAGGGAGAGGGGGAGAGGGAGAGGGAGAGGAAGTCTTGAGGGGGAGAGTTAGAGGGGAGAGTGGAGGAGGAGGGGAGAGGGAGAGGAGAGTGGGAGAGGGGAGATAAAGAAGGGGAGGCCAGTGGGAAGTGAGAGGAGAGTGAGAGGGAGAGAGTGAGTGGGAGAGGGAGAGAGGAGAGGAGAGAGAGGAGAGGAGATGAATATAAAGGGAGGAGAGTGGGAGGGAGGGAGGGAGATAGGGAGAGAGGGTTGAGGGAGAGAGGGTTTAGGATTGAGGGAGAGAGAGAGGGATTAGGGTTGAGAGAGAGAGATGGATAGTGAGAGGAAGAGAGAGAGAGAGGGAGAGAGGGAGAGAGAGAGAGGTAGAGAGGGAGATGGTTTAGAGTTGAGAGAGAGAGGGAGAGGGAGAGTGGGAGAGTGAGAGGGAGACTGGTAGAGTGAGAGGAGAGGGAGAGTGGGAAGGAGAGAGGGAGTGTGGGAGGGAGAGAGGGAGAGAGAGG
>CM021106.1:298185131-298257982 GCA_007115665.2 Sequoiadendron giganteum
GAGAGGGAGAGGGAGAGAGGGAGAGATAGAAGGAGAGGGAGTGAGAAAGAGAGGGGAGAGTGTGTGTGTGTGAGAGAGAGAGAGGGTGATTGAGTGAGAGACTTGAGAGAGATAGAGGTGGAGAGAGCAAGAGGGAAAGAGATAATATTTAAATATTTTATAAATTGGTAATATATTTAATTATTTATGGATTAACTAAAATATTGAAATAATATTTAAACATTATACATTTAATAATATATTATATATTAAATACATAATTTGGTAAGAGATTACCATAAATTGTATATTAAATATATTACATTATAAACTTTATTAGATATTATATATATTAAATTATAAACTTAATTGCATTTTTAAATAATATATTAAAGATTGTATAAATCATTTTAAAACTAATCTAAAAGATATCATATATCGAATTCAAATCCGATATCAGATTCAAATCGGATATCTGATTTTAATCAGATATCCAATATTTTGACACAAAATTTAATGCCTTGGTATTAGGCTCAGTATTAGGCTCGGTAATTGGTTCGGACCTGCCAATCCTAAAAGTCAACACATAAAACGTGTTTAAGAACTTACCTTGTTTTTCCATACTTCGCCCATGTGGCTGACGACTTTTATTTTACGTAAAATTGATAAAACGAAAAGGGTTTGTAAAGGAGCTTCTCAGCTTTCTACCAGTATAAATTATATTTTCTTTAGAATCTAATAAATAATAATTATTTATTTTTTATTAGAATTATGACTAAAGTCCTGATTGATAGTCTGATAGAAAAACATCTATAACTTTCAAACGGTATCACATTTTTTGAATCCAAAACATGCGTCACATTCTATGCTTCGCATACTATAGGATTAAAAAAAAATAAAAATGAATTGCATTAAGTTTTGACCAAGTTAAGGTGGTCAGACATACGAGTTTTAATATTTTTAAAAAGTTGTAATAAAAAATTCATAATTAATTATTTATTTGAAAAAAATTACAAAAAAATATGCATCACATCTGGACATGAGCCCTCTACTTATATCTAAAATTTTATAAAAAAATATTATGATTTTATTATGGTTAGGGTGGTTAGATAGACACCTACTTTTTATTTTTTCCCTGAAATTTTAGTACTACTGCATTGAAATTTCAAATTTTCACCAAATAGATTTTAAAAAAATAAAAATAATCTAGTAGTTTAGAAACTAAATTCAATTTTCCACAGATTCTATTCTTACATATTTTTGAAATAATATAGATAACTTATTCAAATTTTTATGTCAAGTTGCCCAACTCTGATTTTCTGAATTTTCATTGCCACTTAAGGACCTATTTTTTCCATGATGATCCTGCACATACCCTTGAGTATATAAAATAAAACATATGAGAATGGAATCTACATTAGGACAAGTTAACTCAAGGTAACTACAATCCCTAGCCCCACCAAAAAATTGATTTCCATGGTGGTTGGTGCAAAATTATAAGAACTCTACCACTGTCAGGCTTAACTATATTCTACCTCACCATGAATCTATAATATGTGGTAGAAAAAGCTCAAATAAAATTAGCTTTACCACAAATTTAAAAAATAAAAAAGTAGGAAATAAGATAAATTAACTACAACTTATGCTTGGGTGAACCCACATAAGTGGTGAAAAATTTTGTGGAGGAAGGGAAAGGTTGATTTTCCCCTCTACACAAAGTGAAGGGGTTTGGCCGAACCAAAGTGTTTGCCCGAACCTTTATGTTGGTTCGGCTAAACCCCAGGGTTCGAATGAATCATATGTTCGGGTGAACCGCATTGACTTATGTGTGGTAAATAATAAAATAAAGGGATTCAACCGAACTAGGGTTCGGCCCGAACCCCCTTATACAGATGAAAAAAATAAACCCTATCATCCTTGTCATTTTCACCAAGCAGCGAATAGTGACAGAGGCGGCCGACAAACAGGGTGCGTGTGGCGAACCGACGAAGAAAAAAAAAGCGTGCAAACACTTCACCTTCAAGCAAACCCTCCAACACATCCTCTCAGGTTGGTTGCACTATTCCATAGCTCATTTTGGTGCAAAATTTGTGGCTTGAATTGCATTTGTTTGAAATTTTCTAAAGCATTTTCAACAAATTCATTATCTAGAACTTAGAAGAATATAAATAGTTGAGTATACAATCCATTTTTGTATTCAATCCATCTTTGTATTCAATCCATTTTTGTATATGCAATTCCAATGGACAAAGAAGGAAAAGACAGTTAAACAAGGAAGGTATACAATCCATTTTTGTATTCAATCATAAACAATATCTTCTCACAACCTTCAACAAGAAATAATGAATTGAATTATTGGTTTGGTAAGATTAACTTTATAAAGAAGTTTGAAATAGGTTTTGTAGAGATAATGAGGCCACTAAATGCCAAGATGATGAAATATGCAAAAATATAGTGGAAAATGTAAGCTAAGGCATTTTAATAAATCAAGAAATCATTTTTTGAATCCCCTATATTGGTTACAAGCCCAAACTATTCTAAACTATTCTACATATACTATTTTTATTTGACCACATTGTGCAACCATTCTTATTCAAATGAGAAACCTAGGAAATGAAAGGCATGTAGCCTTCATGAGTGTATCATTCAAAGATGCAAAGATAAATTATCCAAATTTGAAGAAAGATTATGCTTTAGTGTGAATATTGATTCATTTTTAATTACATTTTCAATAGTAAAGTAGTTGTAGTAATATTTGACATGTAGTAGTAAAGGGCTTTCTTAGTAGAATAAATCAAGAGAAAAAAAATGAGAAAAATGGACCACTATATTATAATAATCTGACATATAAAACATGCCTATGAAATTGGCCAAAGAATACAAATTAATTAAACTGATAACACAAGTTGATCTAGGTTGATCACACCAATATTATGTAGATGATGTGATAACAAAAGATGATTCATATGCTAATAAAACTAATTATTTTATGAGTAATTAATTCCTTATATACATTTAAATACTAGTTAAAATACATCTTTGCACCTTAAAATGAAAAAGCTATATGTGATTATAGGAGGCTTATTACAAATAAATCATGAAGGAATATAGACTTAAGGTGATTGAGGAAGGAAGAGGTAGAATGGCTATTGAATTTTTATTATAATTTCCTCTATTAAATTCTTTTCAAATATCTACTTGGTGATGTCCCCTACAAGTTCAAGATGCTTCAATTTCTAAAAATTAAAAAAATATCCTGTGTGAAGTTGTGTTGGTCATTTTCATGAATTTCTATCAATTACCATATTGTTATTTTGATGAATTTGTATACCAATATTTCATCTCTACCATCTCCATTTTTCTTTTTCCATTGGTTTACTGGGCTTCATCCTCAAAGTATAATCTTTCAACTAATCTTGATAATCCACTTTCAACCTTTGTTAAATTTATCTAAGTATGGATTCTATTGGACTTCATTTTTTTGTGGTTGTCATGCTAGTAATCCAATCCTTAGTGTTTCTTAGTGACCTAGAATATTTTCTATTTCTAGAGTGTTTGGCTTGACCCTCCATTCAAACCATTCTTGTCTCCATTTTCTTTGACCCCTCCTAGCTCTATTGTATTCAAGTGTTATATTTTCTAGGATTTTAGACTTGGTTATATCCTACCATACCACTCCCTTTTAAACTTAAAAATCCCAATCCATTTTAATCCAAATGTCTATAAGTATTTTTGCACCAATTTTTTCATCTCTCAACCATCATGTCATTTCAATCATTCCCCAACAACTTCACAATCTTATTATTTGTATTTACTCCTTGTAGTATTGGGAATTTAGTCTTTCCAATCCTTAAGTACCATCCCTTTCTAACCCCTATTATCTTGATCCTCTACTAGTAAAAAAAATCTTGTGTTTTAGAGTTCTAGAATTGATTCCATGCGTCTAAATTTTTATCCATCTTTTATTTCACAATGTCAAAATCATGATAATGCCATCTTTATATGATGCTAACATCATCAATTTTTTGAGTAACTACCTATTGAGACATACCTACTAACATCATCTTTTCATTCTCCAAAAAATAAAAATATATAAAGCTAGAGGATTCGACCTTATTTTTCCCTAGTATATTATTTCATACTCCCACAAACCCCAACACCTAGTTGAATACTTTTCCTATCTTTTAGAGTCAAACATTTGGCCTTTTATATTTTTATAAAAAAATTAAGGTCATATAGATACATTAATCTCAACATCTCGATGATTTGTCCTTTATTAAGGTCATATAAGAAACCTTTTATTATAATTGTGTATTACGGACCTCCATTTTTATTTAAGTTTTTTTATGGATTCATGGAATCTTTGAGTTTGTGTTTTTTGTTCTTTATATTAATTATTTATTAGTTTGCATCTAAGAAGTGCTATAAAATTATGTTACACTATGTAGTTCATGCTGGGATGAGAAAAATTTCTAAAATAATATGTGGGGAATTTAAATTGATTGTGGATTATCAATTAGGGTGCATCATTGGGGTAAAAGGGAATTTGAGAGTGTAAGCTCTAAATGATAAATCCAAGTGCATTAGACTGATTTGAATGTTAGTATTTTATTCAATTCATTAAGGTTTCATGTATTCAAGATAAATTTGATAGTTGAGGGTTGGACATTCTATTCATTTAGAAAGAAAATAAAAATATATATGTTAGTGTCATATTATAGTGAAGTAGGTTTTATTCCATCATCCATAAATTTAGTAATATAAAGCTATTAAATCCCTAGAGAGTGTTATTCAATACATACTATTTGTATAGGATTTTATATGATACTATATAAATATTAGGTAAATTATTATTGTGATAAACACAATATATATATATATATATATATATATATATATATATATATATATATATATATAAGTAGCTTGCTTATATCTAGAGTCACAACATTTTAACTAACTACCAAATTAGAGACCTCTTATACTAAATTAGTTGTGTTCCTATATTTAAGATCTATAGGAAATAAACTTCCAAACTTAGTAAGGCTCAAAGAAGAAGAGTGGGCTTTATCCAAGTCATTCTATCTACTCTAATTTTTCTCCCCCTTAGTCTAAATATATAGGCTACTTCCCCATTTCCTACATTATTCCTAGACTAGGACATTATGGTAGATTTCCTTAATATCTAGATGGTTGCAAGAAAAATACCCAACACCACATCCTCTACAAAAAATAATTCAATTAAAATTTTAAGATATCCATGTCTTCAAAACATCAAGTTATCTATACTTTGTACATTACATTAGGCAAGTTATTCCAATTATTCTCTATTTATTCTTCATAAAGAGAAAACTTTAGATAATGAAATCTATAATGACATCATATTCTATGAGTCAAATTTTGAGCATACTTACTATTGTGGGATTGATGTACTTGCCTCTCTTGATTGATATTCTAGTGTACTCACCACTATTTTCATGATTCCCAATATATTTTGGTTTTGTAAAGAGAGAAAAATAGTCTTCAAACTAAGAACATTCTTTTAGTGGACCTCACATGATGATAGGATCTAAGGCACTTCTCATCACACAAAATCTCCATCTTGGTTCCAATTCTAGACTCTCATACACTACACCCCCAAGATTAAGAAAATGACTCATACATCATTATATAGAGTAAACACATTTCAAAATATATAAAGTCGCCATTTCTATAGAGCATATGTTGAGCATATGTGAAATTATCCAGATTAGTAGTCTTAATGAATTTATTCTAATCATTTTTTGTTCTTACATAATCAAAATCATTGAAAGAGAGAAAAATAGAGCCATAACATAGAGATAATCAATAAATTTTCTACAACTATCAAAAAAAGAAGAAAGAGAACTAGATATCTTCAATAGCTCAATAAATGAATTAATACTTAAGTTATGAGGATCACAAGATTTCCAACTAGGGTCGTATTCTTGTGGATCTTGCTATAGTACAACTTAACAATAAAATTCCTCTAGCATTTCCAAATCTCTCTATCCCTTCACCTCCTATCATGCCACTAAATCTTATTACAATATATTGAACTTCAAAAAATCACACTATGCACTTTGTAGATTATATTAGTTACTATTGTACTAAGTATTTATTTATTCCTCATCAAGAGAAAACATCGTACAATGAACCACATAATGACATTATTCACACAATTCCTCCACATGAAAAAGGTAGCCCACCTTTAAAAAAAATCCAAAATACAAGGTATAACCTTCTCTGCATGTACTCTACTAAACCAATATGAATACACAACATTATTGAGTTAATCAGTATAATTATTTGACCAAATATTTATTTTTTGAATCTTTATAATACCAATGTTTTCTTGTAATAACTCAAAAAATTATTGAAAACAATATTGTACATACTATGACGAATGGTATTGATCATCACTAACATGTAAAAATTGTGCTCCCTAACTATCTTCTTATTTTACTTTTTACTATTAGGGGCACACCTATATGTGATGTGAACAATAATAGCTTATCTGAATAGAATTTTAATATTAATATGATTCAACTTATTTTTGTGGCTGCAACGTGTAATTTTATATAAAATTGACTATAGATCTATAATAGTTCCAATTAGGAAAAATCCTTGCACACCTTGACTTGTTGATCTAACCATCAAGAATAGTGGCTATGTATTGCATACTTATAAAAAATATTCTTAAAATTAGAAATAAAATTAGCAACTTGCTTCTCTTGTGATCAACTCACATCTAGAATCTTCACCTCCACTCTTCAAATTGTATTTTATAGTTATCTCATATCTCTTTTTCTCAAACATTTTATTTCCCAAATCATTTTTCTTCCATCATGGGTACATGATATAAACTTTGATAACCCACCGCACTGTAAACGCTTCTCATTTAAATACATTTTTACAAAAAAATTACAATTATTGTATCTAACACATTAAAATAAATCTAATAAGTCCTTAGATAAATTTGGTATTTTAATTGTACCACACTCTTGTAAAATTTGGTTAGTATACAAAGTATAATTAATATTACATAATAGTTCATGGTAGATAAAAACTGCATGTCGTATTTACAATATGTATTAGAAATTTTCAGAGGCATGTACAATAAAAAGGCTTACAATCTATTCAAATTCCCTTTGTGATATTTTTAAATGAATATATTTTTCAAGAAATTTTACACAATTTTGTTTGGCTACATTCCAATTAATGTTTAATATGTGGTGTGTGGTCTTGATCACCAATTTTTTATTTTGAAACATCCTTTACATTGAGTGATACTCTAGAGTTAAAGTGCCAAAATCATTCAATTTCATCATTTGTGTTATTAATTAGCTTTTTATGAACTCATGGAATCCTACCATTAAAATCTCAAGTACCATTTTCAATAGGACTATCTAGTCTTGATCTTATTGCTAGTGCTTTTCACAATATTTTACAGTTTATGCTTAAGTGAAGATGAGTTTGCCTCATTAATCAAACCTTTCTTAATTTATTTCTTACTATTGAGGTTTTTATTACTCTACAAGTAGCTCTTTTATCTTTCTACTTACTAGTAATCCTAATAGAATTAAGAGAATTAAAAAATATTTTAATAATAATTTTATTTTAATTAGAAATTTTGATTACCTAAATATTTAATTTATTTTGTAAAGGTCTTATTTTTTACAACTTTAGTAATTTTACAAAAGTATTCATTGAAAAATTTTGAAGCTCAAATTTGAATGGTTCATGGTTCATTTAAGACTTTATCTTATGTTCTCATCAATTTTAAGTAACCATTTTTGGGTTCCAGAATTAGTACAATTTTATCAAGCTCATTAAAAAATTTTGAATATGGGATATCATTCTTATTCGGAAAGGTCCTCTCTCTTCTTAAGTAACTTGGAGATACAATGAATTTCATTTTTTTATGTGCACATGTTATCAATTTTTTTAATATTATAAAAAATTGGATCATGGAGTATAATTTTAATATCATGGGATTCATTTCTACATTATTCAAAAATATTTCTAAATTTGAATTCTTATTTTTCTATGATGTTACTCTTTTCAATAGGTGTTTCATAACATTTTGCAACATTTTTGCTTTCATGTTCAACATTTTAATTTTCAATTTTAAGTAATAATGTTTTCCCTTTATTACTAGTTGTAGAAAATAAATCTTAGATGCAACCTTTATCAATGTTTTTTAAATTGTCTCTAATGACACATTTTGTTCTAGAGTGCACACGCACACTTGTAAATTTAAATTTTATAATTGTTTTAGATTATGTTTTTTGTGCAATCTAGTAATGTGAATGTTTTGATTATTAAAAACTATAATAGATGTTGAACATGTTTTGTGTTAATGGTATGGAAATATTATTGATGAGTGAATGAATTATTAGAATTGTTTTATATTTCTATTCCTTATATCTAGATATATTATTTAAACTAAGTTCTCATTGCTCCTTTAGGTACACATACATACATAACATGGATAATGCAAATGTTCCACCTCTGGAATATTTGTTTGCAAATACCACTAATGAGATTAATAAATTGAAAGAATCACTAGCGTAAAATGCAAACCCAGGGATATATTCTGAACCATGCATGTCAATATTGGATAGTCTTGAAAAAAAAAGAGATGAAATTGAGAGGACAAGTTCTCCAGATAGAGTAGCTGCTATTCTTTCCTGCATGCGGGAAGAAGTGCATGGTGAGGTTCCCCTTAAACAAATACAAGATAGTGTGACCAAAGAAATGATAAAAACCAATTGTTTTCCATTTTATCAAAGTGCATGTAAGGTTAGGGGATACTAGGTCACTAGATGTGTTGATCGTGATATGGCCTCATTGATCTACCCACTATTTCTCACAACACATGGTCAATACCCAAATAATGACCAGATTCCATTATATTTTGTTTAGCAGTTGTATGTTGAGGTCCATTTGGGCCTCAAAGTCAACTACCTAGACATTCCACCATATGCTGGTCAGGGCATGGCAGGATTGCTGACATACCCACTTATCGTCGAGCAGATAGACCGACCCCAGTTTTTAGGGTATTGGTTGGTGAGAGGTCTCCCGCTCTCACTCCAACTCTATCCCCCATAGCAGATGAGGTTGTCCTTGCTTCCCAAAAGGAAGTAATTGATACTGTAGGTGACATTGCAGCTGCCACCACTAGGATATCTGCTGATCATGTAGGTCAATATTTAATGTCTAGATGTCTCTGACCCACACCATATTCAGCACAGTGGACCACCATGGATCCTTTCACAATAGCAGGCATCCCTAATCCAACAGAGCTTGAGGCACTTATAGGAGATATGGCACGCAGGACTCTGCATTGTTTGGCTGAGGAACTCTTGGAGGCATATGCCTTCATTGCATCAGACTATGGGATCGGTATAGAGAATGTTAGAGATCATTTGGAATGTGGAGGTCATTCACTTCTAGGATCCCATCACTCTCAACCCAACACTAGTGCACGTCAGGACCCACCATCTGATCATTCGATAGCTGCACAGACTATGGGTTTTACTACGATGTTGGTTGGTGCCGATTCGTTATCGTCGATGCCATCTCACCTAAATAGTCCTCTCCACTCATCATTGCTGGAATGACATGAGATAGATCAAAGGGATGCAAATATTGATTTGTCGCTTGATTGTATAGTTGATATGGTGGAGGCGGCCGTTTCAGAGGAGTCAGGTCATCTGATATCAGATGATGTGCATGTATGTGTGCATGTGCATGTTTCAATTCCTTTTTAATTATTTTTAAATTTTAGTTTTAATTTAATTAGATATTCAAGTACTGATATATATGAATTTATATATTTGTAGGTGGACATACCTAATGTCACTCCTAGCCTTGTTCCAGATCGTACACATCAACGTGACTCTATGGACGAATCTGATGCTAGTGGACATGTGAGTTTTTAATTTATATATATACATGTGTATATGTACATGCATAGATCTAGATACATATTTAACATACATTATATGTATTTAACACATTTTATACATCATTTTATTTGCAGGGCTCAGCACATCCATTAAAGCAGGACCGTTCTCATTCAGATGGTCGTTCGACTAGGAGTCGACATTCATATTAGGCCCTGCATATTATATGTATTTTCTTATATGATGATCTTTCTAGTATTTGACATTTTATTATCTCTAACTTATATTTGCTATATATGATGATTTTTAGTATTCGACATTTCCTTATATGATGATCTCTAACTTACATTTGCTTTTATGATATACATACATTTGGAACTTTGCTTATAACATGTTACATGCTTATACATTGATCAATATTGATATGTTTACATGTCTATATGATATATGTATACATTCGCTTATATTCAACATACATAGATTTTCTTATTTGATGATCTCTTACAACTTACATTTCCTTATATGATATATTCATTTGATCTCTCTAGAGTAGAATTTTAGGAAATAAATGCCACTTTATAATTAAGTTCATTCATGTTGATCACAATAAATATTTTTCACATGCATGCCCATGTTGAATAAATTACAGTAAGTAGTCAAAAATTATAAAATAAATGACTCCCAAGCTCAAGTAAACTAATGATATTTTATAAATGAGTGTATTTACTTGAGCCTATAATTTATTAATTTCAAGGACATGTTCTTCTAGTTTTAAAATTTGATAAAAATGATGAAATTAAAATCTTGATAGATAGTAAGAACAAATAAACAAATAAATTTTATTCTTTGAAACATTAAGAAAATTCAATTCAAATTACACCTTTATTATCTTTTTGACTTGTAACAAAATTCTAAAATTACTAGATATATTGCATATCTATACATTAAATAACAACAAACTCCACAATGAAATAACTTGTTTGATTACCACTTGATTCATTTAAACTAGTATTTAGGGAACATGAATAAGAACTATGGTTAAAAACTAGTATTTAGTGAACATGAATAAGAACTATGGTAAACAATTGGTATCTTTCTTAAAGAGTTTCAAATTCCTATTCTTATCGTCACTAACATGCAAGTTGTTATAAATGATCAAAGCCCTCTTCCCTATTAATATATATCTAGATAAGTTCTTATTTTTCACAAGAGAAGCCTCAAATTTATCTATATAAATATAGGGTTTTGTCCTAGGAATATACCTAATAGGAAATAGGAAGATGAAATCATGTGTCCATGTTATGACTTGACAATAATCTCCAATATGATGCAATGATTCAATAAAGTTCATAATTTAAATTAAAAAAGTATTTAAATATAGATACTTGCAATAATATTTAACATGTTACATTTCAATAGAGAAATTAATTAACTATAATATTAACCATCTTGATTAAATAAATACAACTATATACATAAATACAACATTATATTGAAGATATAAATAAATAAACATGCTATATTTGGGTGATCATTGAAACTAACACTAAATTTTCTTCTACTCCCACCATCACTCTTCCAATGAATTTTTTTATGACAAGGTTTGCACATTATGTACATAACAAGTACTTGAATTCCATGGAACAAATATATAATTGGAAATATCTACTCAATTTAAAGTTCTCAATGTATTTCAACCCCTAATTTGTGTCCAACCAAATTTAAAACACTTGTCATCAACATATATTATAAGTAACTAAAAAAATCCAGAGTTCAAACAAGTTACTATAAGTTCCCATCTTGAACATGTATGTACATGTACAAGTGAATTTGAAAATCATGGAGATAATATAACTCAAAAATTCTGGTTCAACCCGCTCTTGAATAACATGTAAATTTTTTCGATGGTCATCACTATCTAGTCTCCATTTTTTTCGTCCGCGTGCATGTGGAATTGCATGAAGATGTAGGGTGGTATCAATTATAAGGTGACTATATTGATATACCTTGTTATCAACTTGATAGTCCACAAAATGAATTCCATGTTAAACAACTTTGACTTGTCTTAGATATATCCCTTGCACAACAACGGAACCTGAACGGTAAACATGAACCTAAGGTAATACATGTGCATGTGTGCAACATTTGCATGCTCAAGGTTTGTACAATATATATTTAATGTTTTTAAGGTAATGTACACATGTACACAATGTATATATAATTTTAAATTCAAACTCACCTGTGGGAAATAACATTCCATCGTTTGTTTCAGGTTGTGTTAGCTTATTCCTCTTTTCTATGCAACGCAGTAAATAATAGCTAACACCTTCTATGTTTTCAGGTTCTGCTATAACTGCAAAAACATCTCTTGTACACCAAATTTACACAATAAAATTCTAAAAAAATTAGAATTGTCTCTAAACAAGTTAAATATCATTAAATTTATATAATATTTAAATTATTGAAAACTTACACATGTACCTTTTCTAACCAATCTTGAAATATGGTCATAATCAATTGAAATCAAAGGAATGTCTTGAAATATTTCATCCTCATTTTCATCGTATGTGTCTGAAATGGATAGTGGTACCATATCCCATTTACTAATGTATTCAAGTTCTTCATTGTTGCATGCATGAGAGTTTCCCACAATGCACTCAATGTAGAAACAAGAGTAATCCCTCGTGTATAATGTCCATCCAGGGTGACTATCTGAACTCATAACACAATGCAAAGATCTTGTTCTTTCTACCCTCTTGCATCCATGCATCGATCTTCTATCCACACCTAGATAAATGTAATTGCAACAACTTATGTGAACTTGAACATGTGTATATATATATGTGTAAATTTTAAATTTAAATTTATTTATTTTAAATGTAATTTATACATACCCGATATCTCCCAAAACACTCTATGTGGAATATTTTGGTTTGTTCTTGAGGATGTGCCAACCTCATTTGATGCAAAGTGTTTCTTTCACCATTCAACAACATCATGTGCATCATCTATATGATCTTTTGAATAACTCATTTGATGTTTTCTTAAAGCACGTTTGATGCAAGCTCCTGTGCCATCATGCTCACCCTTTCCATGCCCACTCTCAAAGATAATCCAAACATGTGGTATGTTGTAAATTTTATGATATCTAGAAAGTGCATAAAATGGCCGCGATGATTTGAATTGTGCCGCACATCCATCTGACCATACAAAATGTTTTTTAAAATTTTACACCCCTACTTCTCAAATTCTCAAAAAACCATTTTGTAAAACAATGTTGTACAAAAAGTGTGTCATGCTCTTTATCATCACTAATATAAAAGTGATATTCTTTCTTGATGGATCGTTGTCCATCTATACTCTCAACACCATCCAATTCCAATTGTGCATGTCGATAACACACATGAACCATAATAGTGACTTGCTTTGAAAATTAATATTTTGATTGAATCTCTATTTGATGTACAAAAGAGTAATTTTCTGCAAAGTCAACTATTGATAGAATTGTTCCAAGTGGGAAAGTATCTCTTAATGTTTGAAATTGATGTGCTTGCCACTTAGCATAAAATGAATGTTGTATGTATGGTTGTATCAAATTTTGAAAATATTCCATAAATTTCCCAATAGGTATCTCCTCTTCTACATAATTTAACCTTGTGGATTCTTTCCCAAAATTTGTTTGAAACTTTACATACTTGTAACTCTTGCAATTTACTGTCTAACTCAGGTCAGCATTTTAATTTGTTGAAGGAAAGAGCCGAATTTTCACATGTTTCACAGAGTCCTTTTATGCATTTTATTTGAGGTCCATTTTCATGATCACATAATAGATCCTTTATGAACAAACTTACCTGTTTAGGAGGTGCATTTTGAAAACCATATCTTTCTTCTCTCATCTTTCAAAACACCTGATAGTAGAGATCAAATTCAATGTGATAATGACAACAACAAGTTTCAAAAAACTTGTTTATCTTCACATAATATGGCTTTAACCTTTCAAACATTGTTTGCCCGATCTTTATATGAGGATACATATTACAGAAGTTCATATACATCTCAAGTTGTGTTATGTCTAGCCAATGTTTAATATGTTCTTCATAAATACCAGGTCCAATCTTGTACCTCATAACATCTCTAGTATTTGATGACGGACGAGTCTGATCATTCCAAAAACTTGAGATCTAGTTCCTAACAACATCTTCAATCCTACCAGAACGGGGAGCTCTACACATAATTGCCCAATTGCCTTCAGAACTATCATCTAAAACTTTTCTCTTTTTCTCATATTTTATTAGTGTGGTTCTACTATAACCAAATTCAGTGGAAAGTGCTGACATTTTTCTTTTTCTGGATATTTCTTTATTTAAAACAGATGTCAAAATCACCTTTCTTGCAATAGCCTTATCCACTGATCGAGATCTTTTCCCAATGGATTCTAAACCTTTTTTAACATTTTCAACAATATCTTTTTGTAGTCTCATGTGTTTCCTCTTATTCAATGCAGAATATACACCCATCAATTGTAATGACTCTTTCAGCTCATCACGAAGAAGTAAACACGATAACAATTGGGGTTTTTCAAGTGTTTCAAGATGATTGAAATGATCATGGATTATTCTATTTACAGATTTAGTTATTGACCTCTTACTTTTATTTTTAGGTTGGTTGGCATAACATTTTAGTTTCTCCATATCTATTTCAAGTAAATGATCTAAATTTCTTTAAGAAATTTGTTTCCCCACTGTTTCAGCTACTTTTATATGCTCATCCATTAGTGTATAAGGAAGGTTTCCTAACCCCTCTCCAACATACATTGTTTGAACTCAGGCCTCCTCCCTATCTTCAAGGTCCATGTGTTCTTCAACTGATTCATTTGGTCCAATATCTAGATTGGGCTCGACTTCTACTTGAGAACTTCCTGCTTGTTGAGCCATTTGTACATGTCACAAAATATTGTGCAAAGAAAGTGAGAGATGATGATATATAAGTGGAGGTGAACATATGAAATCAAATGAAATTAAAGATTCTTGAACTTAAGAATTCCATGGAAAAAATGCATTTGAAAAGGATATGATTCTAAGATGGGATATATGAAAATGGTATGATATATTAAAATGGTATGATATATGATGTGATAAGCTAAGAATGCAAGAGGTCAAATGCAACTCTAGGTCCAAATTGGTTACGATGCAAGGCTTGACTTGTGTTATGATGGATAAACACAAGGGACCAATGATCAAGAGAGGGTATGCAGGAGATGATGGACTCCAAAAGGATTTCCCTAGACGAGCAAGGATAATGTACCTATGTTCCCTAACTTGAAAGTCCATGATAAACCTTATGTGATG
The DNA here is from genome assembly GCA_007115665.2 of Sequoiadendron giganteum. Classification (NCBI taxonomy): domain Eukaryota; kingdom Viridiplantae; phylum Streptophyta; class Pinopsida; order Cupressales; family Cupressaceae; genus Sequoiadendron; species Sequoiadendron giganteum. The sequence continues at coordinate 298,200,388 of CM021106.1, forward strand.
TGGGCGATAGATAAAAAATGGATTGGTTTTGAGACCTATGAAGAGTAGTGGAACTTGTGCAAGAGCTTAGGGTTCTATTTGATCAATGGTGAATATGGAAAGGACTAAATTCATGGAATGTATGCAACTTGGAACTTAGGCACGATATGATCTTGATATATGCAACTTGGGTTGTACATGTATGCAAGAACTAGGTGAAATGATATGTATGTATACAAGGACTATGTGATGTGGGCGATAGATAAAAAATGGATTGGTTTTGAGACCTATGAAGAGTAGTGGAACTTGTGCAAGAGCTTAGGGTTCTATTTTATCAATGATGAATATGGAAAGGACTAAATTCATGGAATGTATGCAATTTGGAACTTAGGCACGATATGATCTTGATATATGCAACCTGGGTTGTACATGTATGCAAGAACTAGGTGAAATGATATAGATGTATACAAGGACTATGTGATGTGGGTGATAGATAAAAAATGGATTGGTTTTGAGACCTATGAAGAGTAGTGGAACTTGTGCAAGAGCTTAGGGTTCTATTTAATCAATGATGAATATGGAAAAGACTAAATTCATGGAATGTATGCAACTTGGAACTTAGGCATGATATGATCTTGATATATGCAACCTGGGTTGTACATGTATGCTAGGTGAAATGATATATATGTATGCAAGAACTAGGTGAAATGATATATATGTATACAAGGACTATGTGATGTGATCAAAATAAGAGGTGTCGAAATGAGAACAAAATTGATATTTTATAGAAAATACAATTTTGGATGGACGGATGAGATTGAAAATGACAAAATGACAAGGTGAGATTTTCACACTAGACAAAATTTCAAGAAAATTGCAAGGAATTTATTTCAGTTTGATTGTGTTGATTCAGATTTGGAGGATGATGTTCATTTGTTCATGTTGTCTGAAAATAGTTGGCAAACATGTGGTGTTGTAAAGAATGAAAATCAACCACATAGAAGACATTTACAAAAAAAAAAATCCTAAGGCTGCAAGGACAATATTCTTATGGATCACATGAACCGCATATCCTTAGCGAATGAATTTCAGAAACTTAGCCCCATGGGCTCCCCCTTACATTGCACTCACTTCTCAGGGCAACCAAGCTTCCAATCTCCATGAAACTCCCATGGAAGATTGATCATTTCTACTAAGAACTACACAAGTGTGGGTGCCTTGGCAACGACCGTTGCTGTACCAAAGAATAGAAGGTTTGTGGTTTTCTAAAACAAACGGATTTATTTTGGGCACTCGTTCAAAAGGCCACACGAGAGGCATTATCATCCCAGTTTACAGAGGTTAGGCTCTACAGGTTTCAACGCACCACAAGGGTACTAGGGAGTCAATTGCTTGTCCGGAGGAAGTTGTGTAATGCTAAGCTTTCCTTAACATTCAAATTTATATACCGGTTGGGCGTCACTTGGCTTTAGCGCATTCCCGGTTTGAGTTGCTTTGGGGTGAGTACTTTTTCCCACCAAAGCAGGCCCAAGATCTAAGGCTTAACAAAAGCGAACCAAAATATTCATAGTTCAATCCATCTTTGTTTAAAAACAAAGAGAGAGCACATGAATATTTCAAATCACACTCGCATGGTGTTCTTTTTAAACCAAAATCAAAATGTGAACAAACAGAGAATGCACAAGGTTCATTTTGTCCATTTGTAGTGTTTGTCAAGCAAAGGGGTTATTTTTAACAATTTGTAGTGTTTTCTATCTAAGAGTTAATTTTAAACCCAATGAAAAACAAAGTGGGTTGTTCTTTTTAACCCATATACATTTGCATGTATGCTCTTTTTTAACCAATGCATGTAAAATGTGAGTTGAAAAGAAAAGAAAAACAATTAAAATAACATTTAGCTAATTCTAGCTGGACACATGCTAAAACAAGAATTTGAGGGGTTTATTTTATGCATAAATCATTCAACATTAAATTTATCGTGCATAATTTATTTCAACTTAGAGATGATTGTTTGGAGGTGTCAACAGATTCAAATTTTAGATTATAATTAAAAAAATGATTCAACATTTAAATGAAAATAAAAGTGATTTAATTTTGAACTCAAATTGCTAACAAATTAAAGAAACTTGCCCCTCTCATCTTATAGATAAATGATTCATTAAATTAAAATTACCTCAAATCAATAAAAATACACTTTATAGTACACAATAATTTTATCAGGTATTACATGAAGAAAATGACACACATTACTCATGACTATTTTTCATCAAAAATATGAGTGTGTTACAACATGATAGCTTGAACTATTATATTTTCATGTTTTAATGCAATTAAATTTATGCATGCTAGTAACTAAGTTTTAGACTTGTTGCTATAAGTTTTATAATTCAATCATGTTATATAACATATAAGAATGTTATGGTTTCCATAAACAATAGCATGTTATTAGATAGTGTGGTAAGTCTATGAGCCTCTTTGTACCTAAGTAGATAGTCAAGATCTAGTAAATTTAAAAATTTCATTTTTCTTAGATAAGGTACCCATTACGAGTGATCGTTAGGATTTGTGTCTCAACCTTCAATCCCTATCTATTAATACTGAACAAAATCTAATTTTTAAGTTATAAAACAACAAATATATATATATGTACATACAAGGACTATGTGATGTGATCTATGTATGCAAGAGTAGGAATATGTAAGGACTAGAATGCAATGAAAATAGTATCCAATATGATGTGATAAATTAAGAATCCAAGAGGTCAAATGCAACTCTAGGTCCAAATTTGGTTACGATGCAAGGATTGACTTGTGATATGATAAATAAACACAAGGGACCAATTACCAAGAGAGGGTATGTAGGAGATGATGGACTCCTAAAGGATTTTCCTAGACGAGCAAGGATAACCCGACATGTTTCCTAACTTGAAAGTCTATGATAAACCTTAAGTGATGTGGGTGATAGATAACTCAAATGGGTTGATTTTGAGACCTATGAAGAGTAGTGTCCAACTTGTGCAAGAGCTAATGGTTCTATTTGATCAATGATGAATATGAAAATGACTAAATTCATGGAATGTATGCAACTTGGAACTTAGGTGATATGATCTTGATATATGCAAGGGGTTGTACATGCAAGAACTAAGTGAAATGATATATATGTACATACAAGGACTATGCACGATGTGATCTATGTATGCAAGAGTAGGAATATGTAAGGACTAGAATGCTAAAAAATTAAAGAAACTTGCCCCTCCCATCTTATAGATAAATGAGTCATTAAATTAAAATTACCCCAAATAATTAAAAATACACTTTATAGTACACAATAATTTTATCAGGTATTACATGAAGAAAATAACACGTGCATTACTCATGACTATTTTTCATCAAAAATATGAGTGTACATTACAACATGTGATAGTTTGAGCTATTATATTTTCATGTTGATCCATCTTCTCAATTTTATTTATCTAAGGGATGCACTTATTGCTATAGATTATATATATTTTTTATGTTGTACTCGTCTTAGAACTTCTAGATGCACATAAGATAAGAGCGTAACCATATTAATCTAATGTCTTTTTATTTGATTATTTGTGGAGGTAAAAATACCAAATTAGGGATTTGACAATATAATTGGTAAGATAACCAAAATTCACCCCTTTCCCTTTGTGGCACTAGCTACATTTATTCTTGGAAATCTTTTCACATGGAGGTTTTGTGTCTTTTCCTATCTATCATAATTATATTATCTTAGAGCTCAGTTTAAATAACATTATGACCATTTTATATCATTTAATTTATTTTAACAAATTTATCATGCTATTCTACTAAAGTTTCTTGTTATTGGTTGTGTATTTTATTCTTATTTTATATATTTTCAAATTTTGTATAAATTGTTATTTTTTATGTACAACAAAAGTCTATGTAGACATATAGATCTTAATGTAGTCATGCTACCATCTAGGAAACATGATGTAATTTTTATTATCTTCTATTGATTCATAATTCTAGATTCCTATCATGATGAGATATCTATTTCTCAACTCTCATTCTAGGTTTTTCTTTGTTTATAATTAAATCCCATTTTTAATATTTTGTTTAATAAAAACATAGTACTTTTTTTTAATAGGAAAAATAAGCTTGCATAGTTTATAAAGGTGAAACCAATTTAGATTTAAGACCATTTACACTTGTTGATTTATCTATTTTGGATAGTATTTTTGTGTTATTAATCTTAAATCTCTGAATAAAGTTAGTTAAAACTTTCAACTTTTTATTTAGGTTATCAAATTCAATACATTTTTATTTTTACTATCAATATATGTTTATTTCTTTATGAATTATTTCACTCTTATATATAATATTCTAATTCTATGTTAGATTATGTGTTAGAAAATTTAGAAAATATTATTTTAGATACATACTTCTACATTATATGTTCTTCACATATAAACTTATTTAGTTAATGTATGCTTTATGTGTATATTCATCATACTTCTTGTTAAATCTATCCTAATCCAAAAATAGTTATTGTTAACTAATATGATTCTATTTATTATAATTTACTTATATTTTTTACTATTTTTTGTGTGTTTGTCGGGTGATTGAGTTATCCCCACCTTCTCAACTAATTATCACTATTTAGGTTATCAAATTCAATACATTTTACTTTTTACTATCAATATATGTTTATTTCTTTATGAATTATTTCACTCTTATAAAGAATATTCTAATTCTATGTTAGATTATGTGTTAGAAAATATTATTTTAGATACATACTTCTACATTATATTTTCTTCGCATATAAACTTATTTAGTTAATGTATGCTTTATGTGTATATTCATCGTACTTCTTGTTAAATCTATCCTAATCCAAAAATAGTTATTGTTAACTAATATGATTCTATTTATTATAATTTACTTATATTTTTTACTAATTTTTGTGTGTTTGTGGGGTGTTTGAGTTATCCCCACCTTCTCAACTAATTATCAGTATTTAGGTTTTTTATATGAGTTTAAAAATTCTCTTTTGTTGAATTATCTTGTGTCATCTTCTTTAATCCAATTTGGTTATACATAATAATTTCCCTTCTATTCATTGTCATGTATTGATACAAAGGGAGATACTACTTGATAGAGGGAGAAATATTGGTGAAAAATGGTGTTTCTACCATATCTATATAATTGATGATGCACAATTGGATGAAATAAATATAAGGATTTAAAAGACATACACATAGATATCTATGCAAAATTGGGTGCTACAAAAAAATACAAATAAAAAGAATATATTGTAGATCAAAACTAGTAAAACATTTAGTATAAAGATTCATAAAATCTAGTGATAATTTACAGATTTTAGTTTTATAGAACTCATTGATATGCATTTGAGTTTTCATTTTCAAAAAATTGAAATGAAGAACATTCAATTTTCTTATATATCAATTATTGGATGCATTTTTCCTTGTTGATAGATAAAACATATGATAAAATCACTATTGTAAGTAAATAAATTTACCCATATTTGACGAAAAAGATAATAAATAAACATGTACCTTGTTTCTTTCTATGATAATTTGTCAAGTTTTGTTTGCATCTATTTTCTTCTTTATCTTTTGAAAATTTTCGTTGAGCTTTATTTTTTATTTTTTCTTTTTGTCCCATTTTCTTCTTCAAAACACAAATGTTTGATTTAAGCTAACAACAAATTCTCCTACAAAATGCAAAAAATTTGTCACAAGAATTGAAAAAACTTATATTAATCAAAACAAATGCAACAATAAGAAATAAAATATGAAACATTTTCAAAAAATCCAACATTTTTTCACCTGTGATTTGTCTTTTTCAATCGACACGTTTGAAAGCACAAGGGTCGCCTAGAAGATGCCGTTTACCAGAGGAGCTCGAAAAAATGTACAAAAACCCTGGAAAAGTTGTTTGACTTTTGTATGTATATTGAAGGGATTCGATTGAACCAATTTCAAGGGGTTTGGCCAAACACTCTTTTTCCCCTAGCTTCTCAAAAAATAGATTTTTTTGTAAAAAATTGTTGTTCGAAGCTCAATTTGAATTTGAAAATGCAAAAAAATTCAAAAACCCAGCTAGATAATGATAGTCCTCAGAATGAGCTATCCGTCGAATATAATTTTAATATGATTTGCTTTTATTATGTATTTTATTTTTTAGTTTTATTAAACATAGGTTTTTCACTGAAAATAAAAATCTATGGTCTGCACATGTGGAAAATTAACATATTATCAAAATAAATTTTTAAAAAATATGCTGAGGCTAGGTATTGATGTCCTTGATCCAAAAAAAAAATGAATTTCGATTCATACAAAAAAAGTTATGTTGTATACAGTCCGCATATGTCTTAATTGCAATTGGTTTGACTTTGAAACTTGATTAAGGAAAAATATTCAATAAAAAACTATGAGAAAAAATGCAAGTGCTAGATATTGTAATTACAAATCTAAATTCGAAAAAATTAGAATTTTATCCTTCATACAAATTTTTTTATGTTGTATACGGTGAGCGTCACTTTTTAAAAATGCTAATTTTTGAAAAAGAGTAGTTTTCATGGGAGATGGAAAAAAAAGTGCAATCTGATTCCAAAAATTTTGAAAAAAATATTTTTTAGAATCTTCAGACAAAATGTGATGAGACTCTAGTTTGCATCATTTTCAAATTCCTCACGGTTTAGCCACTACAAGAGCCCGAAAGTGAAGATTTAGTTAAAAATAATAATTGCAGTGTCTAGTTTGCCCAAAAATTGTAAACCACTATTGTGGGATCACCCTCTTACACTAGAGATAGGCTAGTGTGAGAGGTTGAAATAGATTGTTTGGTTGAGTTGTTGAATCCAAGATCTTTTTGTACTATTTGTCACAATGGCAAAGTGGGTTTATGAGGGGAAAATGGAAGGGCAAGTGCATTGAGAGGAAGGAATTAAGTGCAATCAGAAGCTCATTGATTCAAGGATGCAAGATTCTACTGTTGTGGGTCAGAGAGTGTGGGGAACAATAATGATGAAAAAAAATCAATGGGAAAATCATGGTCATCATGATTTCATATTAATTGTCCTTAACACTTAAAGTTTTTAGTCAATTAGATTGTTGAAAATTTGTTCGAAAATATGTATATTTATAAATTTTGCTTTAGAAAAATATATATTTCTTCAATAAATAAAAATACTAACTTCTAACTTATTGTCAAACACAATTATTAATAACTATTAAACACCACTCTTTGCAATAGTATTGTCTAATGGAAAGAAGTGAATGGGATCATGAATACTCTATATCTTAGAAATGTATTTAAAAATAATTCTCAGACAATTAAAATCACTTACAAATCTCTTTAAATAAATATGAAATGATGTATTGTTTCTAGTGTTCAATCTATTTTGATCAATATAACTAGACAATATTGTTTTACTAAGTAATATGTATTCTTATTCTTTCTTAAGATCAAAACTTGAAAAATAAAAACATAATCTCATATTTTCTCTCTCATTCAACATTCAATTAATAATAGAATCCATTTTCATACTAGAACAAGAGTTGCAAAGCAATGGAGTTCCTGTCAAATTGTGCAAGAACAATTTTTCTTTTTTCTTGTTGTGTTGTTGAGGTATTGTGTTCTTTCCATATTTAAAAATTTGTTCTTTTGAATCAGTCCTTTGCATAGTACTAGGGGAAGGTTACTGCATGGTACTAGGGGCAGGTTGATGCAAAGGACTATAGATAACCTCCTCTGAAAGACTAGAAGCCTCGACCATGGCAAAGGACACATTGTTCTAGATATATAATTGGACTCTACAAATAAATGTTTATGTATTTCATTAGAGCTTTGCCATATTGACAATATTTGAGAAGAAGAAAACAAATTAAATTATTATCTACAAAATGAATGTTTAAAGTTTTCCAATTAACTGCAGAAAAACTATAATTGATTCAAAAGTCCAACAAAAAAGACGATCAAGGCTTCTACGATGGTGTACAAAGAAATTGTTTAAGAATTGCAATCAATTATTTTTCTTTGTAAAATTTCTTAAAATGAAACAAATGTATTTCATCCTCAAAATACATCACAAAATCTGATATAAATGGTGGTTATCTTGTTTCATGTATTTGGAAGTTTTAACATAAGCATTGAAAGAGAAGCTGAAAATCTCAATAATTATCATCAAAATTCTTTATCTGAACTTCAAATTCAAACTCATTTTTCAATGTCATAGAGAATCTTCAAAAAAATCTCGATAGTTATCATCAAAATTCTTTCTTTGAACCTCCAACTTGAAACTCATTTTTAGAATCCTAGAAACAAAGATGTTTATGTACACCCAAAATAACCATGCCAATAGTTCTCCAAACTCCTAGAGGAACTAGATATCACATCCCCACATTAGCTACCTTCACGATGAATGGTTGTGGGGGTAAGCCAACAAAATAAATGCAAACTAAGTCTCACAAGTGCAAATTGTCTATGTAGCTTACAAAACGGTCATTTGACTGTGTTTATTGATTAATTAAAAATAAAAACATAATGCATCCTTTATATTTAATTAATTAATAAACACAATCAAATGACCATTTTGTATGTTTTGTAGACATTGCATCATATGGAGGCAACATTGACCAGGGGTGATTGAGGTGTCATGTCATTAGTCAGGCATTGAGTCCTCACCATTTTGTCCAACTTTTACTTGAAAGGGGAGGCATATTAATTACAAATTTTTTGGCACTCGAGAAGAAAATGAATGGAAATCATCCACAAAGCTCTCACAGCTTGCAAAAGAGCTAAGGGTAGAAGAGATACCAAAAATAGTTTTCTAGTAAATCCATGGTATGATGAAGAGTGTAAGGCAACCAAAAAGGGTCTGAAAATTTCTGGAAATGAACATGCAAAAAAAAACTATATGAGAGATTAGTAAGAGCAAAAAAGAAGAATTCATGATAGTAAGAACGAGAGAACTAATTTCTCTTGGAAGGCACAACCCGAAGGGCTTTTGGAGAGAATTGCAACAGGCTAGAGGTATCAATGAGAATAACATCACAAAAATTCAATGGTTAGAATACACAAAAATATTCTATGAAAGAAACCAAGATAAAACCTTAAATTTGACAATTAACACTAATGATAAAATTTTCACCACAAAGGATATCAAGGTTGGTATTAAAGCTTTGGTGGTAGGGAAGGCTCAGGACATTGATGGGTTATAGGCTGAATATTTGAAATGGGGTTTAGAGCTCTTATCACCACATATCAAGAAGATTTACAATAGATTCATTCAACATGGTTTTCCAACAAATTGGACGACGAGTGTTGTTATCTCTCTCTACAAGAGTGATGATGTCAACAACCTGTCAAACTACCACACCATAATGATTAATCCTCTTTTTGGAAAGCTCTTTGGGAGGATGGTGGAATGCAAAATAAGTTGTTGGGATGAGAAGGAGGGTAAAAGGGCGAAAGGGCAAGCAAGATTCAAACCAAAGCATTCTACAATTGACCATTGCATCACTCTCAGACACATGGTTGAGAAAGTTTAGGATAAACAAGGTAATGAGGTTTTTTGTTGTTTTGTTGACTTAAAAAAGGCTTTTGACACAGTCCCTAGAAGCAAAATTTGGGACATAATAGAACAACTTGGAGTTCCAATAAAGTATAGGGCTGTTATCCATAGAATTTATGATCAGGTCCAGGCTAAAATCAAAACAAAGGAGGGTCTTTCATAGTGCTTTGGAAGCGACATCGGGGTCAAGCAGGGCTACCCTTTGTCTCCCACTTTGTTTGGGCTATACATAGACAAGCTAGAGGAGTGGTTAGACAACTGGGGAGGCAATGGTGTGTTATTGGTCACTTATGTAGTCAAGTTGTTGATTTATGTGGATGACCTTACCTTAATGGCAAATTCATAAAATAGTCTTCAAGAACATCTAAAAGCTCTAGAGCTATTTTGCAAGGATGTAGGGATGCAAGTGAACATCAACAAAACCAAGGTCATAATATTTACGTTGAAAAGAGCTAAGAAACAATTAAATTTTGAGTTTGAGGGAAACCCCTTGGAGGTGGTAAATAAATACAAATATTTGGGTCTTGATTTTTGCAACACTCTTAGTTGGGAGACCTATAGGGCAAAAATAATTCAAGGGGGTTGGAAATCTCTCTACTTGCTCCAAAATAGATGTAGATCAGCTAAGCTATGAGATTAGAAAACAAAGAAGAAATTATTTGGGCTACTTGTTACACCCGTGGTATTATATGGCTGTGAAGTTTGGGGCTGCAACACATCAACATTAAAATGGAGGTAGATAGAAAGATTACAAAAACACCTAATCACAAGCAATTTCAAGATAAAAAGTATAGTTCCGTATGAGATTGTTTTAGCTAAGGCGAGACCTTGTCCAATGGAAATGACAACATTAATTCTTTTATTAGGCTATTTGATGAGAATTGAGAATATGGAGAAGCATCGATGGCCCAAAATTGTGGCACAAGAAAACCTAACTAGAAGGAAGAACAAGTGGATGATGCAAAATGTAAAGTGGATGGGAAAATGAGGGATACGCATGCAAGAGTGTCCAAACACAAATGTATAAATTTAAAGGTATGTAAAAGAGAAGGTTAGAAATATCATGTGGTCAAAACAACTTGGTTGAAAAAGAGAGCACTATGTTTTTCATTTTAACCCCACTTGTGATCACGGGCAAAAAATATTATGTGGGTGCAGATATCAAGTAGAAGGCTAAAATGTTGATAGCCCAGTTAAGAACTAGTTCCCACCGTTTGAGGTGTGAAATGGGAAGATGGACAATACCCAAGAAGGCATGGGCATATAGGATTTGTTGTTTCCTACTCTTTGGGTTTAGTAGAAACCAAGTGGCACTACATCATGCAATGAAAGGCTTACGAGGACATCAGGTGCAATGAATTAGATCTGCTTAAAGTCAAATCGTTAGAGGCCTTGTTTGAAGAGGAGAAGATTGCTGAAACAACAAGTTACCTAATCAAATTACACAGTAGAAGAAATAAAATCAGCAAAGAGTTAGAGGGCTACAAGGAGTAGTTGGTGGGGTCGGCAACCGCTCTATTTGTTGCAAAAAGTGGTTTTGTTCTATTTCTTGGATCCCATAGACTGGCTAGTCTCGTGGACGTAATTAAAAGCATTCATTCATTCAATGAAGAAGGATGGTGTCAGAGAAAGCTTCATGTGAAGCTATGGTCAACCATCAATGCTAGCAAGGAAATAAAAATGTGAGAAGAAAGGAAAGGATGGTGTGCAGGAGTTGTCCAAATATTACAAGATGGTGCTTAGTTTGGCATGCGAAAGATCTCAATATTTCATTGACCTCATTAAAGAGGCATTTTGAGTAGAATGGAAAAAGGCAACAAAAAACGTGAAGGAGAGAGGGAGAGAAAAGAAGAGGACAGGAGGAAACACGTGCAAGGAGAAGGAATGCAGAGAGAACGTAAGGGAGACACAACATAAAATTTGGAGGACAAAACCAGATGCGTAGGGAAAGATAAGCATGAAATGAATTGTTTGAAAAGGTTTTAGAAGGTGAAGGAAAAGGCAAGTGGTATGTGAAAAGCTGGATTCCACAATCGCTGCCCACATCTTCCTTGCATATTCTAAATGGGAGCTTTTCCGTTGGGAGAAAAACATGGAGAGAGTGAGGGAAGAAGAGAGTATGGCACAAGAGGAAGAAAAATGCAAAGAGGAAGACCATAAAACATGGGCAGAAGGAGGAAGGTATTTTAAGAATGTGAGCAGTTGCTATGTGGGATGGAAGAATCTACGCAGGAAGAGAAGTGTAGATACCGAAAATTGGTCTAGGCCTGCGAGTACACATTCGACATAATTTTCTATTTATCCATGGTCATGATTAAATAATGTCAATTATTTAATTACCTTTTCTAATACATATTTCCTCTATTAATTAAAATACCTCTTTTAATTAATTCACTAATTCATTAATTCTTGTATTCAGCTATTGATTAATTAAATAAATTACATTTATTTAATTATGTCACTAACTAATTAAATTCTTCTTTCATAATTAAATATTTATTATTTAATTAAACCCCTTTATCCATAATTAAATATTTATTATTTAATTACTTAATTTAACCCCTTAATCTATAATTAAATATTTATTATTTAATTATTCAATTCCACCTTTTCGAAAGTCAATTAAATAAATTATCTTTATTTATTTAATTTAATCTTCTATTTTTGAATGTTGAATTAAATTAACATTTAATTCATTATTTAATTATTTATGTCACATTCTTCTATTAATCAGTTGACTATTCATTCACTCACCTTCTGACTCAAGATCTATTTTTAGTTCTTCAGTTATCTCTAAATTCAACAATTGATCATCTCTATGAGAAGACTCTTTGTCACAACTAGCCGGTTAACTAGTTCTAACTCATATGCATGAATGCATCTATTAATTAAATATCTTTATTTAATTAATTAATTTAATTATGCATTTGAATTCCTCATCTTCGAGTTCTAACTTTGTATTTGACATTCAAAGTCTATTTCTTCTATTTTTGAAGACTCTTAATTGAAGATTAAGATCTTGTTCTAATTTAGTCTTTCTTGACTCATGTTCTAACTCACGTTCTAATTGACACAAAACTCACATCACATGACATTCATCAATCTCATCCGTCGATCTCTCTTTCAATCTGAGCCGATCGTTCAAAAATCCAAAATCTATAAAATGGCCTGTCATTATCATTATTCCTCTTGATCTACAAACAAAGTTAGTCAAAAAGACTTTCAAAAAAAAATTCAACTTTCAAAAAAGTGAGTTGCAACTATCAGTTTAAACACTGCATTTGTCCTAGAGAGTCACATTTGTTAGGGGAAACACCACATCTGCCTGTCATAAAAATTTCATTTCATCAGTTTAGAAATTATGAGTCGCATGTGTCTAGGAAAGCTGCATCTGTCAATTTTAGAACCGCAAGCATCTATTAGAAAAATTAGGTTTTACAGAGTCCATATTATGAGCCGCATATGAGTCAATAAGTTTCATTTGTGATACAAAAAATTGCATTTGCTAAAAAAACCGCATGTGTGTTGTGAACCGCATCTGCCAAAAGTCCAAACTGACCGTCAAACATCTGAAACTAGTTTTTTTAGTCAAATCACCACATGCATGTTCATGAACCGCATATGTCAAACTTAGGACTGCATTTGACTGTCAACAAAAAACCTTGAAAACTGCAAAAAACCTCATCTGAAACATCATTGTCATTTTCACTTCTGTTTTTGAAGATCAACCTTGGACAAAAAACTTGTAAAATTTTTCTCAAAACCTTGCATTATTAGGTGTCATATACGTCATAGTCATCATCATCCTAAATTGCATGCATATAGATACTTCCTAGAAAACTGCATATAGCAAAATAGCACAACTCTCTGTGTCATTGGATACGTTCATGTCTTGATTTGTCCTCATCATTGAACCTAGTCACTTTAGTCATATCAGTGAATCTTTTTAGCTCAACAGTCTAGTTTGAAAAATTCACCTTGTCAACTGTCCTTTTCCTGCAATCAGGTTCCTTTGTCAAACACAAATCATTGCATGCATTTACTCCATAGGTGGTAGGTTATCCTATTTTAGAATCATTTACCTTCATAGTCTATTCAAGATTTTGCATATTGTCCATCATATCCTATGTCATCTTAGTCTATGTCATTTTAGAGATCTTTAGCAATGTAATTATTTGTCAAAAAATCCAAAAAAACATAGAGATAGGTCATATCAATTTTTAGGCATAGTCTGCATTACCCCGGTTTGAGCAACTATTCATGGTCGAAACAAGGTCTCAAAAGAAACACAAAACAATGTCGGACCCTAACGAATTTATCAATCCTTTCGGAAATCAACCATCGGGGAGTGAGAGACCACACAAAGTTTTACTTGATAAACATGTCACTAGAGATACCCATGGACAAATCATTGTCAAAGATATAGATGCCGCCGTACAAGATCCTGAGTTTGCATCGTTCATGGATGAGTGTTTGGGAAATGATCCACAATGATATCTAGAAAAGTTGCTAGTAGAAGGTGCCACACTACCACCAGGATTTGACATTCATACTTTGAAACCACAGTCCACTCAACCAACACAAATTGTGATGTCAAATGTTGTTATTCCCCAAATCACCACAGTAATCTCAACTGGCATACCCATTCAAACATTGCCAATTGTAAGAACAATCCCTTTCAATATAACTCAAGGACAATTTACGGTGGGAGCAACATCATCCAACCCCTTTGGCACCAACACTACTGATAAGAGATCCAAAGTCGGCACGAGAATTCCCATACCAAAACATAACATCCAGACGGGAAACATTCCTATACTACAACATAACATTAAGACTGGAAACATTCCTATACCAATTCAGAACATCCAAACGAGAAATATTCCTATACCACAACTGAACATTCATACTAGAAATATTCCTATACCAAATCAGAACATTCCGACAGGATATATTCCCATTCTGAATCAGAACATTCTAACAGGACATATTCCCTCACCAAATCACAACCCATCACAAAACATGGCATATCAGACCACCTACATTGATCCAAACAACACAAGAAACATGTCCTTGACACAAGTAGATGTTCTCCAAAACTAGATGCAAATGATTCAACTACAAATGGACAACATGTCTGTATCAGGCAAACGAACTATCTCAGCACAAGATCTATGTCCATGCCCTTTCGACAAAGCGCTTTACATGACACCTTTTCCCCATGGATACGTTATACCAAATTTTCCAAATTATAATGGGAGGAAGAATCCTTTAGAACATATTAGAGAGTTCTCAATGGTGTGCATGGACATATCATATGACCGCACATACTTGATGAGACTATTCCCATGAACCCTTATGGGGATAGCATTGGAATGGTTCTCCAAACAACCATATGGCATACGATCTTGGGGTGAATTAGCTGAGAAGTTTGTCAAAAAAATTTCCTTTAACATAGGAAATGAAATAACCATAGCAACCTTGTGTCACACAACACGAGAAGACGGAAAAACTTTCATGACTTTCTTCCAAAGATGGAGAAGTCTAGCTAGCAGATGTCCAGTTGAAATACCAGAAAAGCAAAAGGTCACGATACTCCTTGAAAACATCAACCCAAAACTACGAAGTGACTTAAGGGTACATTGTTGTACTTCATTCCTAGACTTGGTACAAAAGGGCATCATCCTTGAAAAAGGCCTCATAGACAAAGGAGAAATTAAGGTACCCAACAGAAACCTAGTCGTTCAACATCAAAACGCACCAAATGATAGGAATAAATTTTGGCCTAGAAACAAAAATGTCACAAATGATGACATTGTTGATGCTAAAACCATACATACGGGACCAATTATCACACTTAGGAGTTAAAACCCCAATTAGGACATGACGAGTAGTCTAGATCTAACAACCAACTATGTCCAAAATTTATAGCAACAACAACCACAAAAAAGACTTCCTAGACATGAATTTACCCCTTTAGGACAACCGATCGAGATAGTTTTCAAAGAGTTGATTAAACATAATCTCATGAAACCTTTGGAACCAAGAGAGTATGATCCTAGACAATTGAAACTGTCATGGTGGGATGATAATTCCTATTGTGACTATCATCGAACGAAAGGACACAACCTACAACAATGTCACCAACTCAAGAATATTATACAAGACTTTGTTGAAAATAGAACCATAGAGGTCAATGGGTAGAAAAATACCAAGAACAGTGATCATAAGGTCTTCACCGACCCTTTACATGACCACACGAAAGGAAAAGCCTCCAGTTCATAAAACAAGAATTCTCCATCAACCAATTACGCAAACACCAAGTATGACTATGGAAAAGGAAAGATCATATATACCCTCCGAGCTGCAAATGAACATGTCGATACCATCACCATTAATAAGCATCCTGAATGTGTTGTAAACACACGCAGAAAAAAGATAACTATTCTAGGTCCTTCTTCTAAGTCACCTACACAGCCTTCCAGGTCTAAGTACAATCTCCTTGATCAACTGAGCAAAACTCCTGCACAAATATCCATTTTGGAATTGTTGAATTTATCACCTGGGCATCGAGCCATTCTCAACAAAGCTTTATATAGCACAACTATCCCTACCAACTTAGATGTCAATCGTTTCAAAGAAATGGTAGGATATTTGAACAATTCACATCTCGCCACATTTTCTCAACAAGACTATTCGATAGAAAATACTGATCATAATGACCCATTACATCTTGAAGTCCTGGTCCATCAAACCAAAGTCAGATGAGTCTTGGTAGATGGAGGATCAGGTTTGAACCTGTGTACCCTAAAATTGGTTAAGGCATTAGGATTCTTAGAAGAATGTGTAGACACCTCAAAGATTATAGTTATCAAGGCTTATGATGATGAGGAAAGATCATCCAAGGGAGTTGTCACACTTCATATCAAAACTGGCCCAGCAGTCATGAACACTAGCTTCCAAGTCTTGGATCTCACCCTTCTGTATAACCTATTGCTACACAGACCTTGGATACACGCAATGAAAGCCGTATCATCCACATATCATCAATGCCTCAAATTACCGCATAATGGAACCAGGGTCACTATTGATGGTGATCCAGATCCTTTTCAATACTGTACAAGCCTAAAGGGAATCCCACAATGACAGGCACCCATTAATCAAGAAGCTCCATCATCATCCACTTTATCCGTATACATTGATCCATCACATCTTACCAAATCTGTTTCATTCAAACCACCATCATCCACTCCTAAGGTCGAGATCCAAGACAAGGGTTGTGGAGAATACAACATGAAGGCATCCTATTGTGTTAGTTAACTGATTCCACCTAAGGCATATGGCTTACCCTTGGCAGATAGAAGACAGTTAGTAGTCACATTTCATGTTCCCCCTACAATGACATTGATCAAATGGGGAGAATTAAGTGAAGAGGAAGTGGATCAAAGTGATATTACATCCTAGTTGTATTGAGAAGACAATGAATATTCCTCGTTGTCTATTCAAATAGCTAAGAATCAATATGGAAAAGGCTTTAAGATAATGCAAAATGAAGGCTATGATGGTCATAGTGGGTTAGGACTACATCAAAATGGAAGGACAAAACTGATCATTATCTCAACACGACCAAAATATCTAGGGCTAGGGTTTCAACCACTTAGAATTGGTTTTCCTAGTACTTTGCCACCATTTCAAGAGGAAGTGAGTGCTTATGCACACATCGAGACATCTCATGAACCACTTCCCCTAGTTTACAATGAATCCCCAATTTAAGATGAACCCCTAACTCAAGCGATGGTGAATGGGATTCCCTTTCCTCTACCAGTACCGAACCTAGATAGGCTATTTGGAGAACTTGACCTCATGATAAAATCCTTACCAAAGTCATCTAGTCCCCGTCATAAGAAACATTCTTCCAAAGAAGAATGGATTAAGCACTATTATTGGGAAACCCTTGATCATGCATCTTGGGCACTTGACGGACCATCTTCTTATGACTCAGCCCTTACAATAGTCCCACATCAGAGTTTACCTACCCCTAGGAGAAAGACCAAGAAGGAGTTAGTCCAAAACTTCTATGACCATTTCAACCATTCGATATTCACCTTGTCAGCTTCCACCTTTGCAAACTCCAATGATGGCATGCCCCTTATATATCCTGAACTTATCGACTGGGATCAACAAGGTACACCCATCTTAGATACATTTGAGAATGACGAAGCGTTAGCTGAGTTCATGGGACTTCGAGAAGGCATACCTAGAGGGGATCATAAAGTTGGTTTGACCATAGACTTGGATGACAAAACGTATTTTGGGGAGTCTATTTACACCTCTAGTTACAAAAATGAGAATAAAAAGAAAAAAGACAATGAAAAGAAAAATGATGAATCCCTAGGTGAAAACCGAAAGGCACCTTTGGATGAAGAAACAGTCAAAATAAAGGACATATCTAAGGGCGAAAAACTCTCTGAGGCACCCAAAGATAGAGGTTTAAATATTCTCCTCGTTGAATAGGAAAAGTCACCAATGCTAGTAGAAGAATCTATTCCAGTCAACATAGGTACAGAAGAAAATCCTCGGATGGTATATTTTGCAGCTTCTTTAACAAAGACAGAACATTCTAAGTTTAAGGACTTCTTTACAAAGAGATAGATAAAATTTGCATGGTCATATGCTGACATGCCTAGGCTGGATCCAAACCTAATATTGCACCATCTACCTCTACAACTAGGTATTAAGCAAGTCAAGCAAAAGTTAAGAAAAATGCATCCACAGATTGCCTTATTGGTCAAAGCAAAGCTTAAGAAACTTCTAGATGTCGGATTCATAAGGACCATAGACTATGCAGATTGGATATCAAATATTGTACCAGTGACTAAACAAACTAGGGGCATTTGCATTTGCACAGAATTTAGAGACATTAACAAGGCATGTCCTAAAGATGACTTCCCCTTGCCAAACATAGACATGATAGTAGATCTTACAATAGGCTACGAATTGCTATCCCTCATGGATGGTTTCTCCGGATATAACCAAATCAGAATCACAGCTAAAGACCAACACAAGACAACTTTCACGTGTCCATGGGGCACATACTGTTGGAATGTTACGCCTTTTGGCCTTAAGAATGAAGGAGCTACCAATCAACGGGCCATGACTACTATTTTCCATGACTTTGTACATACTCTCATGGAATATTATGTAGATGACATTATAGCTAAATTAGAAACAAGGGCAGATCACTTGAAGGTTCTAGACAAGATATTCCAGAGGCTAGAGAATTACAACGTCAGACTAAATCCAAAGAAATGTGTCTTTGGAGTGAAATCAGGGAAACTTCTAGGGTATATCATTTCTAGAAGAGGAATTGAAGTAGATCCAGAGAAGGTAAGAGCTATCATAGAAATGCTTCCTCCGATCAGCATAGGTCAACTAAGGACACTACAAGGAAGATTACAGTCTATCACACGTTTCATAGTACAACTACAAGATAAGAGACACCCATTTCAACATCTACTCAAGAAAGGAGTACCGTATGTCTGGACACCTAAATGTCAGGAAGCCTTCCAAAAAATAAAGGACTATCTACTCACTCCATCTATCTTGATTCCACCAATTGATGACAAGCCATTGATATTATACATTTCAGCAACTCAATCTACATTAGGAGCTCTTCTTGCACATAACGATGATCAAGGTCATGAAAGAGCAGTCTATTATATGAGTCGTACCTTGGTAGGATATGAATTGAATTACAACAACATTGAACATGCCTATCTTGCAGTAGTCTTTTCTACTCAAAAATTTTAGCACTATATGCTAAATCGTCAAACAATGTTGGTAGCTAAGATCGATCCACTCAAGTATCTCTTAAGTAAGGCAACATTAACATGTTGATTGGCTAAATGGGTTATGATACTTAGTGAGTATGAAATCCAATATGTTGAAAGGAAGGCTATAAAAGGAAAAGTAATAGCATATCAGTTAGCAGACACACCCATGAAGGAAGATCATCCTTTAGTGACAGATTTTCCTGATGAGTTTCTCTTCAACCTTGATGTTAGAACCGAATGGAAACTATACTTTGATGGGTTACATACAAATCGTGGTTCAGGAGCAGGTGTCCTATTTGTTACACCTCAAGGCGATACTATTCCTAAATCATTTAGGATTGCTTTCCCTTGTACTAAAAATATAGCAGAGTATGAAGCCTTGGTGATAGGACTAAGAATGGCAGCACAATGGAAAATTAAGAGTCTACATGTCTTTGGCAATTCTCAACTAGTAATCTGACAAGTCAACAATGATTATGATACTAAGGATGAGAAACTAGCTCCTTACAAACACATGGCTGATAGTTTTAAGTAGTACTTAAATGACATTACCTTTCAAAAGATACGACATATTTAGAATAGGGCTGCAGATGTTATGGCAACTGTGGGTTCCTTGTTGGATATTCCGAGTAACGTGCCTAAGTTTGAGTTTTTGGTTGAACAACTATTGGTCCCTGCCTATGATATCCCCGATATTGCTATGGTGTGTACGATTGTTGGTCCTACATCCCCTTGGTATAAAGACATTTTCAACTACCTAAAAGACCAAACCTTACCTTTAGACTTGTCCAATAACCAACATAGAACCTTTGTCTAAAATTTAGCTAAATACAACATCATCGAAGATACCCTGTATAGACGTACCCTAGATAATGGCCTAATGAGATGTCTCGATACTGAAGAAGCACAAACAACTTTGTGAGAGGTGCACGAGGGTATATGCGGATCCAATTCGAGTGGTCTTACTTTAGCCCATAAGATTATGAGACTAGGTTATTATTGGCCTACAATGAAGAAAGACTCATACATCTTTGTAAAGAAATGTAGACAATGTCAGATACATGGAGATTTGATAAGAGCACCAACACAAGAGGTTCGTCTGATTACATCACCATGGCCTTTCGCCCAATAGGGACTTGACCTCATAGGTAAGATACACCCTCCATCATCCAACGACCATAAATTCATCATAACAGCCACTAAATACTTCACCAAGTGGATTGAAGCTATTCCCATGACCTACATCACCGGCATACAAATATCCAAGTTTATCCTAAACTATATCATTTTTTGGTATGGTGTACCCCAATCCATAATCACAGACAATAGCTGCCCATTCAAGAACCAAGAAGTACGCCATATATGTGATGAGTTCCATATCAAACAACATTTCTCCACCCCATATTACCCTCAAGGTAATGGCCAAGCCGAGGCATCTAATAAAACCATTGTTAGAATCTTGAAAAAGACTCTCAATGACATTGGTCATGACTGGCACCTACAACTTAATCTCGCATTATGGGCTTACTGCACTAGCATCCGTACTCCCACTGGCGCCACTCCATATTCACTCGTATTCGAGTCCGAAGCTATCTTACCTATTGAGGTCAAAATTACTTCCCTAAGGGTTTCCTTGAAAGGTCACATTGATGATGAAGAATACCGTGTATCTAGGTTACAAGAGCTAGAATTACTAGATGAACAAAGATAGAAAGCACTAGACCATTTACAAGCATATCAAAATCGTCTTCGTCGTAGCTATAATAGGAGAGTTCTAAATAGAGACTTTGACATTGGAGACCTAGTTTTAATGGAGAATCCTAAGAATCAAGTTGAACTAGAAAAACCAGGTAAGTTTGAACCTAACTGGTTGGGGCCCTATACTGTCACAGAAGCCTTTGGATTAGGAGCATATCAAATTTATACTCCTAAAGACGAGCCACTTATGTCACCCATCAACAGTCTTCATCTGAAGAGGTTCTATGTGTAGCTTCTAAGAATCTGTGTCTTAATCTAGAAAATACAAAAAAATGGAAAAAACAAAAAAATGGTTACCTTGATGAAAACCTAGAAAACAGGCATCTTTGTAACACCAAAAAAAAAATAGTCAAGAGAAATAATCCATCCAATAGTGAAAACCGCTTCAGTGGTGCTATGGATAAGTACCTTGGTGAAAACCTGGCAAACAGGCGCCATGTGTAGTCAAACTCACTCTTTCATCTACCATCACTCCAATTAGACTTTTTCACCATCCCTCATAATAAATGGTTGTCTTATCCATTATTTGGAATGATTGACATCAAAGTCCATTCCGTCACATTCCTCACTCCATCTCACAAATATTATTCTTGACTGGGGGCAAATCCTTGTTCTGTACCATGAAGACCTTGTACATAACATTGCATCATTGAAAATGTCCTGAAAAATCCCAAAAACATTAGAAAACTTCAAAAAAATTCAAAAAAATCAAAACATGTCAGAAAATACCAAAAATTAAGTCGAGTCAATCATTTTAAGTCAGTTGTAGACATAGTCAAACTATGTTGCCTCTGCGACTAGGACGTAGGCAAGGCCATCAATCGATGTGCCCCAAAGGCATTAGGTCTCTCTGTCTAGGTTTGTCATGTATCACACAGTAAAATCATGGCTCTTTGTACATTCAAAGTCATTGGTCATGTTGAACTACAAGGTATTTGCGTGCACAACATAGGAAAGGCTAATCAATTGATGAGCCCCCGAGACCACACTAGGTCAGTCCAATAGGTTTTATTGCATTCACTATCACACACGTTGCATGTCATCAACTTAGGTACATGTCTTCAGTCCTTTAAGGTAGTCATCTCATGCCATACATTGTCTATGCACACACTTTTTAATTAGTCAAGGAATCAAAACAAGTCATGCATCAACAAGGCAAAACATCTCAAAGTCATCAAGTCAATATCCATCACATTGTCAAAATGATCAACTTATGTCTTAAGCAAGATATGTCTTTCTTGTCAACAGACGTTGTCAAATTGTCATAGCCTCATGTAGCTTGTCATATCAGCATCATCAGGCTCCAACGTCTTATACGAAATGTGTCTTTTTGAAACTAGGCTTTGTCATGCCTTATACAAATAATCACCAAGTCGAAACCGGACTCAACGTCTTATGCGGTATGTGTCAACTTTCACATTATGCTATGTCAAACATCAAACAATCAAACAATCCTACAAGATCAAGTTTTGGCGAATACTTTTATTTGGCTTTATGACTTTATATCTTATTTTGTCTTATCTTTTTATCAATTTGTTAATTAGTCCGGTTACTAGCTTTCTCAAGGATGTCCTTGAAGGATTGAGAGAAGCAAGGATGTCTTAGGACTCTTTTTCTTTGGCTATTGTCTATCAATTGTCTTTTTAACATTGGTTTTTGAGTCATGTTACTAGTTTCCTCAAGGATGTCCTGTCAAGGATTTAAAGGAGCAATGATGTATCATGACCTGTCTTTTATTTGTTTGTTGTCTGTGGTTTGTCAAGACAAAAGACTGGGGAAATCTTGTCCTTATTATGAGTTACGACACTCCTTGTCTACGATTGCCTATTTTTAGCATATAGATGACTTTGTACACTATGGTCTATCTCATATCATAGCGTGTACTATCCATTTGTGTCATGTCCCACCCAATGATGATAAAAATTGCAAACTTAGCATATCTGGCAAAATATCGAAGATCACATGTTTATTCTCAATCAACCACCTTAAGTATTTCTTACTAAACATTCTGGAATCATTCATGCTAACATTTCTTTTTTCTGACATCATGATAGAATCCTATGACACAACAACAACGTTAGGTTATCTACATAATATAAATTTTATAAGCATTTCATATAGTTGCATTGCATTTCAATTATATAGATAGTAACATTAACATATTCATTTGCATACATTAGAAATCATGGCATAATGGGCATTTCATCATCATAAGATACATAATGTAAAAATTGCATGTACATATCACCATTACATATAACTAAACATCATATAGCATATTACATCCATCATCATAAACATCATAATTGCATAAACATGTAGAAGCATCCATTTAATACACATGTACATACATCATCTAGGAAACATAATCATATAGAAATAATGCATCATCCATAAAATAGAACTGCATATCATATAGAAGCTGCCAAAAATCATATATATATCGCTCAAAAATAATGTGTCATAGTACAATATTAGAATGTATCCATAAATAAAAATGAGCTCACAGGCTCTCTGATCCAAATACATGTCTACATAATAATAAGTGTCACCGTGTCCCATTGCCACTGTTGTCACGTGGTGAAGGTGTTGGATACATCCTCAAAGGTCCTCTCTATGAAGTCGAAGGCCTCTCATATGGACCTGTCCTCGGTGTTCCTACCACACCCTCTATACTTTGTGTCCTGGTGTGACTCATGCTCTGTGACTTGTGACTGGGCACCTCTGAAAAGCTAGGAGCTCGTCTCTCTGCTGGCACCACTGACTCATATAGATCCCTGTAATATGAAGCTCTCTCAACTGATATGACTAGTTCACGAGCAAAACCACAGATAAGGAACCATTGCAAAGGCGTTTGACCTCTGTAAACTATTGCTCTACCTCCTGTTGTCGGGCTATAGCCTGATCCCTCTCCATCAATACACTATCCCTCTCTGCACGGGAACTGTCCCTCTTTGAGAGTGCACTGTCTCTCTCTATCCTCATAGTATCAAACTCTGTTGTCAAAAGTCTCAACCTCTCCTCCAAAGCCTCCCTATCACCATCCCTAGGAGCATCATCCTCCCATCTCCCCTCCACAATCCAATCTCTAAGCTCTCTCTCCTGCTCCTCCATAGATGCCTCCTCCTCCACATCATCCTCACCATATCCTACCAGAATCCCCAGAGCATCGATATCCGCATCAATATCCATATCCGACTCCTCATCCTCTGTGACCTCAACTCCCCCAATAGCCACATCAACTACCTCCTCCACAACATGCTCACCTCTAAACTGTGCATCAGCTCCACCTCCGATCTCCAACATCGGTGCATCAACCACCACTACCTCTCAGATAGGTGAATATCCCCCTACTTGACCCCCTCTCTGTCCTCTTTGTCCTCATCTCCCATCTCTACCACCACCTCTGCCTCTTCCATCATCTCCACCATCCCTCCCTCCAACTCTGCCACCTCTACCTCTCCGCTGTCCCTCGGCCCTGCGCCTCGTCTCTCAACTGGTGTTGGCTGATCAGGATTGGTGTAAGGAATCAGGCGATGCTCTGCCCACCATGCGTCATATGCAGCTATGGTCCCTGGATCTTCTAATTTGTCTCTCCATCCGCACTATACTGGCTGTAATGCCTGTATCTCTGCCTCCGCAGTAGCTACTAGAATCATGGGTCCCCACCATGGAACCTCTCTCGACGACCGAGCAAACTCTGCTCTACCTCGAGGCTCATCCTGAACCTCTCTGACCTGTCTCAAAACTCAATCGAGTAGGTGTCTCTCTATAATGTGCACACTCAAAATCGTCCTCCCAATGAGATATTGTGTCTGTCTGCAGAATAGCAAATGTCTCTCCTCATCCATCCAGTCCTCACAATCCATGTATGGTCTCCAAGTGAATTGATCTAAGATATCTAGTGCATGTCTCCAATATCTCATATCCCCCACATGGCTCTGCGTGATGTTTCCCATGTACCGAAAAACATACAAAGATCTCTCTGGTCGCTCTATAGTAACTGGAGGATGAAATACAACTATCCTCTCCCATGCCCAAACCATCAGCAAAGTGGTGCCACAGCTCATCGACTGTGCGTCTCTGTATACAATGTCATGCAAATGAAAATATAACATCCCTAGAAGACATGGACCTTAGGCATACAATGTCTCCCTCTCCAACATGCCCACAAACATCTCCCCCCATCCCACAGGAAACCCATGACCTCATCGATCTGGTAGTACTATCCCGCCTATCAATGTGTATAATATGCAGTCAATCCTATCGTATCTGTTTGCTAGCATTGGCCATCTAATCTCATAATGCTCGATCTCGAGCCTCCTGATAGAATCTTGCTAGCTCAGTCAATCCCCGCTAGGTATCGTACATCACCCGCTCGCCTCTAATCGAAAGTCTCAATATCTTGTACACATCCTCCAACCTAGTCGGCAGATGAAAAGATTAAGTTTCAGAGTGCCATCTCTCACACAACACGGTGAGCATCCCTATGTTTGCCTGAATGGCAGGCATCGAAAGACAATGAGGTAGGTCGAGTCTCCAAAAAAGAGGTATCTCTCCGCTCGTCAGGCGATCTCTCAGATCGAAGGTATCTGGACGATTCTCCCGAGTGTAAATAGGGTCCAACACAACTTGCATTTTACCCACATGTCAAAAAATTTTAGGTTTTACCTTAAATTTTTTTTCAAAATCTTCACCAGCCAAATGCGGTGCATTCTTACAAATGCGTTGCATGACAAAGCATTTGCGTCACATATTTCATATGTGTTTTAGATCCCGTTTCCTTATCCATCTAAAAGCAAATGGGGTGCAAAAAACACATGCGGTGCATTTTATCTAACTTGTCAAACTACTACGTATGCGTTGCACAAATACATATGCGGTTCACTATCCTACATGCGTTTATTCTAAATGCAGGTGTGTTTCATGGATACATATGTCATGCATTTTATGGCAAATGTGTTGACTCCCTGATTTGCCTAACCTACCCTAAACGATTTTTTACATATGCGTCTTTCCGTAGTCAAATGTGTTGCATATGACAACATATGCGTTGATTCTTAAAGACCGTATCTGAAAAATAAATTTCAAGGGGTCATTTTTGGGTACATACTAGTGGTCCTGCATCGGCTGGCCGCCTGAAGGTCCGGATCCGATATCCTCGATGCGCAACATAGGGAATGGGAACCATTTTCGTCAGCTAGTCAGAGCAAAAATTTATGTTCTTCAAACTCAACTAGGTGCAAATGAATTGATTTTCACCCTCATTCTTATTTATAGCTAGGGTTTGAGTGGCATTCCTTCTGACCTAGTCTATTGGCCACTTAACCTTCCAACTTCCAATGACCCGTAAACGTCCGTACCATCTCCAAATTCAATTCCATCAACTCCGTAGCATTTCTGGTCATCATATTGACTTATCGGGAATTTTTCTTTATTTTTTTGAAACTTTTCAAAAATTGTCAATTTTCCCGATGGGGCATACCTTACCCTATTTCATGTTGGGGCACGACCGGGGCATATTTTTTTTGACATGCCTAAACAACATTGTATCAAATAGGGGCAAATTGTAGATACCGAAAATTGGTCTAGGCCTGCAAGTACACATTCGACATAATTTTCTATTTATCCATGGTCATGATTAAATAATGTCAATTATTTAATTACCTTTTCTAATACATAATTCCTCTATTAATTAAAATACCCCTTTTAATTAATTCACTAATTCATTAATTCTTTTATTCAACTATTGATTGATTAAATAAATTACATTTATTTAATTATGTCGCTAACTAATTAAATTCCTCAACATAATTAAAAATTTATTATTTAATTAAACCCCTTTATCCATAATTAAATATTTATTATTTAATTACCTAATTTAACCCCTTAATCTATAATTAAATATTTATTATTTAATTATTCAATTCCACCTTTTCGAAAGTCAATTAAATAAATTATCTTTATTTATTTAATTTAATCTTCTATTTTCGAATGTTGAATTAAATTAACATTTAATTCATTATTTAATTATTTATGTCACATTCTTCTATTAATCAGTTAACTAATCATTCACTCACCTTCTGACTCGAGATCTATTTTTTGTTCTTCAGTTATCTTTGAATTCAAAAGTTGATCATTTCTGCGAGAAGACTCTCTGTCACAACTAGTCAGTTAACTAGTTCTAACTCATATGCATGAATGCATCTATTAATTAAATATCTTTATTTAATTAATTAATTTAATTATGCATTCGAATTCCCTCATCTTCGAGTTCTAAGTTTGTATTTGACATTCAAAGTCTATTTCTTCCATTTTCAAAGACTCTTAACTGAAGATTAAGATCTTGTTCTAATTTAGTCTTTCCTGACTCATGTTCTAACTCACATTCTAATTGACATAGAACTCACATCGCATGACATTCATCAATCTCATTTGTCGATCTCTCTTTCAATTTGAGCCGATCGTTCGAAAACCCAAAATCTATAAAATTGCCTGTCATTATCATTATTCCTCCTCCCGAAATCATACACTTTTGAGAAGAAACTTATCTTCGATATTTTGCTTAGACATTCGACGAAGTTATATTTGCATCAAACACAGAAATATGAGGGCAAGAATATTGAAAAGGAAAAATGGAGAAGAGCAATCGAGATAATTCGAAGGGGTGAATGCATATTTGGTGAGAGCTTTCCAAGTTATTTTTTTAGTTTATTGATTGTTTATTTCTTTGTTCTTTGTTGTTTTTGATTTAGATTGTTAGTTTAGAATTGATCATTGTAATCTATGCAGCTGTTAGCTATCATTTCAATCTTTCAAACAAGAATTCGTAATTTGGATCTTACAAGAAGAAGGCAGGACATGAGCAACAGAGGCTTTGTTTGGAGAAAAAAATCACAAAGGAAGAGAGAGAGAGAGAATGTGTGGGAGAAGGAAGGCATAAAATGCAAAAGAAAGGGTGTGAGGGAGGGAAAAAGAAGGAAAACGTGAGGAGAAGGGAATGGACAGGGGGAAGATGACACACTAAGGAGAAGAGAAAAGATAGAAGATTATCATTAGAGGAGATATTCAAGGGTTTTTTGGAAAGAAAAAAAACCTTCAAAGGAGATCACGTCCTCCCTGCGTACCTTTGTAGAGGAGGGGGTATTGGAACAAGTTATGGATATCTCCTACTCCATCCTTAAAGCGAAGTATAAACATTTTTCAAATAGCATTGGGTTTGGTATTTCTTCTCATATGGTTGTCATGTAAGAATTTAGGGGAGACTACGATAGAATGCTGAATGATAATAACTAAACTATTATTGTCGACTTAAATCATTTGCCATGCTCCTCTAGACTTGTAACATGCCAAGGTTTGCTTGGTATTTGTTTTTAATAGCGATGACTAGAAGTTATATTTGTATTTCATGTGGGATGCAAGATGTTGAACAATAAAAACGTCTACTCTGCCCTCCTAATTGTAAAATATGTAGAATACTAAGGTGTTTGTGAATATTCTTTGTTATGGCTATCATATCAAATTTACTATCCATTTCAACCTAGTTATGTTTATCTATACTTTATATCATGGAGTATTGTGCTTAGTATTCATGACATCTATATAAACCTTGCATGAAATTGGGCATGTGTTATATGAGGAGAGAATAGTCAGGATGGCTTCTAAGTCAAGTCATAGTCATCATAAAATAGTGAGACCTTATTATGTCAATGTTGATTTAAATATCTATTGGGGAAACAAATATAGTGTTATACATCTAGCACACTATGGTGTAGTTCAAGGTTATCACTCATGTTTACATTTCCACTATGACATAACATCTTGGTCTAATGATAAGTATGATTTGTGCAAAAAAAGAGAATTTCTTGTGAAGTAATCAACCTAACCTTTTGTCTTGGAATGATCTTATAGGATATTTTGGGATATATATATATATATATATTTTTAAACTAAGAAATTAAAATAATCTAGGGTTATTTATTTGGATACTTTGTGTTGAACTTTAAGGGAAATACAATGGCAAAGAGTTCTAGGTCAAATCTTCAATCGTAAGATAACCTTATAATATGAATCAGAAACAAGGTATAATTAGTATGAGTCTTGGCTCATGGTTTCCTAATATTGTAAGTCATGGTTACTTCAATTAGAGGCATTATATCCACACAAGGATGTCTTTATTGTTGCAACTCGATACTTGTGATAATCCATGAATATCATGGTAAAGGCTTTATATGACTACATGATGCCTATGGACCTTTTAAATATGAGAATCTTAGTATTGGAATTATCATGTGAACGAAGGAAGGATATTAGAACCTTAGTGAGCCATAATATGGTTGCATACTAAATGGATGGTAAGTATTGTTCAATATGATTATGCTGTTGAGATTATGTTAACAAAAAAACCAATGAGATCATGCTAACGAACACCCTTGAGACCTTACTATTGACCATCATAGTCATATATTAGTATAAATAAATTACCCAACCTATGAACTAGAATATTATAAGAATATGGGGTTGCACCATAGGGTAAAGGGAACCATAAGATCAAAAATAGTATTAATGGGCTATGTCATATATTGGTCTGATGGATATAGCGTTACAAGTTTTTTCAAGTAGGATTCATGCATTGATTATAACTTAAAACAAGCTTATAAATACTATTGTATAGGAACCACAATATTGAACATGTTATCATGTTCTAAGCCTAAATAGAACCCTAGGTTATAAACTTAGTGGTATTTTCATTAGGGTACCAAATGTGGCATGATATCCTTGATAGGTAATTATAACAAGTTGGGGTATTTTCATTAGGGTATCAAATGTGGCATGATATCCTTGATAGGTAATTATAAGAAGTTGGGGATGCTTGCGTTGAGTAATATCTATGGTGGTACGATTTAAATTGATAATTTTGCATATGTGGATGGGATTGTTGTGGTATATTTTCACTAAATGGGGAATTGGTGCATAGGTATCCTTGAGAGACAATGTAAGGAGAAGTACATGTAACTTTGATCCATTTGGAAGCAGGTACATAGGCGGTCCTTGGGCAAAGGATGCCCCTGTGACTTCAAGTCCGTCAGGGGAGGGTCTAGGGGCAGATAAATCCTAGATGTTGGGGTTGTTCCTAATTGGTTTGACCTTCTCTCTCTAGTAGGCTTTGGATGAGGCCGGTGGGTATTGGTTGGTTATGAAAGAAAACTTGATAACTTGTATTCAATACATAATGTGTGTTTGAATATTAAGTTGAAGGAAAGGAATGAATTGGACTACTTGGTAGTGGTTATTAGTTGAGTTGAGCTCACCAAATGCATTAGTTTTAAGTGATTTCTATTATGTATTGTAACAAAATTAATCTTGGACTTTATGATTATGTAAGTCTACCAATTCATCCGATTGTGATCTACTAATTCTACGTTAAGAACCTATCTTCCAATTATAGTGCTAAGCATGAGTCAAGGAGTGTTACTATGCTCAAGATTGACAGGTGTCTAGGAGTAGCACTATGCTCGAGATGGACAATAGTCAAGGAGCAGTATTAATATGCTCAAGATTGACATGTGTCTAGGGGCAATACTATGCTCGAGATGGACAGTAGCCAAGGAGCAATACTATTATGCACGAGATTGACAGGTGTCTAGGGGCAGTACCTTGCTCGAGATGGACAGTAGTCAAGGGGCAGTACTATTATGCTCCAGATTGACAAGTGTCTAGGGGTAGTACTTTGCTCGAGATGGACAATAGTCAAGGGGTAGTACTAAAATGCTCGAGATTGACATGTGTTTAGGGGCAATATTATGCTTGAGATGGATAGAAGTCAAGGAGCATTCTATGCTAGTGATGGCCACCCTTGGTTGCTTAGTCGTCCAATGGACTACAGGGAAGAGAGTTTCTAATGAAGAATCGGTAGGTAACAGTTGGACCAACCTCAAAGTATGGTGTTGGCATATCTTGATGTGGAAATGGTATACTTGATCCAATTAAGTTGAGGGTGGACCTCGGTGAAGTATGCAACACACCAAATTCTCCTTCAAGTTGTTCAATGCTGCAGAAGATCAGAGAAAAGGATGGGACCCATGGTGTAGTGCACAATGCATTGACATTCCTTTGTTATCTGGGATGCATTAAGGGCAAGTGTGTGTTAGCCATTGTGGATGTACTTGCCAACCATTGTTATGATGTAATGTACATAATATGAGCTCATCACTAGAGTACTTGTGATGTACATATGAGCTAGTCACTGTTGTGATGTGATGTACCTATGAGCTCATCACTAATGTGCTTGTGGTATGTGGGTGATTCAATCACTATAATACTTGGGATGTGCACATGAATTAGTCCCTAATGTACTTGTGATGTATGTTGGATCTAGTCACTGTGTATAGGTGGCGTATATTAGAGCTACTCACTATGTATATGTGACTTATGTTGGAGCTAGTCATTGTGTATATGTTACACATATTAGAGATAGTCACTTGTATATGTGACGTATGTTGGAACCAATCCCTATGTATGTGTGATGTGTATGAGCTGGTCACCTTATGTATATGTGAGGTATGCTTGAGTCACTTCATATGTGGATTGGGAAATTATGAAAGGACATGAACCTTGTCCAGTTGTGTATATTTGCACACTATTGATTGATAAGGTTTGGTATGGAACCAACACTTGATGGTGAGTTGATATCATTATATTACAATGGGCTAAGTTGATAGCTTACTCTTAATGAATAGCCTTGGTTTAAAGGTGAGATCAAAATCCCATTTAAGATGGGGGAATGAACTCTTTTTGACCTTGGTGGGCGAACTGCAAAGCCTTTGATTCCTACGAAGGGATACGTAGGTCATCAAGAATGAACCCTTGAAGCTTAGGTCGAGGCCTAGTAATGGCTTTAACCTTGGTAGCTTACTACTCCTATGTGTAAGTATATAAGTGGTGAAGTCAGGTTGATGCCACCATGATGAATGGTTAAGTTCTGAACACCTCTAGTTTGCATGGAGGATGTTTGGTCAATTAAGTTGGAATTTGTTTTGAATTGAGTTGGTACTTGTGATTTAAAAAAAAGAATTAGTAGCAACTGAGGGGTGGTTGTTACAATAAAATGAGATTCGAATATCCCAAAATGTTTACACAGTTGAAACTTGTAATTAACATCATTCCCACTTTCTGCCATGAATCTGAAAACCATCACAACAACCAAAAAAAAAAACTTGAAAGTTGGAATTTTATCTCTGTAAAACACAAAATAAAAATATAAACCATAGCTATGATAAAAACTATCTATTCATATAACTATCTATAAAAGGCAAGGCAATTTAGTCAAATATGAATTTTAGTGAAAGAAAAAAACTTGTATACCATTGTCAATTTTGTGTGCAGATTTGTGGGTAGAAAAAAAAAGTTGTTTTCTTCTTGCTTCGTGGCCATAATATCTGCTGTTGATTTTCTCATGAAAACTTTCTGCTCTTTCATTCTCTTCTACAATTTAGAACAACCTTATGAAAACTTAAACTTTCTGCTCTTTCATTCTCTTCTACAATTTAGAACAACCTTATGAAAACTTAAAACTTTCTGCTCTTTCATTCTCTTCTACAATTTAGAAGAACCTTACTTGACACCTCAATGGATTCTTCTTCACCATGGATTCTTCTTCACCACTGGATAGCTGTCACTTAAATAGAATCAATGCTTTCTTTGTTTACACATTTGTACTTATAACATTCAATTGCACAAAAAACAAAGAGAGAAATGATTATTTTCTAAAGGAAGTGTCATCAAATACACAAAGAACACCACCACTGAGATCATGCAAAACCTGTGCTGCACAATCATTAACCGACCTGCTATAAAAGTTTGTGAAGTTGCTCTCACCCTTCCCTTTCTATCAGATGGTTTTTCCTAGCTACCGTTATATAGCAGGTCTGATTGTTTTTAGTTGTAGAAATGCTCATGATTGAAGTATTTTAACTATAAGCTGTCTACCAATTTCATCCGAGAACTTATCAAACTGCCTTCCATATAATTTGCTTGTTTGAAGGGCAATGACTATTAACCTTCTATTCTGTTGATACATCTAAGTCTTTGTCTTAGGCAACCATGCATAAATAACAGCCGCATGCCTTCGCTAGCTAGAAAAGAACAAAACTATGAGCTTCTAAATTAATAGCATAGAAGCCAGGGCAGGCATGTACTTGTGATCTATTGATAGTCATGTGGGGCAGAGATTTAAAAGTAAAAATGGAATGCAAGGGTAATAAGCATTGACTCTTCAATTTCAGGTTAGTAATCAAAAGTACATATTTAATTATTTAACTATTGTCAATGTTAAGGGTTTGCGTAGTAATGCCCGCAGAGCCTCTAACAATCTAGAGAGCACCAATCAGAGAGTATAAAAAAAAATTATTGAATATTTGGAGTAAAAAATGTGCATCGTAACTAACCCAACTAGCAAACAAAGATAAATCTTAAAAGAATACTAAGTCTATTCGGCCATGCTGTCGGCCATCACAACATGGATTAATCACCGTTTAACGTTTGAAGCCTCTGCTATAGTTCCATGGCAGGAACTAACAAGTTGTGCTTGTTTCATATCATGTCTAGAGTAGGAAAAAAGCATCCTCCCTCCCGCCACACAAATGGGGATGATATGCATGTTGACAGTATGCAACGAAAACGATAAGTAATCTATGATGCCAAAACAACACAAAGGTCTCTTAACTCTAGAATGAATCAGAAGGCATCATCCATTGTTACATACAATTTTAATTCCATCGAGATGTAGCTTGTATTAAAAGATTTTCTGCACCAAAGTTAACATCATCCTTATTTTAGTCTGAATCAGTTTCTTGTTTCAGGAATGGAATATTAATTTCTCTCCATGATCTGTAGCCAGTAACAGGTGTAACTTCAGAGTTCACAATATGTAACCATGGTCTTCAGAGATTATGATTCCACAGTTCTGTCAAATGTGTAACTAGCAGGTCCAGAAGTTTTTGGCCACTATCGCAAGCTGATGTCTTATGATAATTAACTCTGACAATATATTTTAGAAATAGCTCCAAATTCACTATGCCAGAATTGAGTGTAAGTTAATTCCCCTTCAAAATGCATATTCAAATTTAGAAAAATACATGATACCTGCAAAGCAAGACTCAATCCCCCATTCGCTTCTTGTTCAAAGTACAACAATTGTTTTATAAAACAATAGTGATGTAAGTAAACTGCCCATTTCATTATATCATCGAAAATGATAATAATGAAATATTAATGAATTTCTACTAATAAGCAATGAATTGTAAACGCACTATAAGCTAAACGTACAAAAGAATATTCAATGACACCCTGAAATTGCCAGTCACTTAACACCTCAAATAATATACATAGATGTACAATGGATCAACTAAGAAGAAACTTTAATGAATCCAAGCCATGTTACCTATGCACAAGTTTAAATCCATAATACCGTCCTCATTAATTCAGAACTTCAGACAAAAATTGTATTCTAATACAATTGTTGAAATATTTTCTGATGATTTTGAAAGCTTAAAATTTGCAGTTAAAGTCGATGACAGAATTGCACTATTGAATAGTCATTAGAATATCCTTTAGTACCCAGGCCTAGACAAATGCATTTGTTGAAGTCCATAGTTCAGCTTCCTTAAAAAATTTGGGCATTTTTGTTACAATCCTGTTTAAAAATCTCTATATATGGATCCACCATTAAGAGAAGACATGATGCAGCCCCAACATAACTTTTCTCAAGATATAAAACAAACAAGATCACCGAATCTTTAGAACATCGAAGTATTTCTAAGTAATTCGCAGCAAGCAATTTTTCTAAAACAATTTAGTAAAAGCCTGTAAATATGCACAATAATAGTACAACCGACTTTGAATTTGCTTTTATCAGAGGATGTTGCTCGTATTACCAACCCTGCCTCTGCTTACTTTAGGCTTGAAACATATGTTGCCAATTTGTTCTAAGTGAAATAGGCATTTGCTTGTGGAATATATTTGCATGAGATTTGTTTCAAACAATAACATCCAATTTAGCTAAAAGAGTCGCTGCTTAATTTTGTATCCTTAATTCAATAAAATGACAGATTCCAGAATCCAAAACCATATTGTTTGACACTAAGTCATTGGAACTTGTCACTTCATGCACGATGCTCCATAGTACATACCAGGACAATGAAAAAGATAAAACAGGAATCACATTCTACAGCCACATATAATTCAAACTTCTTTGATGTTTTTAAGCGCTTTAGGCTTCATAGTCATGACTCATAATAATAAGAAAGTACCTTTTTGCGGAAACTTTTTATTAATTTGAGATCATACACAGTTTCTTCCAAACAGTGTTCTCTTTGTAGTTTGCACTAGTAATTGAAAATACTGACAAAATACTTAAGACAAGCAAGTCGATTTCAGTGAACATTTTTTAATTTACTAATATATTTCAGATAAGAGTGGAACTGGAAAACACTGATGGGTGTTTGAGGCACGTTCCTTGCAAACTCAGAAATGCTACTGATATCAAGATACCCCTTACAGGTCAAGCCATTTAAGTAAGTACATAGTAATAATGAGATTCCCCTGCAGTCATGAGTCATGACACATTTTGGTAAATTACTCTTGAATACCATTTAACTAATGAGAAAGACCAGATTTGCCTATGGTTCTGTCATTCATCTATACAGAAAGGATTCCTTGGAATCCATAAATTTGGTGAAGTTATTAAATTGCTAAACAAAATTCATAGATCTACAAGATTTGGTTGCCATAACTAAACCTATATAAGTTAGCTGCTTATCATAATGCTCCTGTAGTGCAAAAATCTAACTCCCTTTTCATGAGTGCATCTCCCAACCAAATGGTTGCGCATCATCTGCCTAATTCCCTACCAAGGAATAACACAAGCAAACTCATTTCATCATGGTAGGCATCAAGTTTTAGTACACCAAAGCTTCCTGATAAGCCTACATGAATCAGCTCTTTTCTGCAACTTGACCAAGTTGGAAGAACAACTTGTAACGAAAATATGGACAATGGAATCCCAGTTATCTGTCCCCTACCCTGTCTCTTAGACCCCTTCCCTGCTTTCACCCACCTAACCCCCAACTATCCCCTGCCGCCCTGCACTCAGCAGTCACCTATCGGGAGTGGATGAATGAACCAAGTGAAACCTAACAACACAACTAAAAGAAGTATAGCACATCCCACTCTAGTATTTAATAGCCCACAGATGGGTTTCACAAAGACTCTAGCCAATTTATTTGAGCCCTACTGGTGAAGTCCCTTGTATTCAAGAGCTTATAACCCTTGGAGTATTTGAAAATCCCTAAGGGAAGTTCACTATATAGCTTTTCCCAAGATTCTGCTCTAATTCAACTACCCTGATGTTGCACTAATGATAAATACCACCAAAACTAGTTCAATGTTTATATGGCTATAAGCCCATTCACCAAATCAGACATCAAAGTCTTAAGACTCTTAAAATTTCTGTGTGTTCTTGCTCTTTGGCCTATGCTATACACAGAAATCATGCAGATATTAATTTCTCTATCCATGATAGTTACCCTGACTGAAGATGAAGAAGATTTGCCAATGATCCATTTCATCCTAGATCATCTTCCCAACCAAATCTTGTGAGGGAGACAAATTTGGTATGGATCTTGTGATAGACCTTATCTTTGAAGATGAAGTATGATGAATGTGACATGCAAAATCAGAACGCCCCCATGCACATAAATCATCATCCAAGATCTATTTCCCAACCATATCTCGTGAGTTAGACAAATCTAGTTTGGATTCTGTGATAGATCTTTTCTAGGTGTATTCCTGCAATAAATTTTATGCATTTATACAAGCATGCATTCATACATTAAAAAATACATATGAATATGATAATAATGATGCTAATTTTTAGCATCACTTAAGAGCAATAAGGTCTAATAGACATTTATAGAAATTCAGTTGTGTTTTATTGCATTGCTTTGTATGCTCTATCAGATTGAAAATTAAATCACCACTTTATTAAGGCCTATAATATTAAGCAGTTTTAAAAAGTTGCTCCTGATACTATTGTAGGGGTAGGATAAACGAGCAAAAACCAGTATTTAATATTTATCCTCGACTTTCATGGTGTCAAATTATTGTTTACAAATTTTCTCTCCTCAAGGAATTTCAGGTTTTAACAATTCATTGATTCTATAATCCATCTAACAGACTGATAATCATAAAAAACACCTCTGTGGAATGATGAGACTGCAGATCAAGAATATCATCTCTTAGCCTCTGCTTGGCTGCAAGATTCTCCACTTGTCAACCAGATGCTTGAATAGCATGGAAATTGAGTTAAGAAGATTGTTGTCTGTATTATTTTCAGATTAACGGAGATTGCAAGGCAATAGAATTGGCTCAAAAACTTTGGAGATGATTACACACATGAACTGAAAGATATGAACACCTTTTCCATTGCACAAAGCCCAAAATACTTTGATCATAACATCTCTGAAAAGGCCATAACAGTCCTGAAATTATTCATTTAACAACCCACTTGTTTTGGCTGCTGGGCATTCTTGGCAGTTTGCTGATAGCGATATTTTCAGAATATTTTTGCTGAGGTCTTTGTTGTTTGTATAAAGGTGGAAGGGTAGTGACCAAAGAGAATATATTCAAGGCAAAATATTTGAATTTGTTTGATTGTGCCCTGTGGCAATTGCAAGGGGTAAGCTGATCATGTGAAAAATGCCGAGCCCAAAAAACAGAGAGCAGCGATCCAAGAAAAATAGCTTGTACAGTAAAAGCGGGATCTCAAAAAATTGTAAAGAAGGCAACAAAATCAAGTTTGCATGAAATCAAAATCAGTAGATGCTGAATAAAATTGAAATGCCATGGACCCAAATTGTTTCCGAACGTCACAAGATCCAGACCAATGCAGATTAAGAAAAAGAAACATATGCAACGTACCTTGCTGGATTTGTAGATAAGTTAAAAATTCAATGCAGAGGAATGCAGCTGTCCATATATTGCCTGTCTACATCTCATTTGCATGTGAGGACTACTGTTTGTAAATTTCTCAGCACACTAAAAACTCTGGACTCATCATGTATTATTTGCTGAGATAGCCTCTTGATGACTGTATCGTATTCAATATAATCATTTACTTTTAATTAAAAAACAAGATAGGCCCAATAGACACAACAAGCTGAACAGGATTTACCATTCTCGAGGTTAAAAAAATTTCCATTCAGAATGAGTATTAGTCCAGGACTCAAACAATAAACAATCAAAATTAAGTGATGGAAAAGGAATTGCAAGAAATTGATTACAAGACTATCTTTTAAGGGTTAAACAAATATCCACTTGATGAATGTATTGGAGTCCTTAATCGAAACAAATAAACCTACTTTACTCCAAAATTGCACATTGGTTTCTCAATCAAACCCATTTCTGAAACTATAAAAAGCATGCAAAAATTCCTTCACCTAAATCATAGCATACTAAAAGTCCCATAATTCCTACAATGTTGAGATTTTGTAAATGCCCCTACGAACATTAAAGATTAAAAGGATGACCTGAGCTTTGACATTTTCCAATCTATTGGTCAATTGGGTTACCTCCTCGCACCTGTGCTCAACCAGAGCCACTATTGCCTCTAGCCCTACTGCACTTTCGGGAGAAGACTGCCTTCGATGGTTTTTATTGATATGACTGTTGTGATGATTATTGTTGCATGGCAGAAATTGCCTCAGTTTGACATGCCAACCGCCACCTCTATGGACACACCACCTTTGCATGCAAAAATTGTCCGTATGTCACCTCACCATCACACTTAAAACCCTAATCGCCATGTTCGAACCCATTGATTATGGACTAGATTTCTACGCCTTCTCCTGTCTCGTAATGCCCACAGCCTCTGACAATCTGCAGACAAACATTGATTTCTACGCATTCTCTTGCCTTGTAAATGCGCACAAAGCCTCTGACAATCTGCAGACCCATCTGAAACCCCAATCACAGAGCACCAAACAACCTTCGGTCAATATTTTGCATAAAAAATATGCAGGTTAACTATGAAAATAACAGACCAGAGACAAATTTTCAAACAATTTTGCATTCTCATTGGCTGTTCCAACATAGATTAATCACTGTTTAAGGATCGAGGCCTCTGCAAGAGCTAATAATTAAAATATTTTAAAAAAATGTAATGATACCTCATTTGTTATAAATGCTTTGATCCGATATTTCAAACTTCACCATTTCCAAGGCTTAAAAAATAATTCCATTAAATTTTACTTTTATTTTCTGAAGAAAGAAAGCCCTTTGTGATTCTTGTCTCTATAATCCCTTGCCGAGGAGATGAATAATTATATAAATGCAATATTTTATAAAACTCACTAAAATATCGACACACATTACACTGAAATACGAGTTACCGTAGAAATAGCACATCATCTTGCAAATCCCATAATTAAGTTTTGGTCAAGTAGGAACATAGAAAAGGAAAGCTACAACTGTAAATATGAATATGGCTAGAATGATTGAAAAATTCTGGAGTACTCTACTGAAAAAAATCTATAAAAAACACAGAACTGAAAACAGAATGTACTCCTCCCAACTAGGCGAACCGTCAAAGAATGAAGGACTCTCATATACATCTGTATAAATCATTCTGAAAACAGCCTAAATATAAAGAAAATAACAGAGAGCAAAGTGAATAAAGATGCATCAATCATGCGAATTAAACATGCAATGATCATGCTGAAGCAAACTAAAAATAGAATTAAACCTATGGCTAGAAATATTGCAGATACAACTGCAGTTTATTATACAATAACAAAACAGAACCTATTGAAAACAGCCAAGAAAAATTGTTGAACTGTAGATAACTTTATTGCATGAAGCTATTGTGAAGCCGTTGATCATGGATGCCATTGACTTATCTGGGTAGGTCTACTGCAATTTAGGCACAGTGTACAGCTTTACCCTACCCTTTCGAATGACTTGATAGTTTACACTCTTGGCTGACACAATTGTTTTTACCAGCAATGTATATTGCCTCCCAAATGCTCTCACTATCATATTCTACTGCCCACTTTGTTAAGCTTTTTTCAAGTACATCAGGCAATTGTTTCAGGCTATGAGCAATTACATCTCCCAAGCACGTGTGCATGTAACCCACCAATGCCTTCACATTCCGATATTCAAAGCTTTTGAGATCTTTGCATACTCTATACATACTGTAACTTGGCGCAATTATGTTCCAGTCCTTTGAATCCTGTAGCTCGCGACAAATTAGCACATCTGCTTTTTCCACGTCTTGACAAGTATCTTCAGCCCATAGCAACTTCTGGTCTTTGAGTTGCCCTTCAGCTGCTTCTAATGATTCGTTAATAACTTTCCTAGCATAATCAGTTGTGAGTACCTGTGAAGAAACCTGCATTTTCTTCAATGTTTCAAGTTCCTTGTCGGCAGCCATACTTACCAGGTCCGCTTCGATGTCGAAAACTTGAGTCACACTGTTGGATTGTTCTGAATTGGAACTTTCCACAAAGTTCATCAAGTCCCAAGCTTGCTTGTAAGCATTTATAGCTTTTTCTTTGCCATCCGCATCCAGATTTTTGATGATTATGAGCAATGATACTGCTGTTATCTTACACCACCTCTCATTAGTGTAGGAAAATGCTCTTTAACAAGTTGCAAACTGAAACTTTCAAGCCGATCTACGAATGTTTCCCCATGGCTTTCGTTAAGTAGGCCGATCAACTCCTGGCATCCCTTGCCATCATCATGACCTTCTTGCATACGTTTTTTCCCTTGATCAAAAGAAAGTATGTTGGCTTGCCACAGATATACTGAAATTTCTCCGGGCATGCATACGTGCCCCAATGTTTCCTTGTATTTCATAAATTCTTGATGGGCAATCAAGTGTTCCTCGTATTCCTTCTTAAATTCTTGAGAGTTCCTTGGTCGAGCAGCAGAAAAGACAATTCTGCGAATACACATGCAGTCGAGAACCATCTCTGAAAAGAGACAACAGCATTTGCTAAACCAAACAATGAAAAATTGCAGCACCAGAAGAGAGTAAAGTGACCAATATAATTTGAAAGTGAGAACTTTGACAATGGGCCCATTACCGTCAGCTTTAGGCTTTAGTTTTCTCCGGCACTTTTGTATGCTATACATATCTACTAACTGAAATATGCTTCTTGTCCAGAAATCCTCCACACCAAACCTACACATTAAAGTAGACTGTGCCCGACGATCATAAAAACTACACTTGAGGAAGAACTTTGGAAAGTAGAGAATCGCCATCCACCATCTGTAGAAGATAACGAACCATCCGACAGAACAAAGACACACTGAAGCACAAATGTTATGTGTCTTAACCAATACAGATCATCGTCGTAACGCAGAAAATTGAAAGATCTCGGATTTAATGCTTTTACCACCAACAATACAACGCAAGTTGTAACCACTAGTCGGGTTGACGAGATCAATACTGATCTGGCAATCACATATTCAGGCTGACCAACACGACACACAAGCGATGACCTCAAGACCATCTCATCCATGCTCTTAAATTCTTTTTTTCCTCTAATCGGTTTAATTGCAGATCTAATCTTCTGCTTGAGGATACAACGGACAGTTTTGCCAGCTATAATTGCAGAGACTAAGAACAAGATAAGACATATCAATGCAGCTAAAAATATACCACTGGATACAATGAACCATAATTTTACTGTTGACTTATGCTTATCATTCAAAAGGGACTCATGAGCATAATTAGAATCCAACCTGCTAAGTATATTTCGGGCCTTACGTACGTAGTAATACTCAGAGACAATAACGCTAAATAAACTGACAACGAGCGCTGCAACAACCGCAGAGGCTTCTCCAGATCCACGATTAGCCATTTCCGGTACCAAATACCCAATGAACACGCATATCACAGCTTTTCCACCGTCAATCATCAGCTGGTTGCCAAGCAATTGTGCTACATCTCTATAAGTAGCCTCATTTGAAAACCTGACATTCCTGTAGTCCAGATAACTGAGAACTTGGATGCTCAAAGCACACAATATCAAGGCTTTACCTTGACCCCAATGGGAAAGTGGTTTACCGCAAAGTGCTGTCCATGCATCTGTAAAGATGAGATAGATGAAATAACTGAGTCCCAATGACATACTTACCAGCTTTATGATTTCTGGAACAGAAGCACTCATGCCATTCCCCTCATCTGCCATTGCATTAAACAAAAGCCACACAGCGAGACTTTCAACGTAATACTATGCAATCCTTGAAAGATAATGATTAAAACTGCTCTAACAGTATGCTAATAATACTATTGAAAAACACAGAGCTGACTATAATGTACCCCCCCAATAAATAACTCAGTGACCAGCCAAATACAGAGGAGTTAAGGATCAGTTTGTTATGCATGCCAATACAGATGGAGATAATACATTTGAAGTAAAAGAGTATACGGAGTTTTTAATAATAGTTTTGTTATTCCACACTCAAAAGTCGTGGTTTGCATTATTATCTGCACATTTTCTATAATATCCTATTAACTAATTTATAGTCTAATTCATTTTATTAATAGAAAACTTAAAAATAAAGTTTTAAGCTTTTTGTTTCTTAAAAGTATAGCTGATCATGCAAACTGAATTAGAAAATACTCATGCAAACTGGTTGCATGGATGAAACAGACCCAAAAAAAAACAAAATGCAAATTTAAGTATACTATATAATTAACTATGCATCAATCATCCGGATATAAATTAAATAACTGAAACAAAATTAAAAAACAGAAAATGCATGATGTTGATGACTGCAATGATTGCATTGCATGAATTTCATGAAATCCTTTGACTGGTGTTACATGACCCTACGGGCTTATCCACATGAAAGATATGTCTTCGATCCTTACACCCAAGTTTTCCCCACTTCTATGTCTTTTACAGTTACCGCTGTTCCCATGTTGTTGTTCAAGTCTATTTTCTGCTTAAAATTAAGGAGTTAGATATTCTTATGGAAAAAATTATTTATGTGAATAGGATAATTTAGAATCTTTTCCTATTTTTGTGAAGCAACAATTGCTTCAAAATTGAAAATAGGCTGTGGAAAAATGTGGGGGCTGAAAATAAGCAGCTAATGCATATTAAAAAAATGTTATGTGGCTTTGTGCCTCCCTTTTTACATTTGCCTCCAATTTTTACTTGTACAAAATATTACTATCAGTTACAAAAATCAAATTTAAATTGACTGCTTAAACATAAGTAGAAAAATAAAAAAATCATGGGGGCCACTAGCTCCACACTCATTAAAATTTTGAGCAGTGGTTGTTAGCAAAAATAAACTAAGTAGTCGTGCATGGGGACGTGCCTAAAGTGTGGTTTTATTTCAAGAAATACTTAGGGTGGGGTCCCATGAGAGGGGCTTTAGGATCTATTTTTAAGGGGCAGGGGGTCCCATGAAGCAAAACAAAAAATGCTACAGAATAAATTAGAATCTTTTCCTCAACAATAGTAGTCCCTACTTTTTAGTTCAAAAACTTAAGCGGGTTTAAAAGACCACCAGCTTAGGCTTTTTTCTGTCACTTGTCAATCATGTCAATCATATGAAGCTTTAAAATTCTTGCCAATTATTATTTTTATTATTTTATATTTATGTATTGAGCTGAATTGAATATGCAGAATAATAAAATTCATGAGACCACTAGCATTTGCACCGAAAGGAGGTGAAAGGATTACGCCGATAGTAAAATATATGTTGAACTAATATCTGGGAGAGTACAAATCAAAGAAGTAGGCATTTAGAATTTGATATTTTTGTCATTGATATATACAGGTTTGTTTTGTAGCATAATGAGTTGAAGGTGATGTGTATGTTATCAAGCTTGCATAAATTTTGTATTTTTGGTATAAAATGATGAGTTGAATATCTAGCAGCTAGTCCAATTGACTAATTATCATAACAAATTTCTATACATATTTTTTACAATTATATGCTAAAATACAAAGATCAAATTGAAATAGATGTCAAATTTTGATAATGGTACCCACACATGAAGTGCAAAAATTTTATTACTTAGAATCATGTCAATGTGTCATCAAGAGTTAAAACAAATTATGATAAATATGGACAAGTTGGCCAATGTAGAGACACCAATGACTAAAGTGCTCTTCGTTCAATAGGTGACCTAAAGTTAATCTCACAATCAAGGAATATAAGTTAGGATTCCACATATATTAATATGAACTATCTAGATTTGACATAAGTGAATTGTAAATGACAGAGAATGTGACATTAAAAGCCCCTTTAGATCTGACAGAGTGATCCTCAACCTTAATTGAAATGCACCCCTTTGCACAAATCATGCATTAAATTAGACATGAGATTTGGAAAAGAAACAAATGATCTGTTTAGTCATTCAACAATATATTAACAAAAATATATATGTTAAGCTATATAGGGATATTAGTGCTAATTAAACCGACCACCACTGCCTCAGGTAAATTTTGGCAAGTGACCCAAGCTCAAATATCATTTGATTTGATACTCTTTGAAATTGCTAATAATGCGGCCATGTAACTAATTTATTCACTACCATATCCAGATTATTGCAAGTCAAGGTGAATTTTGATG
Source organism: Sequoiadendron giganteum (assembly GCA_007115665.2). NCBI lineage: Eukaryota > Viridiplantae > Streptophyta > Pinopsida > Cupressales > Cupressaceae > Sequoiadendron > Sequoiadendron giganteum. The sequence continues at coordinate 298,245,201 of CM021106.1, forward strand.
CAAGAAATTCCACTGAAATGTTTGTCAATTGAAATATTGAATGTGAAATAGTTTTTTCCAATGCCTCAGACCAGTCTCCCTACAAGTGTTGCTTCAATCTATTTAAAATGCATAAAAATTACAATGGTAGATAATTGTAGCTTTCTAGGAAAATCGGTGCATGCATCTTCCAGTTGTCTCCTCCTTTTGTTTCCATTTGTTATAAATTTATTGTGTTGAGTTTGTAAACGTCTTTCATGCAGAATTTTATTAGCTTTATTAAAAAACTTATTGCTGCATCCTAGACATCCTATGCGCCTTTTGTAGTTTTCATGTATGCATTTTTTCACATATAGATAGGCACATCCCTATGTGTTAAGTACTGTGAATATTTTGTATGGGTTTAGTGGGATTGTGGAAGTTTAATGTGAGAGTGTGGCAGGATAAGAAGGATTGAATCCATGTAGAATAACCCAATATTAGATGCTTGTGTAGGTTGTTATTTTGAAGGTAAGGTGTTATTTTGTATTGTCCAAAACTATGGAGTAATCCAACTTGATACTAAACAATAGCATGGATGACTCCATGTTTTACTATTGTATAAGTATTTCATATTGTTTTAAAATTGTATCTAGCTTCTTTATTTCAATCTATGTTACATGGGGGCCTCAAAAATGTTTGCAGAACAAAGAACTTGCATCATATGTGACGAAGAGTGCAAAATCTCCCAAAGAATTTAAGTTTAATCTTACTGTAAGATTTGAATTATAATTTTATTAATTGAATGTATTCGTAGCCACAATCTTTTCTATTTGTAGTAATTAGAGATCAGCAAATCTCTTCAACAATAATGAGGATGAAAATTCAGCAAGACCCAAATATGAACCCTAAACCCACTCTTTCAGTTGACTTACCCATTTCTAGTTTGGTAGTCTTTTGTTGTGCTTGTTAAATACGCACAATGACAACGTAAACAATGAAATTTTGTTTATTTGTGTGTTGAATTTCAAGTGAATAGAAAAAAAGATATATGTATTTTGTGTCGAAAATATTACTACATTCTGAATATATTACAAATTTACACAAATCCTCCGCCCTCTTTCAAATCCTGAAAATATTACAAGTTTGCACAAACCCTCTGCCATCTTACAAATCTTTGGAAGTCATAGGAAATGTTCCTATGTTCATAATAATGAAGGTTTGGATAGAGTCATTTTGTTAATATCTGCAATGTTAACTGTGTATTAATATGATTGAAGTCTCAGATCTTATCAATGACATCAATACAAATAAATGAATCAAGTTAAGCAACACAAAATAATTGGAAAGTTAGCATTTAATTTATAGAGGTCAAAAGGAAAACAAACTTATCCATCATAAATTAAAAAAATCCAGTTTATTCCCTTTTGGTTTAGTTCAAGACCAGTCACAAGTAATGAAGTTATTAAAATCTTTTATACCAAAATTATCTTATCATGAAAAAATCCAAGTTATGCACCTTTGTTTTAAGTCAAGCCCAGTCACAAGTAATGAAGTATATTAAATAATATTTTATACCAAACAAGCAAATTAATTATAGGCAACCAATTAATTAAAGTCACATTGTTAAGTAATTATTCTTTCCAAAAAGCAAAAGCAAATTTCAAATTATTCCAAATTCTAGACCAAGATGAATCTCATTGAAAGATAAAAACTTACAACTTGAATCCTTGTTTGTGGAAATCCATCTGAAACAAGAGTTGTGAGTCAGCCAGAGTCCCTACCTAAAGCAATATTGGATGTTCATGTTATTGGAGATGGCAAGATTCTATTCTTGACATTTGTCTTTATCAAGTTTCAAGATAAGCTTGGAATTGTTTTTGGTTTAGTAATTAACGTGGTTGTTAAATAAATGTCATCTGAAATTCCACTGACTCTATGATACATTGTTAGAATGAGATACCGAGAGAACAATTGAAGCTATCACTTCTAAGACAATTGTGAAAGAGGACATACAATGAATAGCTCGAAATTGCAAGAGATGTTGGGTAGTAAATTTACTATTAGGCTTCAAAAATTACAACTGACCAAAAAACACCCTCCCCTGAAAGACTATATATGTTCTCAGCACTGTATCACTAATTATGACCCTTGAAACCTAAAAGTCTGACTTTTAAGGCAGTGATGAAGCAAACAGATCAAATGGAATACTCATTTGAGCAAGAAACTTTTCAGCAAAGCCATCACCGCCTTCAAAATCCAAAACAGAAACCAATCTTCCAACCCAAAGCCTCTATAGATGGATCCACTTGAACATCATGCACAAATATATATATATATAAGCAGATAATATGACCGGCTGTTGTGGAGAGGAGCTAATATTGCGGGCACCAACTACTTGCCTATGGGATCTAGGATGCTAGATTTCCTAAAAGAGAGTGATGTTGTACCATCACTTTACAAAATAGGCAATGTATTATCCTATCTGACGAATTGCTTATTTTGTACAATGACAGTAGCTCATTATTGTAAGCAGGTTCAGTTTGTTCATCATTGCAGCATTCCATGGGAGATCTAGCAATCATTATGGCCAAATAAATGAGATAAATGTCTCAATGTTTAGAAACCAACTACTGTTAGGTACACAGCCCAATGATAGTAACGTTGGGGCTTAGCTTGGCAATTGGCACTCATAGAGTCAGTGGTTTGATTTAATCACAAACCATATTGAGTAAACAAAATGATCAAACAATACCCATTCTGAAAAAAATTGCATTGATTTGTCTATGGTTGGTCATAGGCTCTAATCTCTACAAGGAGAGTGTTCTTTTCCTTATGCAATCCTTCAAAATCAGATTTTAAAGTATCTTAACTGACTTTAAGGAAATTGTAATCTCTTTCAAGTTGCTTGGTTTTTCAACGAGCTCTTTGGTTCTAAAACCACACAGCCACCTGGCGAGGTTGAAGTCCAAAATCTTGAGTGAACTGTATTTTCTTCTCTTGCTCTAGCTTGGTTTCCATTTCAGAACTCTTCTCCAAAGACCCCACTTGATCTACTGTGAGTCTTCTCTTTTTAGACTCTGGTTGGCAATTCATAAATTCATCCACTGCATCATCATCCATCTGCTCTTCAGGATTTCCTACAAACAAATTATAGATGGGAAAATAAAATAGGGGATGAAACACACTTCCTTCTAACCTGCCTGCATAAATGTTTCAGGTTGTGCATATTCTCCTGCCTTTGATTTGGGAGAAGATGGTGTGAAAAATCTATTGCAGTTAATGATTATTAATCTCCTATCTATAAAGATTATTTGACTCCCAAAAATTAATTCACAGCAAATACTGAAAAATAATACAACTGCAACTTCACGAATAAAACTCATAGGAATAGAAAACTTGTGAAATAATAAACACAATATTTTTGGACAAATTGTCCCTGGAAAAACCCCGAAGGGAAAACTAGTACTGCAGATGAGGAATTATATTAATCTTCAGCAAATCAAGAGATACAAAAGAAACTGCTTGCCTCTTACTGACAAAGCTCCGACAATATTCTTCACCGGATATTCTTCTCTCAATTTCTCTTGCTGAAATTCCACTGCTGCTACTTCCAACGCTATCACTGCACCCTTGCTATCATTGCAAGACTATTTGCTATTACTGCAAATATTTCTCCAATTTGTGTCTATCAGTATGTTCTCCAAATGCCCAATGACCCCCTTTTAAACTATTCTCATTGGAAAACCAATGGCCATGATTTAATCTCAATCAATGGCTAATATTAATTAGACTCTAACAAACCCTAACTAACTGGTTTCTAGAAGTCTCTAGAGGAATCAATTATTTAATTAAATAATTAAATATCTGGACCTAAATAACTTCTATCTAGAAGTCTCAAGAATTAAATACCAATTCTTGGAATTGGAGAAACAATTGTCCAAGCTACAATATTAAATTAACACTCCCTCTTAATGAGGAAGGTGTTCTACATAACACCCAACATATCTTTGAAGAAGATGAATTTCGCCTTCCCCAATGCCTTTGTCATAATGTCTGCTACCTACTGATCTGTAGGTATATACTGTAGCTGAATAATCCCTCGTTGTACACAATCCCTGATGAAATGATGCCTAATGTCTATATGCTTAGACCTATCATGAAACACTGGATTCTCAGACAACTTGATGCAACTCTGATTGTCAAAGTGTATCATTGTAGTCTCAACCCTCTGACCTAACAAGGCTACCAGCAACTTTTGAAGCAACATTGTCTCACATGTCGCCGTGCTAGCTTCTATTTATTCTGCCTTTGCAGAACTCATAGCAACGAACTTCTGCTTTCTGCTGTACCAAGAGACAACTCCTGATCCCAAGCTAAAGCAACACCCTGAAGTGCTTTTCCTGTCCATTGTATTGCCTGCCAATTTGCGTTAGTATAGCCTATCAAATTGATACCATCATCTCAAGCATATTTGATCCCATACTCGATTGTACCACACAAATATCACAACACATGCTTTGCCGCTATCCAATGCACTCTCTTTGGCTCAACCATGAACTGACTAAGAGAATTTACTGCAAAGGATATATCTGGTCTGGTGTTGACCAAATACATGAGACCCAATCAACTGTCTATATAAGGTGGGGTCTACATACTTCTCCCTGGATGAGTCTACCTTCTTCCAATTCATGATCATAAGAGTAGACATGGCTCTGCAATCCTCCATCTCGAACCTCCTCAATATTTCAATGCAGTATTTCCCTTGACCAAGGAAAATCTCACCATCTATCTGCCATACCTCCATGCCTAGAAAGTAGTACATAAGCCCCAAATCCTTCATCTCGAACTCTGTAGCAAGGTCCCTCTTGCACTCCTCTATGAGCCCCAGTGAAAATGTTAAAAATAAGTCGTCCACATATAGAACAAGAATGAGGATCTCACCCCCAACTACCAAGTAGTAGAGATTAGCATCCACCTCACTCTTCACAAAACCCAATCCCTACAAGTATTCATCAATGCACTCATACCATGCCCTGGGAGCCTGCTTGAGTCTGTACAAAGCTCTCTTCAATCTGCACACGTGGGTTTCACTGCTGTGTGCTACAAAGCCCTTTGGTTGTTCTATGTATACTTCCTCTTTCAATTCACCATTAAGAAACGTTGTCTTGACATCCATTTGATGGATCTGCCATCCCATCTGTGCTGCAAGAGAGATCACAGCTCGTATAGAAGTATACCTGGCCACTAGAGCGAATGTCTCCTCATAGTCTATTCCCTCCTTTTGAGAGAAACCCTTAGCCACAAACCTTGCCTTGTATTTCTTGATGCTACCATCTGCACCGTGTTTGATCTTATAGATCCAGCGAGATCCAACCACTACCCTATCTGTCGATCTAGGCACAACCTCCCACACATCGTTCTACACTATTGAGGTATATTCCTCAACCATTACATCTCACCACACTTGCTGTTGTGTGGCCTCCTGATAACTGGAAGGCTCACTATCTACCAACTGACTAACTAAAGCCATATAGTCATTATACTTGGCTGGTTGTCTCCACTGCCTACTACTCGTCCTAGGAGCTCCCACAAACTCCTGAGTATCCTGTTGGTTACTGCTACCAATTGTAGAGGATGAAATATCAACCCCCATGTGTTCCTGATGCATCTCTTGGATCTACTGTATCTATTGCTCCATACTTTGTGAACACTCAACACCTGAGCCTGTGCTTGTACTAGTCACTATACTCGAGCTTCGCTGTCCTTGATCTGATTGCTCGATCCTTGGAGCTTCTATTGGTTGCTCACTCTGATCATCTACTAGCAAATCTCTAAACCTTCTAAATGCCTTGTCCTCCATGAACTTGACATCACGCTTGACTATAATCCTCCTAGCCTCTAAAATAAATATCCGATATGCCTTTGAGGTCTCGCTGTACCCCACAAAGTACCCTCTCTATGCAGTCTGATCTAACTTGGAAAGTGTAGCACCTGGAATGTGACAATATGCCAAACTCCCAAATATCTTGAAGTGGCTAACATCTGGCTTCTTCCCTGAGAACGCCTCCTCTGGTGTCATCTTGCCCAATACCTTATGTGGAACCCTATTTTGTATGTATACTGTTGTACTGCATGCCTCTGCCCATAAGTAACGTGGCATATCCTAGTCATACAACATAGCCCTTGCTGCCTCTGACATAGACCGATTCTTCCTTTCAGCAACCCCATTCTGTTGTGGGTTGTAAGGAACAATCCACTCTCTCTTGATTCCTTCCCTAGTACAGAACTCCTGGAACTCTTTCCCTTTGTACTCGCCTCCATTGTCTGACCGAAGAACCTTTATCTTCCTGCCTGTCGAATTCTCCACAAGAGCTTTGAACTCTTGGAAACGACTGAAAACCTCATCCTTGGTCTTCAAGAAGTATATCCAGGTCTTCCTGGAGAAATCATCAATAAAAGTAACAAAGTACTCGTATCCTTTGAGAGACTTTGTCGACATTGGTCCACATATATCTAAATGTACTAGATCAAGAACACCCTTGGATTTGGTGTCACTCCTTGGAAAAGCTGCTTTCACAAACTTCCCCAACACACATCCCTTACATACATCATCATGCTCTGTGCTCACCTCTGGAACACCTGTCACTGTCTCACGAAGCAATTTAAGTGCTCCATGATGTATATGGCCCATCCTCCTATGCCATAGCTCTCCTTGATCTCTAGAATTACCGTTGCTCATCAGTGCTTTATGAGTATCAAACTGCAACTTGTAAAGTCGGCCGCTCCTAACTCCAATAGCTATGGGTGATTTCCAATCTTTGTGCTTGATTAACACATTTGCCCTTCTAAAGAGTACATTGTAGCCTTTATCTTGAAGGACAGATACGGAAATAAGATTCATACCCAAGCTTGGCATATGCAACACATCATGAATGGGAATTGGCTTGCCATTCTCCCTCTGAAATAGAACAGTCCCTTTTCCAACTGGATTTAGTTTGGACATGTTCCCATAGAAATCTGGATTCTGATATCCTCCTCCTTATAACTAGAGAAGTATTCTCTAACTCCTATCATATGAAATGACGGCCCACTGTCTATATACCAAACACCTTGTGAGGTTGAGCTAACCATACAAGCTATGAGTGCAAACTCATCTTCCATTCTGCTAGAGAGCTTATTTGCACTTGCTGAAGCTGCCATCTGCTTCTCGCCTTTCTTCTTTTGTGGGCAATTGCTAACATAGTGGCCAAACTCGTGACAGTCGTAGCACTTGACTTTAGACAAGTCCTTCTTCTTCTCGCCTTTAGGATTTGATCCTTTGCTAGACCCCTTCTTTGCTTTACCTTTTCTTGCTAGGGCAACGTTTTCCTGTTCTGCCTCACTTTTCTGACTCTTACTACTGGCACCATTGACAAGGCTTAGTCTAAGCTCCTCCTGAGTGAAGTCACTCCATAGTCGATCCCAACTCGGTAAGGTGTCTCGTCCATTAATAACTTGAACAAAAACATCCCACTGCTTAGTAAACCCATTTAGGGCTATCTGTACTAGCTCATCATCATCTGGTTTATCTCCAACAGCTGCCAACTTATCTTTGACAAGTCTAAGTCTAGTGAGGTAACTTGTAACGTCTTCTCCCTTGTTCATCCTGGTGTTCCTCAACTTTTCTCTGAGAATCAACTTCCTGTTAGTGGTAGCATTCTGGTACAGATTCAAAATGGCGTCCCACATCATCTTCGCTATATCCAACTCTGCAATATGTGGAACAATATGATCCTTAACACCATCAAGAATCAACCTCCTTGCCTTGGCATCTTCCTTCTTATATGCTAAGAGTTGTGCTGGATCTGTAGGTACAGCTACAACACTGGTAACATATTCCTTGATACCATTCTCTTCCAGCAATAAAGAAATTTTGGCTTTCCAGACACCAAAATTTGAGGCTCCATCCAATTTGTCTTGATCTCTTAAACCTGTTGAGGCCATCTCAAACAAAAATAGTAATAACAAAATAATAATACTGAAGAGGTAGAACTGGGTTTTATAAACCCTCTATTTTTTCTTTTCTTCATGTGCCTGTGCTGAGCTCTTTCTGCCCTTAGATCTGCTCTGATACCATGTGAAAAATCTATTGCAGTTACTAATTATTAATCTCCTATCTATAAAGATTATTTGACTGCCGAAAATTAATTCATAGCAAATACTGAAAAATAATACAACTGCAACTTCACAAATAAAAATCACAGGAATAGAGAAGAAAACATGCAAACTAATAAACACAATATTTTTGGACAAATTGTCCCTGGAAAAACCCGGGAGGGAAAATCAGTACTGCAAATGAGGAATTATATTAATCTTCAGCAAATCAAGAGATACAAAAGAAACTGCTTGCCTCTTACTGACAAAGCTTCGACAATATTCTTCACCGAAAATTCTTCTCTCAATTTCTCCTGCTGAAATTCCACTGCTGCTGCCTCCAACGCTATCACTGCACCCTTGCTATCACTGCAAATATTTCTCCAACTTGTGTCTATCAGTCTATGTTCTCCAAATGCCCAATGACCCCCTTTTAAACTATTCTCATTGGAAAACCAATGGCCAAAATTTAATCTCAATCAATGGCTAAGATTAATTAGACTCTAACAAACCCTAACTAACTGGTTTCTAGAAGTCTCTAGAGGAATCAATTATTTAATTAAATAATTAAATATCTGGACCTAACTAACTTCTATCTAGAAGTCTCAAGAATTAAATGCTAATTCTTGGAATTGGAGAAACAACTATCCGAGCTACAATATTAAATTAACAACATTCGCAGTGAATGTTAATAATGAAGAGCTGAGCTATACAAAAGGACATGCGAAGATGAGAAAGTACCCTATGATATTAATGCAAATTCTCATGTTTGAGTCATGATATGTACAAATTCACCGACTCTACTAGCATGCATGATTGTGAAATTTTGCATAAAAAGTGTTGTAGGTAGGTTGTGCCTAAACGGATAATTTGTACAAAATTGTCTGCCCTATGGAGACTTTGAACATTCTCATTGATAACAATCTAAGATATACCATAGAGACATATGATGATGAATTCATTCTGTTTGATATGAGTTTTAAAACAAAGTTTCTTAATGTTAAACTAATTAATTTAATTATTAATCTGTATGATTGCAAATTGTTCAAGACAAATTATGTAGAGGTAGGGGAGAGGGGCTAGTAGTCATGCGGGTTAACTTTGTGAGCATGTAACAGTTGCATGGAATATTGTGCGATTTCTGTATTTTTCAAAAATGTGATCGGGCTTTTATCTATCGACAACTAAGGTTTGGAGGTGTGACTCATCATGCAACTTGCCACATCAGCACGTATAGTGAGAAGTGTCCAAAATTTGACTTTTTAAAGGCTCGACATAAACTTAATCATGGTATATCATTTGTTAGTAGAATATCATATTTTTATTTAAAATATAAATGATATTGCACAATGTATAACATTGTTGTGGCAAGTATTGCTTTGATACTACTAGCTTCACCATTTAAACATAAGGCCTTAGATTAGTATTGATCCTTAAATCTCCTCTCAATTGGTGATTGGGAAAAAGTAGGCCAAGTTATGATCAATAAATTGAAATAAATAGGAGATACTATGCCCCTACTCGAACAACTTTTAACTATAAAAAGTTCTTCTAGGGAGATAATGACTTTAATAACCAATTTTCAAAGGCTTCCAAAGGAGGTTTGACCCCTATTAAATGTGGTTTATTTATTATATAAAATAAATAGACTCTGATAAGTATCCTTAACAAGGTCAAAGTCTAACATGTGTTGTATAATAAGGAACTATTGGGTGTGACATTTAATATTTCCATGAGAGATAGTGTGGTGTTGATGAAAAAATATATCACCTTGTTGTCGCCTCTTACCCTTGTCTTGAACTATTTGACATGACTAACATATTAAGCATATCATATTAGAAATATGTTCAACGATAGCATACTTTAGGGACGTCTAAGCAAATTAAAGTCTGATAGTTAGAACTTACATCATTAGATAGATAATAACTCATGGCACAATTAAATTAGAAATATCTAGTGCAAAACTATTATTATAAATGATCAACGATAGTCAACTCAAGTCATTATGTGGTCAACTACATTGTACGTAATTTTATTTCGTTATTCCTAGTAAGGTCATTGTAGCCATTAGAGTGTATTAGGATTTTGTTTTGACACTTTAATTTCTACATAAGTTATTGTTCTTTTAGCACTAAACTTTATTGAAATATGGATGATGTTCAGATAGATTTGTATGTGTACATATGTGTGTATCTTGTGTCAAATACTAATCAAGCACAAGAATTATATAAGTGTCAAATTAATTATGTGACCAATCATCACAAAAAAGAGTATTAATTATGATATAAGTTGGGATGTGTTGGAGATGTACATGCAAAAAATAATCAAGACTAGTCCATCCCATTGTGTAGCTAGTTGAATACCAATAAAGTAGAAGTGATTGTTGTTCGTTCAATCTAGGAAATTGGAAATCACTTGTCTATGGTGTGAACCATCTCTAATGAGCATTGTCAAGTAACATGATAGGTGCATTAGTTACACAAGGCAAGTTGAGTAGAATTGAAGTACATGTAGGCATTCATATGTGGAGCATGAGGGGCTATGCTCAACATTCAAACCAAAAGAAATGGAAAGTGCAAGTATAAGGCACAGTAGAGATTTATTTGAGTGTGTACAAGATGCACAAGTAAATGAGAAATAAAAATAAGGGCATGACAAACTTCTATGATGGAAGTTGAATTAGATGCATTGGGATGATCATCGCATGACAACTCAACAAGATTTGATGACCAATATGGAAACAGGTGAATCATTAATTAGCAAAGTGAATGTTAGAATACAACTTGTAGAGAAATGACTAAAAGGTGATAAAAGGGTGCATCAAAACAATACAATGGGATGTCAAATATGCCATAAAACTTGTGCAAAATGGAGTGTCATTTTTTATGGATCTCATTATGATATGCCCTTAAATATTGATGGGCTTGCATTAATTGTCATGAGGAGTTGTTACAATTCATACAAGGGGGTCATTTTCCTTTGTAAATTCATAAAACAATCTAGTTTATCCTAGGAATGAAACTCTATGTCTAAGCTTATTTCACTTAAACAGTAAATTTCAAAAGATTAGGTGTAAACAATAATGGTGACTCATAAACCCATCACATGGAAAATCAGAACAAGTTAATGGTTGAGATAACATAAAGAAAGATAGGCAAGTCCAATAGTGCACGAGGTGTTATGTTAGCACCACCAATTATGAAATTGATGAAGATAAATTTTGATTCTAACCAAAAGAACACCACAATTAAAATCACTAAATAAAACCATTTTCCTAAGCTTAATGTTATGCATACAAGTAGTAAAATTGTGAAAGATATATAAAATGAATATGACACTATAACACACAAATGAAATGTGTATGGAAAATACCTAATCCCTACTAGAATTTTGAAATTACATGGATTGTCATAGAAACCCTAGTTCAATTTTTGGTGTATTTTACAATAGTATCATGTATTTGCAAGATGACAAATAAATCCCTATAAACCACAAGACCGTAAATGAGCCCACCTCTTTTTCATGCAATAGAAGATGTTGAGGCATAGAGGCAACATACGCTCACAAAAGCTTACGTGTCTTGTCATATGCACACCCCACTTTTCCTTTTACCATTGCACACAATGTAACCTACCAAATGATGAGCCAAAAAATTGCTCCACCAAATGTCAACCAAGAAGAAGATATAATAGAAGAAGCACCTACATTGATTCATGTGGGTAAGGGAAAACATGTAGCTACTACTTCCTCAAAAAAAGGTGTGCAAGAAAGCTCAAGTGGGGTTCACATCAATTGCAATTAAAAATGTACCCACGCATAGTTGTACTCCAGTGCAAACTTCTCTAGCATCTGTATAGATAGTCACAATTACGCAAGCACACATCCACAACAGCCACCAAGTTTAATGTGCAATCCTCCTATACCACAACAATCACCACAATTTGTTCCATCTTTCATAACTAAAGTTGAGGCTACAAAGGCCACCCTAAAATGCCTCTGACAGAAGCACATAAAAAAAGTACCCATGAAGGAAATTGAGGCACTTAAATCCACCAAGCCAAGGGTAAGGCATCAACATCACAAGTCAATCCAGAGAAGTGTAGCAGTGCACGGGCACAATCACCCATTGATCGAGTGAATCAGGAATTGCATCCATCGAAAAACTTACTTTGTTTATGTTAAGCCCTCTGCATCCATTCAAACTAACATAGACAACACTTAGAATCTTGTTTTGATTCATGAGCAGATGTCTGATGGTGATTTAGCATTGTTACATCGGTTGCTAGGTATGCTTAAAAAGTCCACCCGGATAGGCAATCAACTTAACAGTACCAAGGCACAAGCAAAGCAAACCAAAAAAAAAAATGTATGCAAATTGAAAAAGGAGTTGGCCAAGATAAGGAAGAGCACAAGATCACTCTGGACATGCCAAACCTCCTAAGTACCATATTGCAAAGAAGACTCTGAATTTAATAGCACATGTGTACCATTAGGGATAGTGCATGCTTGCAAAAGATATAATGTAAGATCGTCATGGTTCACCCAAATGTCCTAAATGATACAATGATTGCCCAATAGGTTTCAAGGCTTGATGACAAAGAAGCACCAAAATGGCAGATTCGAAGCCTGATTAATCCATTGCTAATTTCAATGTCCATGCACCAAGATCTAGAGGTGTGCCTAAAGAA
>CM021106.1:298258082-298315916 GCA_007115665.2 Sequoiadendron giganteum
TATTCCTTCTTAAATTCTTGAGAGTTCCTTGGTCGAGCAGCAGAAAAGACAATTCTGCGAATACACATGCAGTCGAGAACCATCTCTGAAAAGAGACAACAGCATTTGCTAAACCAAACAATGAAAAATTGCAGCACCAGAAGAGAGTAAAGTGACCAATATAATTTGAAAGTGAGAACTTTGACAATGGGCCCATTACCGTCAGCTTTAGGCTTTAGTTTTCTCCGGCACTTTTGTATGCTATACATATCTACTAACTGAAATATGCTTCTTGTCCAGAAATCCTCCACACCAAACCTACACATTAAAGTAGACTGTGCCCGACGATCATAAAAACTACACTTGAGGAAGAACTTTGGAAAGTAGAGAATCGCCATCCACCATCTGTAGAAGATAACGAACCATCCGACAGAACAAAGACACACTGAAGCACAAATGTTATGTGTCTTAACCAATACAGATCATCGTCGTAACGCAGAAAATTGAAAGATCTCGGATTTAATGCTTTTACCACCAACAATACAACGCAAGTTGTAACCACTAGTCGGGTTGACGAGATCAATACTGATCTGGCAATCACATATTCAGGCTGACCAACACGACACACAAGCGATGACCTCAAGACCATCTCATCCATGCTCTTAAATTCTTTTTTTCCTCTAATCGGTTTAATTGCAGATCTAATCTTCTGCTTGAGGATACAACGGACAGTTTTGCCAGCTATAATTGCAGAGACTAAGAACAAGATAAGACATATCAATGCAGCTAAAAATATACCACTGGATACAATGAACCATAATTTTACTGTTGACTTATGCTTATCATTCAAAAGGGACTCATGAGCATAATTAGAATCCAACCTGCTAAGTATATTTCGGGCCTTACGTACGTAGTAATACTCAGAGACAATAACGCTAAATAAACTGACAACGAGCGCTGCAACAACCGCAGAGGCTTCTCCAGATCCACGATTAGCCATTTCCGGTACCAAATACCCAATGAACACGCATATCACAGCTTTTCCACCGTCAATCATCAGCTGGTTGCCAAGCAATTGTGCTACATCTCTATAAGTAGCCTCATTTGAAAACCTGACATTCCTGTAGTCCAGATAACTGAGAACTTGGATGCTCAAAGCACACAATATCAAGGCTTTACCTTGACCCCAATGGGAAAGTGGTTTACCGCAAAGTGCTGTCCATGCATCTGTAAAGATGAGATAGATGAAATAACTGAGTCCCAATGACATACTTACCAGCTTTATGATTTCTGGAACAGAAGCACTCATGCCATTCCCCTCATCTGCCATTGCATTAAACAAAAGCCACACAGCGAGACTTTCAACGTAATACTATGCAATCCTTGAAAGATAATGATTAAAACTGCTCTAACAGTATGCTAATAATACTATTGAAAAACACAGAGCTGACTATAATGTACCCCCCCAATAAATAACTCAGTGACCAGCCAAATACAGAGGAGTTAAGGATCAGTTTGTTATGCATGCCAATACAGATGGAGATAATACATTTGAAGTAAAAGAGTATACGGAGTTTTTAATAATAGTTTTGTTATTCCACACTCAAAAGTCGTGGTTTGCATTATTATCTGCACATTTTCTATAATATCCTATTAACTAATTTATAGTCTAATTCATTTTATTAATAGAAAACTTAAAAATAAAGTTTTAAGCTTTTTGTTTCTTAAAAGTATAGCTGATCATGCAAACTGAATTAGAAAATACTCATGCAAACTGGTTGCATGGATGAAACAGACCCAAAAAAAAACAAAATGCAAATTTAAGTATACTATATAATTAACTATGCATCAATCATCCGGATATAAATTAAATAACTGAAACAAAATTAAAAAACAGAAAATGCATGATGTTGATGACTGCAATGATTGCATTGCATGAATTTCATGAAATCCTTTGACTGGTGTTACATGACCCTACGGGCTTATCCACATGAAAGATATGTCTTCGATCCTTACACCCAAGTTTTCCCCACTTCTATGTCTTTTACAGTTACCGCTGTTCCCATGTTGTTGTTCAAGTCTATTTTCTGCTTAAAATTAAGGAGTTAGATATTCTTATGGAAAAAATTATTTATGTGAATAGGATAATTTAGAATCTTTTCCTATTTTTGTGAAGCAACAATTGCTTCAAAATTGAAAATAGGCTGTGGAAAAATGTGGGGGCTGAAAATAAGCAGCTAATGCATATTAAAAAAATGTTATGTGGCTTTGTGCCTCCCTTTTTACATTTGCCTCCAATTTTTACTTGTACAAAATATTACTATCAGTTACAAAAATCAAATTTAAATTGACTGCTTAAACATAAGTAGAAAAATAAAAAAATCATGGGGGCCACTAGCTCCACACTCATTAAAATTTTGAGCAGTGGTTGTTAGCAAAAATAAACTAAGTAGTCGTGCATGGGGACGTGCCTAAAGTGTGGTTTTATTTCAAGAAATACTTAGGGTGGGGTCCCATGAGAGGGGCTTTAGGATCTATTTTTAAGGGGCAGGGGGTCCCATGAAGCAAAACAAAAAATGCTACAGAATAAATTAGAATCTTTTCCTCAACAATAGTAGTCCCTACTTTTTAGTTCAAAAACTTAAGCGGGTTTAAAAGACCACCAGCTTAGGCTTTTTTCTGTCACTTGTCAATCATGTCAATCATATGAAGCTTTAAAATTCTTGCCAATTATTATTTTTATTATTTTATATTTATGTATTGAGCTGAATTGAATATGCAGAATAATAAAATTCATGAGACCACTAGCATTTGCACCGAAAGGAGGTGAAAGGATTACGCCGATAGTAAAATATATGTTGAACTAATATCTGGGAGAGTACAAATCAAAGAAGTAGGCATTTAGAATTTGATATTTTTGTCATTGATATATACAGGTTTGTTTTGTAGCATAATGAGTTGAAGGTGATGTGTATGTTATCAAGCTTGCATAAATTTTGTATTTTTGGTATAAAATGATGAGTTGAATATCTAGCAGCTAGTCCAATTGACTAATTATCATAACAAATTTCTATACATATTTTTTACAATTATATGCTAAAATACAAAGATCAAATTGAAATAGATGTCAAATTTTGATAATGGTACCCACACATGAAGTGCAAAAATTTTATTACTTAGAATCATGTCAATGTGTCATCAAGAGTTAAAACAAATTATGATAAATATGGACAAGTTGGCCAATGTAGAGACACCAATGACTAAAGTGCTCTTCGTTCAATAGGTGACCTAAAGTTAATCTCACAATCAAGGAATATAAGTTAGGATTCCACATATATTAATATGAACTATCTAGATTTGACATAAGTGAATTGTAAATGACAGAGAATGTGACATTAAAAGCCCCTTTAGATCTGACAGAGTGATCCTCAACCTTAATTGAAATGCACCCCTTTGCACAAATCATGCATTAAATTAGACATGAGATTTGGAAAAGAAACAAATGATCTGTTTAGTCATTCAACAATATATTAACAAAAATATATATGTTAAGCTATATAGGGATATTAGTGCTAATTAAACCGACCACCACTGCCTCAGGTAAATTTTGGCAAGTGACCCAAGCTCAAATATCATTTGATTTGATACTCTTTGAAATTGCTAATAATGCGGCCATGTAACTAATTTATTCACTACCATATCCAGATTATTGCAAGTCAAGGTGAATTTTGATGCAAGAAATTCCACTGAAATGTTTGTCAATTGAAATATTGAATGTGAAATAGTTTTTTCCAATGCCTCAGACCAGTCTCCCTACAAGTGTTGCTTCAATCTATTTAAAATGCATAAAAATTACAATGGTAGATAATTGTAGCTTTCTAGGAAAATCGGTGCATGCATCTTCCAGTTGTCTCCTCCTTTTGTTTCCATTTGTTATAAATTTATTGTGTTGAGTTTGTAAACGTCTTTCATGCAGAATTTTATTAGCTTTATTAAAAAACTTATTGCTGCATCCTAGACATCCTATGCGCCTTTTGTAGTTTTCATGTATGCATTTTTTCACATATAGATAGGCACATCCCTATGTGTTAAGTACTGTGAATATTTTGTATGGGTTTAGTGGGATTGTGGAAGTTTAATGTGAGAGTGTGGCAGGATAAGAAGGATTGAATCCATGTAGAATAACCCAATATTAGATGCTTGTGTAGGTTGTTATTTTGAAGGTAAGGTGTTATTTTGTATTGTCCAAAACTATGGAGTAATCCAACTTGATACTAAACAATAGCATGGATGACTCCATGTTTTACTATTGTATAAGTATTTCATATTGTTTTAAAATTGTATCTAGCTTCTTTATTTCAATCTATGTTACATGGGGGCCTCAAAAATGTTTGCAGAACAAAGAACTTGCATCATATGTGACGAAGAGTGCAAAATCTCCCAAAGAATTTAAGTTTAATCTTACTGTAAGATTTGAATTATAATTTTATTAATTGAATGTATTCGTAGCCACAATCTTTTCTATTTGTAGTAATTAGAGATCAGCAAATCTCTTCAACAATAATGAGGATGAAAATTCAGCAAGACCCAAATATGAACCCTAAACCCACTCTTTCAGTTGACTTACCCATTTCTAGTTTGGTAGTCTTTTGTTGTGCTTGTTAAATACGCACAATGACAACGTAAACAATGAAATTTTGTTTATTTGTGTGTTGAATTTCAAGTGAATAGAAAAAAAGATATATGTATTTTGTGTCGAAAATATTACTACATTCTGAATATATTACAAATTTACACAAATCCTCCGCCCTCTTTCAAATCCTGAAAATATTACAAGTTTGCACAAACCCTCTGCCATCTTACAAATCTTTGGAAGTCATAGGAAATGTTCCTATGTTCATAATAATGAAGGTTTGGATAGAGTCATTTTGTTAATATCTGCAATGTTAACTGTGTATTAATATGATTGAAGTCTCAGATCTTATCAATGACATCAATACAAATAAATGAATCAAGTTAAGCAACACAAAATAATTGGAAAGTTAGCATTTAATTTATAGAGGTCAAAAGGAAAACAAACTTATCCATCATAAATTAAAAAAATCCAGTTTATTCCCTTTTGGTTTAGTTCAAGACCAGTCACAAGTAATGAAGTTATTAAAATCTTTTATACCAAAATTATCTTATCATGAAAAAATCCAAGTTATGCACCTTTGTTTTAAGTCAAGCCCAGTCACAAGTAATGAAGTATATTAAATAATATTTTATACCAAACAAGCAAATTAATTATAGGCAACCAATTAATTAAAGTCACATTGTTAAGTAATTATTCTTTCCAAAAAGCAAAAGCAAATTTCAAATTATTCCAAATTCTAGACCAAGATGAATCTCATTGAAAGATAAAAACTTACAACTTGAATCCTTGTTTGTGGAAATCCATCTGAAACAAGAGTTGTGAGTCAGCCAGAGTCCCTACCTAAAGCAATATTGGATGTTCATGTTATTGGAGATGGCAAGATTCTATTCTTGACATTTGTCTTTATCAAGTTTCAAGATAAGCTTGGAATTGTTTTTGGTTTAGTAATTAACGTGGTTGTTAAATAAATGTCATCTGAAATTCCACTGACTCTATGATACATTGTTAGAATGAGATACCGAGAGAACAATTGAAGCTATCACTTCTAAGACAATTGTGAAAGAGGACATACAATGAATAGCTCGAAATTGCAAGAGATGTTGGGTAGTAAATTTACTATTAGGCTTCAAAAATTACAACTGACCAAAAAACACCCTCCCCTGAAAGACTATATATGTTCTCAGCACTGTATCACTAATTATGACCCTTGAAACCTAAAAGTCTGACTTTTAAGGCAGTGATGAAGCAAACAGATCAAATGGAATACTCATTTGAGCAAGAAACTTTTCAGCAAAGCCATCACCGCCTTCAAAATCCAAAACAGAAACCAATCTTCCAACCCAAAGCCTCTATAGATGGATCCACTTGAACATCATGCACAAATATATATATATATAAGCAGATAATATGACCGGCTGTTGTGGAGAGGAGCTAATATTGCGGGCACCAACTACTTGCCTATGGGATCTAGGATGCTAGATTTCCTAAAAGAGAGTGATGTTGTACCATCACTTTACAAAATAGGCAATGTATTATCCTATCTGACGAATTGCTTATTTTGTACAATGACAGTAGCTCATTATTGTAAGCAGGTTCAGTTTGTTCATCATTGCAGCATTCCATGGGAGATCTAGCAATCATTATGGCCAAATAAATGAGATAAATGTCTCAATGTTTAGAAACCAACTACTGTTAGGTACACAGCCCAATGATAGTAACGTTGGGGCTTAGCTTGGCAATTGGCACTCATAGAGTCAGTGGTTTGATTTAATCACAAACCATATTGAGTAAACAAAATGATCAAACAATACCCATTCTGAAAAAAATTGCATTGATTTGTCTATGGTTGGTCATAGGCTCTAATCTCTACAAGGAGAGTGTTCTTTTCCTTATGCAATCCTTCAAAATCAGATTTTAAAGTATCTTAACTGACTTTAAGGAAATTGTAATCTCTTTCAAGTTGCTTGGTTTTTCAACGAGCTCTTTGGTTCTAAAACCACACAGCCACCTGGCGAGGTTGAAGTCCAAAATCTTGAGTGAACTGTATTTTCTTCTCTTGCTCTAGCTTGGTTTCCATTTCAGAACTCTTCTCCAAAGACCCCACTTGATCTACTGTGAGTCTTCTCTTTTTAGACTCTGGTTGGCAATTCATAAATTCATCCACTGCATCATCATCCATCTGCTCTTCAGGATTTCCTACAAACAAATTATAGATGGGAAAATAAAATAGGGGATGAAACACACTTCCTTCTAACCTGCCTGCATAAATGTTTCAGGTTGTGCATATTCTCCTGCCTTTGATTTGGGAGAAGATGGTGTGAAAAATCTATTGCAGTTAATGATTATTAATCTCCTATCTATAAAGATTATTTGACTCCCAAAAATTAATTCACAGCAAATACTGAAAAATAATACAACTGCAACTTCACGAATAAAACTCATAGGAATAGAAAACTTGTGAAATAATAAACACAATATTTTTGGACAAATTGTCCCTGGAAAAACCCCGAAGGGAAAACTAGTACTGCAGATGAGGAATTATATTAATCTTCAGCAAATCAAGAGATACAAAAGAAACTGCTTGCCTCTTACTGACAAAGCTCCGACAATATTCTTCACCGGATATTCTTCTCTCAATTTCTCTTGCTGAAATTCCACTGCTGCTACTTCCAACGCTATCACTGCACCCTTGCTATCATTGCAAGACTATTTGCTATTACTGCAAATATTTCTCCAATTTGTGTCTATCAGTATGTTCTCCAAATGCCCAATGACCCCCTTTTAAACTATTCTCATTGGAAAACCAATGGCCATGATTTAATCTCAATCAATGGCTAATATTAATTAGACTCTAACAAACCCTAACTAACTGGTTTCTAGAAGTCTCTAGAGGAATCAATTATTTAATTAAATAATTAAATATCTGGACCTAAATAACTTCTATCTAGAAGTCTCAAGAATTAAATACCAATTCTTGGAATTGGAGAAACAATTGTCCAAGCTACAATATTAAATTAACACTCCCTCTTAATGAGGAAGGTGTTCTACATAACACCCAACATATCTTTGAAGAAGATGAATTTCGCCTTCCCCAATGCCTTTGTCATAATGTCTGCTACCTACTGATCTGTAGGTATATACTGTAGCTGAATAATCCCTCGTTGTACACAATCCCTGATGAAATGATGCCTAATGTCTATATGCTTAGACCTATCATGAAACACTGGATTCTCAGACAACTTGATGCAACTCTGATTGTCAAAGTGTATCATTGTAGTCTCAACCCTCTGACCTAACAAGGCTACCAGCAACTTTTGAAGCAACATTGTCTCACATGTCGCCGTGCTAGCTTCTATTTATTCTGCCTTTGCAGAACTCATAGCAACGAACTTCTGCTTTCTGCTGTACCAAGAGACAACTCCTGATCCCAAGCTAAAGCAACACCCTGAAGTGCTTTTCCTGTCCATTGTATTGCCTGCCAATTTGCGTTAGTATAGCCTATCAAATTGATACCATCATCTCAAGCATATTTGATCCCATACTCGATTGTACCACACAAATATCACAACACATGCTTTGCCGCTATCCAATGCACTCTCTTTGGCTCAACCATGAACTGACTAAGAGAATTTACTGCAAAGGATATATCTGGTCTGGTGTTGACCAAATACATGAGACCCAATCAACTGTCTATATAAGGTGGGGTCTACATACTTCTCCCTGGATGAGTCTACCTTCTTCCAATTCATGATCATAAGAGTAGACATGGCTCTGCAATCCTCCATCTCGAACCTCCTCAATATTTCAATGCAGTATTTCCCTTGACCAAGGAAAATCTCACCATCTATCTGCCATACCTCCATGCCTAGAAAGTAGTACATAAGCCCCAAATCCTTCATCTCGAACTCTGTAGCAAGGTCCCTCTTGCACTCCTCTATGAGCCCCAGTGAAAATGTTAAAAATAAGTCGTCCACATATAGAACAAGAATGAGGATCTCACCCCCAACTACCAAGTAGTAGAGATTAGCATCCACCTCACTCTTCACAAAACCCAATCCCTACAAGTATTCATCAATGCACTCATACCATGCCCTGGGAGCCTGCTTGAGTCTGTACAAAGCTCTCTTCAATCTGCACACGTGGGTTTCACTGCTGTGTGCTACAAAGCCCTTTGGTTGTTCTATGTATACTTCCTCTTTCAATTCACCATTAAGAAACGTTGTCTTGACATCCATTTGATGGATCTGCCATCCCATCTGTGCTGCAAGAGAGATCACAGCTCGTATAGAAGTATACCTGGCCACTAGAGCGAATGTCTCCTCATAGTCTATTCCCTCCTTTTGAGAGAAACCCTTAGCCACAAACCTTGCCTTGTATTTCTTGATGCTACCATCTGCACCGTGTTTGATCTTATAGATCCAGCGAGATCCAACCACTACCCTATCTGTCGATCTAGGCACAACCTCCCACACATCGTTCTACACTATTGAGGTATATTCCTCAACCATTACATCTCACCACACTTGCTGTTGTGTGGCCTCCTGATAACTGGAAGGCTCACTATCTACCAACTGACTAACTAAAGCCATATAGTCATTATACTTGGCTGGTTGTCTCCACTGCCTACTACTCGTCCTAGGAGCTCCCACAAACTCCTGAGTATCCTGTTGGTTACTGCTACCAATTGTAGAGGATGAAATATCAACCCCCATGTGTTCCTGATGCATCTCTTGGATCTACTGTATCTATTGCTCCATACTTTGTGAACACTCAACACCTGAGCCTGTGCTTGTACTAGTCACTATACTCGAGCTTCGCTGTCCTTGATCTGATTGCTCGATCCTTGGAGCTTCTATTGGTTGCTCACTCTGATCATCTACTAGCAAATCTCTAAACCTTCTAAATGCCTTGTCCTCCATGAACTTGACATCACGCTTGACTATAATCCTCCTAGCCTCTAAAATAAATATCCGATATGCCTTTGAGGTCTCACTGTACCCCACAAAGTACCCTCTTTCTGCAGTCTGATCTAACTTGGAACATGTAGCACCTAGAATGTGACAATATGCCAAACTCCCAAATATCTTGAAGTGGCTAACATCTGGCTTCTTCCCTGTGAATGCCTCCTCTGGTGTCATATTGCCCAATACCTTATGTGGAACCCTGTTCTGTATGTATACTGTTGTACTGCATGCCTCTGCCCATAAGTAACGTGGCATATCCTGGTCATACAACATAGCCCTTGCCGCCTCTGATATAGACCGATTCTTCCTTTTAGCAACCCCATTTAGCTGTGGGTTGTAAGGAATAGTCCACTCTCTCTTGATTCCTTCCCTGGTACAGAACTCCTGAAACTCTTTCCCTTTGTACTCGCCTCCATTGTCTGACCGAAGAACCTTTATCTTCTTGCCTATCGAATTCTCCACAAGAGCTTTGAACTCTTGGAAACGACTGAAAACCTCATCCTTGGTCTTCAAGAAGTATATCCAGGTCTTCCTGGAGAAATCATCAATAAAAGTGAGAAAGTACTCATATCCTCTGAGAGACTTCGTCGACATTGGTCCACATATATCTGAATGTACTAGATCAAGAACACCCTTGGATCTGGTGTCACTCCTTGGAAAAGCTACTTTCACAAACTTCCCCAACACACATCCCTTACATACATCATCATGCTCTGTGCTCACCTCTGGAACACCTGTCACTGTCTCACGAAGCAATTTAAGTGCTCCATGATGTATATGGCCCATCCTCCTATGCCATAGCTCTCCTTGATCTCTAGAATTACCGTTGCTCATCAGTGCTTTATGAGTATCAAACTGCAACTTGTAAAGTCGGCCGCTCCTAACTCCAATAGCTATGGGTGATTTCCAATCTTTGTGCTTGATTAACACATTTGCCCTTCTAAAGAGTACATTGTAGCCTTTATCTTGAAGGACAGATACGGAAATAAGATTCATACCCAAGCTTGGCATATGCAACACATCATGAATGGGAATTGGCTTGCCATTCTCCCTCTGAAATAGAACAGTCCCTTTTCCAACTGGATTTAGTTTGGACATGTTCCCATAGAAATCTGGATTCTGATATCCTCCTCCTTATAACTAGAGAAGTATTCTCTAACTCCTATCATATGAAATGACGGCCCACTGTCTATATACCAAACACCTTGTGAGGTTGAGCTAACCATACAAGCTATGAGTGCAAACTCATCTTCCATTCTGCTAGAGAGCTTATTTGCACTTGCTGAAGCTGCCATCTGCTTCTCGCCTTTCTTCTTTTGTGGGCAATTGCTAACATAGTGGCCAAACTCGTGACAGTCGTAGCACTTGACTTTAGACAAGTCCTTCTTCTTCTCGCCTTTAGGATTTGATCCTTTGCTAGACCCCTTCTTTGCTTTACCTTTTCTTGCTAGGGCAACGTTTTCCTGTTCTGCCTCACTTTTCTAACTCTTACTGCTGGCACCACTGACAAGGCTTAGTCTAAGCTCCTCCTAAGTGAAGTCACTCCATAGTCGATCCCAACTCGATAGGGTGTCTCGTCCATTAATAACTTGAACAAAGACATCCCACTGCTTAGTAAACCCATTTAGGGCTATCTGTACTAGCTCGTCATCATCTGGTTATCTCCACCAGTTGCCAACTCATCCTTGACAATTCTAAGTCTGGTGAGGTAACTTGTAACGTCCTCTCCCTTGTTCATCCTGGAATTCCTCAACTTTTCTCTGAGAATCAGCTTCCTGTTAGTGGTAGCATTCTGGTACAAATTCAAAATGGCGTCCCACATCATCTTCATTGTATCCAATTTTGCGATATATGGAACAATATGATCCTTAACACCATCAAGAATCAACCTCCTTGCCTTGGCATCTTCCTTCTTATATGCTAAGAGCTGCACTGGATCTGTAGGTACAACTACAACACTGGTAACATATTCCTTGATACCACATTCTCTTCCAACAATAAATAAATTTTGGCTTTCCAAACACCAAAATTTGAGGCTCCATCCAATCTGTCCCGATCTCTTAAACCTGCTGAGGCCTTCTTAAACAAAAAATAGTAATAACAAAAATAATAATATTGAAGAGGTAGAACTGGGTTTTATAAACCCTCTATTTTTCTTCTTGTGCTTGCGCTAAGCTCTTTTTGCCCTTAGAGCTGCTCTGATACCATGTGAAAAATCTATTGCAGTTACTGATTATTAATCTCCTATCTATAAAGATTATTTGACTGTCGAAAATTAATTCACAACAAATACTGAAAAATAATACAACTGCAACTTCACGAATAAAACTCACAAGAATAGAAAACATGCGAAATAATAAACACAATATTTTTGGACAAATTGTCCTTGGAAAAACCCCGGAGGGAAAACTAGTACTGCAGATGAGGAATTATATTAATCTTCAGCAAATCAAGAGATACAAAAGAAATTGCTTGCCTCTTACTAACAAAGCTCCGACAATATTCTTCACCGGATATTCTTCTCTCAATTTCTCCTGCTGAAATTCCACTGCTGCTGCCTCCAACGCTATCATTGCGCCCTTGCTATCAGTATGTTCTCCAAATGCCCAATCACCCCCTTTTAAACTATTCTCATTGGAAAACCAATAGCCATGATTTAATCTCAATCAATGGCTAAGATTAATTAGACTCTAACAAACCCTAACTAACTAGTTTTTAGAAGTCTCTAGAGGAATCAATTATTTAATTAAATAATTAAATATCTGGACCTAACTAACTTCTATCTAGAAGTCTCAAGAATTAAATACTAATTCTTGGAATTGGAGAAACAATTGTCTGAGCTACAATATTAAATTAACATATGGTGATACTAAGGTTAGGAATTAGGCTCATATAGAAGGGTGGAAATGAAAGGTCTGATGAGGCAAAGCAAAGAGGAAAACTGAAGATGGAGCTCTTGAAAAAGCTAGGAAAAAAAAAACAATGGACAATGAGGGTGGGAGAGAAAAGAAATCAAAATCCAAGTCTGAAACTGTAAGCAAGACCTAGAGACTTGTTAATTCTGGAGAAGATTTTGAAAATTCGAGAAGCAAAAGAAATGGAAGAAATGTGGGGCACAATTGCTGGAGACTCAGAAGTTGGTATCTTTTGTTTTATCTTTGTTGTTATTGTTAGAAATTAGAATAACATTTTAAAGTTAAGTAGTTTAGCCATTTTTTGAAGTATCAGTTTCTCCATGTTCATTTCCAATGATGGTTGTATTTCAGGATGACCAAGCAGGTCAAAGAACCATTGAAGATGATACATTTATTGATGATACTGGGGTTGATCCACATGATCGTATTCTCCCTAATGATGATTTTATCCATAATGCTCCACATGTGTGATTCTGAAAAATACAATATTTTCAAAATTTTCTATATAAGAAATCATGTTTAAGAAATTCCCTCTCTATCTTGTTTGCTTAAAAACAGAGAGGATGTCATAATATCATATTAAGAAAATAATGCTAGTTAATGCTGCACCTAAATAGGTATATATCATACAATTCTTGAAATTACTTGTTGAGTTGTTACTACCAATACATGATATTCAATTCATTAATATTGAAATGATACACTAAAATAATTGAGTAATGAATAGTTACATCCATTTCTTTCTCATTCAGGCCTGCTAGTTTAGATTTCACTTAATCTTGTCTGTTACAACATCTAGAAATGCTAGTATTAAATTTCCTTCACTAAATAAGTAATAGTTGGCTGAAGTTTCCACAATTGAATATTATTAACCAAGTTCATAATATCTACTTCCAACTAATCTCTACATATATATATAACAGTGAAGTGTTCATTTTCATCTCCAACCATGCAAGCTCAAGCTATGCACTGATGTCAGTCTTGCACACTATCTTTTGATACTGTAAAGGAAAAGAGAGGGAATTAGCTGATGCAGCAATGACAACCAATGATAGGATCAAATTTGACTGCTTTCCCTACCATGATTACATTCACCTGCACTCACACAGACTTCCACTTCTCTGATCTCTGAGAGAACACTGGGGAATGTAGAAAACACAACACAATTTATTACCCAAGAATCAACCTTTCCTGACCGTACTTGTATTCACTTGTTAATGGAATCGCATATAAAGAGTCCCAACTCGTCGATCATATGGGAATCAAATCTGAAACAGAATATGCTTAGGCTTCAAAAATTTCATAAGGCAGTCCACCCCATATGATGGTCCCTAGTACTATAGGCCTACACCTCATAAAGGACAATTTCAACTTCCTGCTGGACCACAAAATGATACAATAAAGGGCCACCAATAGAAAAGATAATAGGTTAATAATAATGCACTCAAATCTATCGAGTGTAATTGACAGAACAAAGTGCATATGTAAAACTGATCAATCCAAATGCAGGGTTGTACTATATGCATTGTGGTGTTTAGACCAGTGCCTGACATAATACTGTTCTTCCTTTAACTAGCTATGAACCAGATTAGGGCATAGACCATGGGAGAAAACTTTAACATCAGAAAAGAGAACACATAATACCAAAAATGATGTACAAAGAAGGTAATGGTTATCACTTCTCCTACTGAGATTTCAAAACCAGTTAATAAATACTTCTGCACAATAATTACACAACCCATTATTTCACTGCCACTATTCTCACAGTAGTATTGCATAGCCATAGTATCAGGTAAAACTCACCATTCCCATTTTTCACAACAGCAATATTCAAGATATTGCCATGAAATCAGGTTAAATTTCATTTCTTCGTAGAAAACAGAAAAAAAAATGCATTGCAAACTTGTAAAGCTGTGTACTTCCAGCATTTATAAATAAGTTTTATGTCAAGTAACAGCTAAAGAAGCCTCAGAGCACCAGCTTCTGGGTCTTCAGTTTCTCTCGATGATGAAGAATGTGATCTTAGGATAAATGATAGGAATATATCAATCAAGATTCATGACCATAGAATTGATGAAGCATATACAACTCATTCCGATGTTTTCATGTGTGAGCTATTGGGATGAATACAGTAAGAGCGAAAGATAGGAGGTACAAATTGTTCACAATATCTGATTTATTTTAAAAAACATCAATTGTAAAGCCCTATAGGACATGGCACAAATATGGCTTCACCTAAACCTCACAGCGATAAGATTGAGGAAAGGAAAATTTACATATATAAGGGTGTCGAAGCAAAAGATAAAATTGTGGTTTAGGTCATGGCCATGCCAAACACCAATTTGACATATGATGCCCTCTTGTAGGTTTCTAGACATGGATGTAGTAGGCTGGTGTTTGATGAGGACAGAATTAGCTGAAATCCATATTGTGGGAAGAAGACAAGGCAATATCAGTATTGGGAAAAAACCATGCGCTACTGATCTTGATTCAATAAATTATCAATGTTCAATGTGATTCTTCATTTTTTCCTTTTACCATTTGAAATAATGCTTTGTCTGGCAAGACCTATAATCAGAAATGATTTGGGAAATTACATCTATGGTTCTAATGAAAAAGAGAATATCAACAATTGTACAAACTTTCAAAAAGTTTCCCTTGGACCGGGTTTCTGCTCCGAAAAATGTTGGACTTTTTTGCTTGAGAACACCTAAATTAGGATGTTTAGTGCATGGGTATTGCTGATTTTAGTGTCAAATACAGTTACTAAAGCCTTTGTCTCTTCTAAGCAATTACATGTTTAAATAGGGAAATTAGTGTCTTTACCCTTATTTTTTCTTGAACATTAGTTAATAAATATTGTATCTATAATTTGTGGATCAGAATAAGCGTTACTTGGGAGTGCGCATAAATTACAATTCTGTAGATGAAATTGAGCCATTTTGGGGGTTTAGGGAGGGTATACCAGAGTCTTTTGTATTGTTTTTTTATTGATTCACCTGAGAATAATTACAACCTTTCGACCCTAAACTACAATATCCTGACTACCCATGTAACTTAATAGGCTCAAACAGAAAATCATGATTGCAAAAATATTTAATGATTCCAAGCATATTAGATAAGCATTTACGGGTACATGAAACTATGACAAGTGAATTACCTTAAGATTCTGCACAGATTGTGTCATGCTGTCAACAATGTCGATGATAAAAAATAGGCAGAGTTTGCAGGAAAAATTTACAAAACCCTACCACGGCCAAATGTTTTTTAAATAAGACGAACAAAAACCTATCTCCCTCTAGTTGTTGCTTCAATCTATTCATAGTAAATGAAAGTAAATCCAATTCGACTGACATCGACATACAATCCGAGTTCCTTGTGCTGATAAACCCAATCAAAGTATTGATTCCATAAATTACCCTTTTCAGAGAGACGAGTGTGGTTTTATATCTAACTTCACATTTTATGCAGAACTCAATTGACTGGCATTGCACAAGCCCAAAAGAAAAACAATAGAGATCAGGAATCTATCTCAATAAATACAAGTGGTTGGCACTACAGCGGCATTCAATTTGGCCAATCTAAAATGCATTGTGGAAGAAAAAAATGTTAGAATATTTATTATTCTGCAGTCAGCAGAACTGTCTGCACCCCCACGTCAGATGAAGATCAACTTGCAGCCAACGTATTCCCTTGCATTAAATTTGGTAGATATTTTTGAATTCAAAATAGTGCGCTCATTTTTGAGCTTGAAGCAACCAATGTAAACCTGCAGCTCCTTGACAACATTAAATAAAGTAGGTAAATTTGAAATTGAAAAGTAGCGTTCATTCTCATGAGCCAAAAACAAGTAAAACAAAATGGATTGTATTCGTTGGAGTTAGGACAGCA
Source organism: Sequoiadendron giganteum (assembly GCA_007115665.2). Lineage (NCBI taxonomy): Eukaryota > Viridiplantae > Streptophyta > Pinopsida > Cupressales > Cupressaceae > Sequoiadendron > Sequoiadendron giganteum. The sequence goes on from CM021106.1 coordinate 298,274,468, forward strand.
GAAGAAGTTAGTTTTTTTTGAAGTGAAGTCTGCAGCAGCAGCAAGGAGAATGTTCAACACAAAAAAAGGAATTTTACAGCAGCACTGCACAAAAGTTTAGCAGACACCGCACTGACAGCAGCAGTTCAGAATAGGTGTGAGAGTAGCATCATATGTATTGGACATCTGTCCAAATAACTTTAGTTTTATTTTATGTTGAAGAACAGAGAATATATTTTGTGTGTTTGTATTTTGTGAAGCAAAAGGAATATATTCAAAATTAATTTACTGTCTGCTTACTTCTGCTTACTTCTGCTGTCAGAGTGCGTTCTCTGTATTATTTTTGCATCTTTCCATACTGTCAAAGCACTGTTTCTGTCTTATTTGCACCCCTGCCATTCCCAACAAAAAATTGACTAATTTGAGCAGGTCCAATTCTGTGATGGAATAACAGGTTAAATCGTCCGGTTATAAAGGATCCTGTTAAATTTCGGTTCTCTTTTCTGCATCATCTTCATCAATTTTTAACTTTTATCACTTTATGTGACCGGAATGGAGTTTAGGATCCTGTGATTTAAAAAACTGAAGTTTCACTAAAAAATGTTGTGAACTTTCTGCTTCAGGTTAACTATCTTGGTTTTATTGGATATATGTTCTAACAGGCTGAATATAGTGACTACTATGAGCAATTTTTGGCCCTTTTAGCGGAAACTGTTAAATTTATCTTACAAGTGTAAGGCCCTTAAAATGTGAATTACAACCATAAAAATTCTGAATTCAGACTCTGTAGACTTTGATTTCCTTATTTTTTCAATCTTATTGAGAATGATGCTCTCTGGTTCGATTAATCCTCAACTTGGTGGTAAAATGAATTTAACAAAGAACGGATCTCAGTTTTCAGAAAGCTTGGAAAATCAAAAGTCGGGTTTTATCTTTGCCTTAACTGATTTCAGTCCTGCCTCAAGGAGTCAGAAAAGATTATATAACAAGGACAACCCTTGATAAAATCTGGGATCATGATGCAGTAAGAGAAGCTGCATTGCAAGGAAAGTGTATCCATCTCAACCATCACTTTTTTGATGTTATGTTAAATTTTACATCACATTGTCATTTCATATTCATCAATTTATAATTTGTCACGTTGATTGCAATTGTAGTTAGATTTCCTATATTTAAAATCTCAAGATTCAGTTACAAATCGTTAGCAATGTGTCATGCAACAACCATATTGGTTCCATAGTTTTATCTGATTAATATGAGCATGATAAATTTTCAGTGGATGTATTAAATGTTCCTTGCCAACATGATTTGGCCATATCCCACATTTTAAAGGTTTTTCTGATGAGACAGTAATAGTTAACCAGAAGATTTTGTATCCTGACCCCGTTGCTTGTCTCTCTTATCCGAAATGCTCAGTCTTGGAGACAAGGTGCCATCTCCTGATATCAGGAGACTTCAGATGATACTTCCTAGCATTTATAAGTGTCTCCCAGTAGTGTACCTCAAAAATCAGGAAACTTTTGTTACAAGTTCTTACATATGCTATCAAATGGTTGATATGAGTTGAAAGGACCAAAGAAGAACACTATTAGGCATGTATTTTTCTACTTTTGCAGAGAAACTTCTTATCCATTCCTATAGTAGTGTTAGCAAGAGAAGAAAACAATAAGAAGGATTAACACGATGCAAAAATTATAAATTCAAATACAATACTGATGAGCACTTATATCCCGTGCATAGATAGTCAACAAGTTTGAAAATTTGTTCAGCATGCTTGAAAATTTAATCCTGCTTCCTAGCTTCTCTTGTTGACTCATTTATTAAATACCATGAATAGTGGCATACCTTTGAAAACTGTGTAAGTCTTGGGTGATCTTGAAATTTCTAGTTATGAAAATTTCAATATAGGTTTACTTCATATTATCTAAGGTTTGCAAGATTTCAGATCATGGGGTAGTTAGGATTGAGATCACCTAGCATTGGGCAGGTAAGGAAGAAAAGCACACTCCATAAATCGTGGCTATCTCTATTTCTTCAGAATTATCAGGGACCTCTCCCACAGGCCCCTGGCAAAAAATATGGCCGTCCAAAGCCTGGCCCAATCCAAGGTCTTTCTCTGCCTATGAGAGGTTTTGTTAGGCCCAGCAGACGTTAATTGGGTCTTGGATACAAGGAGGTCAATCATCTGCTCCTTCACCGCCCTTTTACTAGAGATCTCTAGAGTAGATTTTTATCTTCCTTTTAACACTTTTGGGTTTCTAATTCTATGATCTACGAACAGGTGGAAGCTTGGATTTGTCCCTAGTCTTTAGGTATTCTTAAAGAACTCTGGGAGTTCGCTAAAGCACACTTTCGTGGAGAAAATAGTTAGAAAGAAACAACAAAATTTTCAGATTCCAAGACAAAATCACTGGATCAGGTTTGGGCAGATTTTTCAACCATTTGCTCCCAGATTTTATCTCTCAATATGAAAACAAAGAGCAAACATAATATCATAAACAATCTCAGTATCCTACGCAATTGACCTCTTCTGAAAATTTATTTTGATCTAAGCAAGCCTAAACTCAAACACAAGTGTAAGGAGCTCAAATGGGTCAAACCACATGCAGGATAGACTAAATTGAGCTTAGATGGAGTTGCAAAGAAGGTCCAGGGATCTTCGCAGCTGGAGCAATCATTTGCAATAAGAGAGGCATCACCATTAGTTTTGGATCTAAAAGTAAAAGCTCCAATTCTAACAATATTGCTGAAATGGAAGGCATGATCATTGGCATCGAGTTGGCTGTGGCACACCAAAGTCACCACCTTACATAGAAGGCGACTTGCAAATTGTGATAGAAGGTATACAGTCGGGTAAGTTTTTTAATTAGAATTTGGAAAGACTATGGGTGGAGATCACATCTCTAATCAAGAAAGTTGAATATGTTTGTTTCCTCCATGTTAGAAGAAATAGAAACAAAGTAGAGGATTGGCTTGCTAATCTCAGCTTAGATCCAATTTTTAGATACAAAACAAATCTTGGAGTCTAACTTGGGTGTTTTTCTCAGTGTCAATTGTGGAAGACAATAGAAGGCAGTTTTAATCCTCCTTGTTCAGTAATTTTCCATAGTGATTTTGGAAAGTTTCCCCAATCAAGACAATTCAGTATATTTTTCTATTTGGTTCTGGGATCAGCAGATCTAAGCGTCTTTTTTCTTTTTTCTTTTACTCTTCTGCAAAAATAGAATGTGTCAGAATTTGCTAATCATAACCCCTGTCAAAATAGAAATTATTATTCTAGGAATATGGACATCTTTCCACCTAAGCTTTCTAATCTCTTACAGCAGTGAATATTAGCAAAAGCAGCTGTATTGCAGATTTCTAAGCGAAAATGATCTTTTAAAGAATCGCAGCCTCATTGACTTAAAGATAAGATCAAAGAATGGTTTTAGAAGCACAATGATGGGAGTGGGTGATATTCTGTACTATCTATTTTAGAACTTTTTCCTTAAGTGGGAGTCTAAAAATTGTGTTAACAAGATGATGAACCTTTGGGTCTTGTTGCATCTCAAGTATCTCATCTGCGGTAAGTTCCAAGGGATTGTTTGTAACATCTTCTATGTGAACCCTTGTGTCGTGATGTTTGGGATTATTGTGGTGGATTGTGTGGGGGTGTTGTGAAACCTCTAGGATTAAACTCAGGCATACCAAGGATTGGTTCATTTGTGTCACTCACGATAGGTAAGTTTGGGTTTGATTCCATGTTTTTCTTGTATTGTGATCTTGTTGTAACCATAAAATGTGTATCAACCTTTGGAGTTGTATGATGTGATTGGTATTGTTGAAATTTTTGGGTTGATTCAAAATTTCTTAAAATAGAACCTCTAATGGATTTAGGACTGGAATGATGATGTGAGTGATGTGATGAAAGAGTGAATGATGTGAATGGTATGGAACTCCCATTTTTTGTAACAAATCTAGAGTCAAGTTTTGATGTGATGATGATGATGTTGTTTATGAAATTGCAAATCTTAGGAGTAGACTTGTGACTCTAAGATAAGTTCGTCCAAAAGGTGTTGACCAATCCAACTAGATGTCTAGAAAGAGATATGTTTCCAAACATATAGCTAACTAGCTGATGTTGATGAAAACTTAGTCTAAGAGATTTATTTGCCAAAATTTTGAGTTTTTTGTGAAATGGGATGTTTAGATGGTTTGATGTCTGATGCCAATGTGATGTCGATGCTTGATTTGATTGATCCTAATTTGGAACCTAAGAGGAACTTTTAACAAGACCAAGGTGTTGAGAAACATGCATTTCCTTTTGAGTGTTTGAATGTTTTACGAATGCTATAAATGCGCCAATATCGGTTTTATTTCAATTTTGAAACAATGTCAGATTAGTGTGATGTTTTAGAACCAAAAGACAATCAGTTTTTCTTAAAAAAAAATATTTGTCAAATTAGGCAAAAGTACTAGATTTTCATTGCAAATGTGTTGCTCTGTTTTAGTACAAGTGCGTCAGTATTTGAAGAAAAACGTTGATGTTTGAACATAAGCATTGGATTGTCCAACAAAAGCATCATTGTTCAACTTTATGTTTTCCCCAGCAAATGTGTCGATATGTGCAAAAGCACTGATGTTCAAACAAAAGTATCGTTTTGAAAAAAATGAAAGCATCAGTTTGTACAAAAGTGTTGCACTATCAAGAAAATGCGTCGGTCTGCTCAGGGGATCTGTAAAATGTTAAGTTTACCTTTTTTTTTTGCAAGTTGACAAACACAGAATATATCTTGTAAACTGACTCAATGAGGTGATCAGATGATGTCGTGTGTTCTTCTTCCACAAGAACTCACTAAAATGGTGTCACTTGGTTTCCACATGAAAACACATCAAATTGTACAGCCTAGTTAGTAGATAAATCAGGTGTGTTTTCTCAACGTAGGTCTGTACAATAAAATACCACCTGTAGAGTGAGTAACTAGACTATGCACACATACACGATACACCTCTTACCTCGGAAGGAGAAGATCCTTATGAGGGGTTATGTCACCTCAACTAAATTTGGTGTATGATGAGTAGCTTCAAGGAATGATACTATTCCTTTGCACCACTTTAAGAAAATGTCTAAAAGTCTTAGGCCTCTAAAACGTAGGTGACTAGTGGGTGGAACTGGGTGAACAACGCCGACCTCTCATCAGATCCATCGGGGAACCTATGGATAATCAGAGCACTACATGCACAGATTGACCTATAGCTTTCACTCTCAGCCAATTTGTATAGCCCACTCCAAAATGTCGATTGAGGTCGCCTTGAGTTCTCCAGTGGGAATGTCTCTCAAGGTAGGCCTCCTACAAATAAAAAGAAGAAGGAATCACTATTTCTTGTCACCCAAGATCACATAAAGCGCAAGGGGAGAGGATATAAAGCAAAGCCTTGGATAGCACATGAACATATACAAGTCCAAGATGTTTCTAGTCAGCCAAGATCACACTAGTGCGAGGGGAGAGGATGCACACCCAACTTGCCAAGCACGGTGACCAAAGCAAACAATTCATTTTAATTCCTCCAAAAGTAGACGTTATAAATTTTAAGCCTGAATGTTCATTATTCGAGTTGTGTGTTCATTTTATGCCCAAATGAGATACGTTCTTTTTAAGCCAAAGATAAATGTGTGTTCATTGATTATGCCCAAATTGAAATATGAGATTGTAGGGTTCATTTATTAAACACCAGTCTGAAACTAAAACATGAAAAAAAAATTTCTCGAGTCATCCTTCACATAAGTGTTTAAGAACACTTTAAATTTTTAACAAAACGATTCAAGATGAGTGTTGATAAACACTTGCTTCACTCCATGCTTTTGATGCTCAATCTGGTTCTACAAGAAAGTTAGTCTAAACCAATAAGTAACAAATTAAGAAACAGTTAGGTTTAGAAATCAAATTGATTTAAAAATTTGGACTAAACCTTACATTTTACCTCTCCGGTTTACTTGCAAAACCATTGGATTGTCAGAGCAAAAGGATTGACCTTTGAACAAAGGTGCTAGATTGTATCATTGCAGAAGCATCACCATTTGTAGATGCAATGGACTGTTGAGTTGCAGATGCACCGTCCTTTGCAAAAGTGCGGCTCAAGACTTGTAATATAAAGAAAAAGTTAGTTAACAAAAGCATGGCTATTTGCAAAGGGATGGACCTTTGGAAAACAAAGGCGTCGCCATTTGTAAAAGCGTGGGTCTGGTTGGTTGCATATGCGCCGCTCTACTTTAGATCTTGCAAGTTTTAGAAAACTCACAATAAAATTAGAAAAATGTGAATATGAAATGAAACTAGGTTAATGATGCTAATAATCAATTAAGAAACCAAACAATTAATCTAATTAGATCATATTTCTAGTGAAATTATTGAAAATTGATAAGTAGGAGGTATTTTTCCACAGTGTGTCAAATTATGATATTGTTATCAGGATTCAACCATGTAAAACAAGAAATAGTATTCAATTATGCAATGAAAACCTATTTAACATAAGCAAACCTCATCTTATTGGGGGATTAGTGTTGGTTTGATGTGAAACGCTCAACCTAATCCTATTGATGAATGTGATGCAAAGCTTCAAGTGATGTGATAATGGAGGTTGAACCACACATATGATCTCAATTGGTGAATGTGAATGTAAATTTCTGCAGCATAAGGTTGCTCAAATGCTTTGTGGATGATTTACTCATAAAAATGAGGATTATTTATAGGCAAATTGGGTGAATGAATGGCTAAGATTGAATTGATTAATCAATGGTCATAAATGAATGTGAGAGGATGAGATGGATTGAAGATCAAATGCATGGATGAGATTGAAGGATGACATGGATTAATAATTTTAATCAAGGTTTGTAATTGAACTCAACAAACACAAATCCTTAATTTTAGGAGAAGTGCAAGATATTTCCATGTGGAGAGAAATATTTAAATTTGAATGGGAAGAATATTCCATGAGAATATTCCTTTGAGGAGTGGGAAATTTTAATCAATTAAATAATTAAGAAATTATTTAATTGTGCAAGATGGGGGAATTTAGGATTTTAATTATACAATTAGGGGTCCAAATTAATAACATTTAATTAAACAATTATATTATTTAATCAAATGAGATGAATTAAAGGATTTAATTAAACAATTTGCATTATTTAATTAAATAGACAAAAATGGTTGGATCAAGGTAGAAATGGCATTAATAAATCAAATTAAACGTGTGATATTGATCAAGACAATTTAATTGTCTACACTTAGTATCTAATGTTTTATCATAACTCCTAATGCATATACAAAGCTCTTACAATAGGATTCAAGGTCCAACATAATAGTTATATTCTTAATCTCTCGTTTGTCTATCCTATTATATCCTAGACATGTTTGTAATTGCTTATGTTTTCTTTTGGATCTCTTATAAATGATTACATTTCTCTACCAATAACACTCTTTGATACTTGTTCTATAGGTAGAGTTTGAAAAGGGGTCATGAATACATGCTTTGTTCAACTTTCATTTATTCACACATATTCTTACTTCACTACTTCTTAATGTCGAGAGGTTATACAATAGCAACAAGTGGTGAAGTGTAATGATGTTAGTGTGTTAACAAAAAAATTACATTTTACCCTAAATTTGATAACCATTTACACATCCGAATATTAATATTTAATAATTTAAACATAATATTTCCAAATTGATATCTCTCCATATTTTTAAAATTGATGTATTGAAGATATATTTACTAACTTTAATTTTGTACTACAAAATGACTAATTTGTTCCATATTTCCCACCTCTATCCAAATTTTTATTTTTTAAAATTTTTCTTTTTGCTTCAAGATTTGAATTAAGTTAGTAGGCTCTTTGTTTTTTTAGTTTAATATTATCCTTTTGAATTTTCATTACTCTAACTTCTTTTTTTACCTTTCAAATCTAAAAATTTATTTGGGTATTCCTTCAGTATTTCTATATTTCTCAATTCTCTCTCTCCCCAATACTCTACAATATTAATTATTTTTAATTCTCTTAAAAATATAACAATTGAAAAAATTTGAAAAACTCTTTTTTAAAAAGAGAATGAAAAATGGAAGGAATATGATTGATGGAACTTTAGAAAATTAGGCATCATTCTTATTGCATCACATCACCATCCAAATAGACTGATATTGTGCATAAACCAAAATAATTTTATTATCTATCTACATGGTTGGCTTATTTTTTGATGAAGCACATAGGGAGAGCAAGAGAAGTGAGGAGTTGAACCCTTGACCCTTTGAGCCAACAAGGCCCTAGAATAAGTAAAGCAGTTAGTTTGAGAGAATGCAACAAAAATAAATTTAATAAGATTTGGAACATAGGGAAGTGATTTTTTTAAGGTTTGTGAGTGAACATGTCCCTACTTATAATTTTCCTTGTACAAAAGAATCCTCACAAAGATTTGGGGGGTCTGACCTCCATTTTTTATTTTTCTCTATTCCAACAAATCTCACATCCCTCCCTTTTTTCACGTATACCTAGAGATACCTATGCATGTACACCTAGTTCAAAGTGTAATTAAAAGTTATATTTGATTGTTTTATTTTTGTTATTGTTTTATTAGTAATATAGGTATTTCTAGTTTGGTTTGAGTCATGTGAGGTTATAAATGGTGCCATCATTCTTAGTATGAACACACTATATTAATGCGACTAAAGGTTCAAACTTGCAAGAAAAATAGATTAGTAAGGGCTTAGTGTTAGTAATCTTACTAGCCTAGCGAGAGCTTGAACTTTGGTGGCTACAATAATAATGTGGCAATTTAACCATCACACTTTATCATGGACATATTTTTAATATTGAAATGAATGGTTTTATTTATTTTATAAAACCAAGTATAAATTGAAAAGATCAGTTAAAGTTGAATTTGATGTTTGTATGATTAGTTTTTATATTTTTATTGTAAAATTTTAATTTTAATTTTAATTTGATACATTGTGAAATTGTTTTTGATAAGATAAGAAGCATTTACAGGGTGTTGTACCCTTCACACATAAAGCCCAAAGGGCCAAAGGAAAGCATAGTTCAAATAGACCTTGAACTAGAAGAACAAACAAAAACAACTGACTGATAGCTATAGAAAAAATAAAAAATTAGACAACATTCAAAATATAGGGGTCTAAACTGACTCCCCGAACCCGAGGCCATGAAGAGGCAACAAATTTGGGGAGACCCTTCTTCTTCCGTAGCACAACTGACCAGGAAGGCTTAGAATTGAGAACCAACGAGCGAGGCGAGGGGAGCGGATCTGCAAAAGCCACCTCAGGAGAGGAGCCACCATGCAGCGAGGGAACCGACCACAGAGTAGCAAAGACATGAGCTAACAAAGGTCCAACAGAGTCAAATAACGAAGGATGAGCAGATTCTGACAAAGCATCGACATTAGAAGGTTCCAATGGCACAAAGACACCAGTAGGCACAATCAAGATAGCGTCAGCAGAAACCAACAATGTCTCCATGAAAGGGACCACCAAAAGAGGAGCAGGGATAAGTTCCTGAGAAGACATAAAAAGGTCAACCTCCATAGAAGAAACTCCTGAAGGAGGAGAACCCACCATGAGATGGTTTGAGAGAGAATCCTTCCACCAATTTGTAGCACCTTTGTGAAATTGTTATGTTTTATTTTTCATATGATTAAATATAATTAAACATTTTCATAAAATTAGATGTAAAAAAAAATCTAACATAAATTTATATTTTTTTGTATTAATAATAGTAAAGGCTCAAAATTACATCAACATATACATTCATATGTACCTTGTATCTGTGGACATAAAATTCCTCGAGCTCCCTTTGGGTGGTTTTTATTTTTGCTATGTCCCGACCCGCGCCCCATCTATTTGAACATCATTAGGCCCCTTTTTAAGGAACTTTATCTGCAGCCGCCACGTGCCCGCTAGGCGTACTTCACAGAAATATCTTGCTTCGCTCTTCTAATGGCTCCTGTCATGCATCCACATGTCAACACCGCATGTAATTCAAGGTTACTTCCCTTCACTTCCCTACTGGACCCCATCTCCATGCCACACAACATCTATCTGTGTTCACTTTTGGGCGAACCCCGATCAACGCTAACAATGAAGACTTCTCCACGTGTCCTCCCCATGAAAATTTTAATCGCAAGATGAAAAGAATGAACCACAGGCTCCAACCTACCATCGCTTGTCTCCTTCGCGGGGATTCTATTAAAGGGAAGGATGGAACGAGCAACGGGTTGCGCCACATTGCCACATGTCCTAACCGACTTCATGGATTAGCAATACATGTCTACTGGAGAGTTGTTGCTTCTACGTTGGGACCACTGCCATCATTTGCAGGGGTTGCATCTGGTTCATAAACGACCACTTTCCATGCTCGAAATATTTTATGTTGCAATAGACAAAAGAAATCATTGCTCTGGGCATCATTTTTCATGATGAAGGAATCTTTTATGTTACTGGCTTGCCAAGCGGTGGGATTTTTATCTATATATACTGCTTCTTCCTTCTGAAAATGAGTTTAGAACTTATAGAAAATAGTGAGACACTAGGCCTTTTTTATTATTTTAGATTGTTGTATAAGACTCACAGACTGTGCCATTGTTTGGCCCTTCTATTTCTTAGACTATTTGATAAAAAATTATATTGTGCCACTATTGTACTGAGTAGTTTATTTGTAGAACTTCTATAATTTTAATATAATTTTTCTGATTCAGACCATGTCTTGTACTCTTCTTTTTCAGTAAATGTGTATGGGAATTATTTTATGTTATTTGATAAATTACTCAGGCTTTCACCTGTTATTTTGGGACATAACAGATTGTTGAACGACCCTTAAATCATATCCAACAGATAGGTTTACCGTGCCCTTATCTACTTCTTGGCACATCGCCTTAGATTTTATTTTAAATGTTTGCTTCCTCTTCCCTTTCCAAACCCCAACTATAGAAGAAGTTGACTTCTTTAAAAACCTGAAGGTTACTTAGTTTAGCACAATAGGTCCCCCCTTTAATTGAGTTTCCCATAAGGCTGTTACATTGCCAATTTTTGGCATCAATAGTTTCTTTTTCTAGCACACTCGGTGGGACTGCTTTAATGTACTTAAACCTAAAGTGGGTGTATGAGCCATCGATCTGTTACTAGATCCCAAATAGAAAATAACCCTGACTTGTTAGTGCCTTCGCTAGTGATAGTATGAACTAGAACTCGTCCAGTGATGTTTTCATCCCTCCACTAGCCATGTTGCCTATTGCAAACAAAAATTACGTGGCATGGGATGTTGAAATCCCCCTTATAGCACTAGTAGCACCTGTCGTCTGGGCCCCTATCTTGACCTCTACTTTAAAAGCTATACCAAAATTCACCATCGATGGCATGAAAACACCTTCTGAACATCTGAAAGATGTGGCAGACGTGTGTTTGGTGCATTGTGTTACTAATCAAAATATAGTGCTAAGGTTGCTTTTAGCCTCTTTCAGGGGCAAGGCGCTAGATTGGTACCACACTCTACAAGCTAACACTATCAATACCTGGGATTAGCTCGGAGATCCTTTCTATGAAAGATTATTGAATGACGGAGATTGGTCTTCGCTATACCATCAGCTAGCAACCATATAGCGGGCCCCATATAAAGCCATGACTAACTTCAATGCCTGGTTCCACACAACTTGGTAGAGGATCCAGGCTGCTATTCGCTCACTGACAGAGTTGGCTTTCATGTTCTACTTGAAATCCATCAATGCCGACATCTCGATGATGATCTAGTCCCTTGGTGGAACCACTCTATTGGATTCGTGTAACATCACAATCAAAGCAGAGAACAATCTGATTGACACCAAAAATTTGCCGCCTCAGCTTGTTATGCCTATATTTTCAGACATCAATTCCTACCCAAGAAATAACATCTACTAGTGCGCCTGCTTCTCCCCAATCTATGTATACATATCCGAGCACGCCACAAAATACCGCTTCTACATATAATCCTTAAGGATGAAATGAATGATGTCAAACAATTGCTCTGAAGTATCTCAAATGAAGTAACTACCATCAAGTGCAACCAGTCCATACCTCTGAGGGAAACCTACCAAAACTATCAAGGTGAAAGACCCTCCTACCAGTAGAACTAATACCAAGGAGGTATGTGCGTAAATCCATAGGCTCAAACGACTAATCAAATAGTACCAGTGCCTACTCCACTGCAAAATGCTCACCTGAGCTCAAGTAGAGAGATGACCATGGGGCAGAACACTCTCATCAAAGATGTCAATCCCTGGTGCTTCCCCTACGGTGACACACATGCCCTAAAATTTTTTGTGCGGAAACTTACAGCAGAAAGTGGCAGAACAATGCAACCAAGGTGTGGCGTCAAGTTCAAGAGGTTATACATATGCCTCTTTGCAAAGGGAAAACATGGTGCTTACTGCTTAAATGAAAGGAGTGTCCTTGGAAAAATAAAATGACATAGCTCTCGACCACACACTCTTCTCATGGATGGAAGGAGAAGAGGCGATATTCACATATGAGGCATTCACATCGGAGATCCCGCAAGTGCAATCCGACTACAACAGTCACTCAAAAAGGAGATTCATGGGTGAATCGGTCACTTCGCAAACTACAAGTGCCTCCAACCAGACTCTTAGTTCTTCCACAGTTTCTCTACAACCACAACCACACAAGGAGATTTTTATAACTAGGGCTAAGGAGTAGAAGCCTTCAAATCCGCTGCCATTCAATGTGATGGAACAATTGAAAAAATCTTCTGCTAATGTATCCCTTTGGTATATCTTAGGTATTTCAGAGCAGAAGTAATTACTACAAAAGGCCCTCTAGGAAGATGTAGTTATTGAGCCAACAAAGTAATCACTCAAGAGAAAATCTATTGATCCATCACCTCCTACCAAAGTTCTCACAAATAGTACGGAGGAGACATCTACTGAAGTTAAAGAGAAGTCGAAACCCAAGCCCTTTTTTCTAACTCTCATTATGAGAAATAAATTACTGCACAATTCTATGATTGACTCTGGTGCTAGCACCATAGTCATACCCAAGCAGATAGTTGAAGCCTTAGGGATCAGCTATGATCCTTTAAAAATGGGGGTTATGCAGCTTGATGGGAACAAGGTTGAAACTGTGGGTGTCATTAAGAACCTCCCCTTGACTCTATTCTCCTGCCCTAGTATCACAATTCCACAAGATACTGTGATCGTAGATGTTCCTCCCATGTTCAGCCTCTACCTATCCCAAGAATTCACTTCAAAAATAGGCGAGTATGTTTATTTAGATTCGTCTCACTTGATCCTCAAGACCAAGCATGGAGCCAAAATGAAAATAATATCCAAACATTTACATTCGGAACATGTAGCCGATGAATCCATGATCAACTTTGAAGTTGCTCATACCTCTCTCACCAAAGAGAAAATATATGGAACTGAGCTACTAGAAGACCAGAAGGTGACTGGAGACCAGACTGATCAAGAAGAGGTCTTGTTGAGTGAATATATAGACATCATTCCTTTCGGTAACTACCATGCCACTAGACTAGGCACCTATGTCATCTATGATGAAGATCAAGAGATCTCAAAGGTCATGAAGGAATTTGAGAGTGATCAAGCCTCAAAGATGTGGATGCTACACTTCGATGGATCAAGATGTAAAGTTGGTGTAGGAGCTGGGATATGTTTGATATCCCCACACAATGAAAAGACACTAAGGTCCTTTTGCTTCTAGTTTTCTTGTTGAAACAATGAAGATTAATGTGAAGGCCTAGTGCAAGGTCTAAGCCTTGTGGAGCATCAAACGATTAATGGTGTTCAGAGATTCCAAACTAGTAGTAAATCAAGTCCGAGGGATTTTTGCAGTCAAGAATTTTTGCATGCGATCCTATAGACGTCGATTCTAGGACCTGATTGAGGGTTTCGAAGCCTTCAAAATCCAGATAGTGCCCCAAGAACAAAATGTTGATGCAAATCACATGGCTGCAATCGGATCTCAGTTCAATCCTGCCTTTGACCTAATTCATAACAGACACTTTGTATGAGTGATAGTTTGATCGTAAATCCTAGATAATGATTAGAACTAGAAAGTGTTCGAAAGCAATGAACACATTGCCTTATTCATCCAACAGTCATGAGAGTTTACCAACCAACTCCAACTGAAGATTGTCGAGGCCTGCGATGGAAAAATCATTTAGCTAAGGTCTAACAAGCTTCAGAAGAGGTTGGTCACTCTCAAAAACTTGTTCGATTGGGATGATGTGAGAAATGACAAGAGGAGGTTTGTGGCGGACAAAAGCGACTATGTGGACCTCTAGGTCAGAGATGGAAAAAATCTCAAAAGTTGGGAAGGATATTCTACATCATGATATAGAAAGGCTCATCAACAAATGCAAAAAATATGAAGGAGTAATGGCCTGGTTATATGATGACCTCAATGGATATGATCCCAACATCATCCAACATACAATAGAGCTCACAGAAGGTGAAAAAATTGTTCGACAGAAACAAAGGCTAGTAAATCCAAAGATTGAAGCTTTGATGGTGTAAGAGTTGATAAAGCTAATTTAGTCCTAGATCATCTTCTCGATCAAACACAACACATGGGTATCTAACCTGGGTCTAGTTTGAAAGAATGAAGATATCCACCTATGTGTTGATTTTTGGGACCTGAATAGAGCATCCCTAAAAGAACACTACTCGTTGCCTTCTATGGAGTCAATATTGCAAACAGTGGTAGGATCATAAATGATTTCTTTGTTGGATGGCTTCTCTGGTTACAACCAGACCCAGGTCAAAGAAGAGGAATGACACAAAATGATGTTCACTACCAAGTGGGGAAGGTTCGCATATGCTAAAACTCCTTTCAGCCTCTCACATGCGGGAGCCACTTTCCAGCGGGCAATGGATATCGCTTTCAGCGAATTGATCAACAAGATGATCCTAATCTATTTGGATGATCTGATTGTATTCTCTAAGTCTAAGGATGATCATTTTGATCACCTAGAGATGGTTTTCAAAAAATTCTAGGAGTTCGAGGTATCCTTGAACCCAAAAAAATGTGTCTTTAGAGTACCGCAAGGAAAACTATTGCGACATGTAGTGTCCAAAGAAGGAGTTGAAATTGATCCTAAGAGGGTAAAGGCAATCAAAGAGCTTCCCCTACTAATCAAAAAGAAAGGAGTCCAATATATTTTTGGGGAAGGTTAACTTTGTAAGGAAATTTATTTCTGATTTTCTAGGAATAATTAGACCAATCACTCTGATGCTGAAAAAGGATCAATTATTCAAATGGATGAAAGAAGCTAGAGAATCCTTTGAGAAGGTTAAGGATGCTATTTATTCAGATCCTATACTAGTAAATCTAGACCTATCGAAGGAATTCATAATGTATGTATTCAGTAGCAGTTTAAGTATCGCTATTGTTTTGACTCAAAAAGATGATGAAGGAAAGGGAGAACATCCGATGACATTTCACTGCTGGACCTTAAAGGAATATGAGGTGAACTACAAATTCGTCAAGAGGCAACCATTCACAATTTTAAAGGGACTCAAGAAGTTTTGACATCTTATATCTTGCAATAAGGTGATTGTTTATGTCACGCATTCCAGTGTGCGTGAATACATCATGAAAGGAGAAATCACCAAAAAAAGGGCCAATTAGATCACTAAGATCCTTGAATATGACATTGAGGTCAAACCTACAAAGATCATTTGAGGAAAGGACTGTGTGAATATCTGGCACATGACGAGGAAATGGCGGCAGAAGAAAAGCAACCAGAGCTAGTTCTAACAAATGAGTCTGAGTCTGAAGGCTGCTGGCTGGTGGACAGAGTAAGGTTTATGCATACTAGAAAATATTCGCCAAGCCTTCCTTCTCAGAGGAGAAGATTATACAGATTGCAGAATAATGGATATGTGCTCATTGATGGGGTCCTTTTCAAAAGGAACTTCCACGATGTCCTATTGTAGTGTGTCACCATGGAGCAAGCGAAGAAGATCCTCGATACTTTCCACAGCAGTCCTACGGGAAGACACTTCTCTACGAAAACCACAACCATCAAAATCATGTGCGCTGGGTACTTCTAGCCTATGCTATTCAATGACTCATACTCTTTGGTGAAAGCCTGCAAGGAATTCCAATTCTTCACGCCAAGGAGGAAAAACCCCACAATGCCTCTCAACCCGATAGTGGTTGATGAGCCTTTCACACAATGGGGCCTTGATTTCATCAAGATGATCAATCCTGCCTCCATCGTAGGTCATAAATGGATTCTAATAGCCACAAACTACTTCGCTAGATGGACTGAGGCCATGCCCCTAAAAAATGTGACGAAGGCAGAGATTGTAGACTTCCTTGAAGAACTAGTGATGAGATTCGACCCACCAAAGACCATCATTTTCGACAATGCCAAGGCTTTCCTAGGCTCTAAGGTATGTGAATTTGCACTCTTGCACAACATATTCTTGAAAACATCATCAAATTACTACCCACAGGGGAACGACCTGGCCGAGTCGACTGACAAAAATTTAGTCAGACTCATTAAAAAGATTGGGTCATAACATTAGAGAGAATGGCATAAGAACCTTCAGACAACACTTTGGGCGGACCGCATAACTCATGAGGAAGACCTTAAGACTTCGTCGTATGAGTTAGTATACGAAAAGGAAGCACTATTTCCTTTTTTGATGGAGATTCTTGTACTATAGTTGCTCAAATCGCTCGAAGTTAAAGAAAATGACGCCATGGAGGTTTGGTTAGCTGAGTTGCTGGAGGTACAAGAACAAATGGAAAAGGCCCTGATAGCCATGTCCAACTGCCAGCAAGTGGTTAAGAGATGGTTCAAAAATAAAGCCTCATACCAAGGTCTAAAGTGTGGGGACCTAGTATTAAAGTTCAATGAAAGGGACACGAAGCCTGGCAAACATGGAAAGTTTGACAGTCTATGGAAAGGCCCTTTCAAGATAATTCAATGCAAACAACACAACACATTTGAAATAGAAAACATGGAGCAAGAAGCATTGAGTATTTCGGTTAACGAAATTCACCTAGAATTGTTTAATTAAGCTTTAGTATTATTTCGCCAATGTAAATATGTAAGTATTGTAATTATTTTCCTTTGTGTTTTTTGCTGGCCGATCTTTCAATAAATTCCACAGTGCAAGGGAGCAAGAAAATAGATATAACCCATTATTGTAAGAAGCACAAAGGGGTAACTTGCAACCCATGAAGCAAAAAAATAAACTCATATGCAAAGAAATGAAATAAAGAGAGCCCATGATGCAGAATATCACAAAAACAAAATGTACAGTGGCTTAATATATAAGTGATATATTCATTATATATATGCTTCAATAAATACATTTTCAAAATAGATCTAAGGCCATACATTTAAAAGTATATCTATATATATTCTACAACTTCTTCATATACATGTACGGTAAATCCTTTTTCTAGGCATATATACAAAAAAAAAGTATAAAAGCATTGAGACTTTAGTTGGCAGGAGGAGCAGGATCATTTTCGGCAGCAACATTTGGAACATCTTCATCATTAGGATTGTTGTCATCAATAGGATTGTTGGTAGGAGAAGCAGCATCATTCACAACAACATCATCATTCACAACGGTGAGAGCGTTCACAACAACGATAACTAGTGGTGGAGGCAATACCAGGTTCTTGAAGTCGGTGTACCGTTCCATGTCATAAAACAATGACAACTAGTGGTGGAGGCAACACCAGGTTCTTGAAGTTGGTATACCATTCCATGTCATAAAACAACACCATGTTGTAGTAGTGCAACAGGAAGTGACATGCATAGGTGGGCCTTTGACGGTGCTCATCTTGTGAAAGGATGTGAAACCCACTCAAAAATGGCACCCACGACACCACAGTGTCTTCTTCAATGTTTTCAGAGGTCACTCACTGTGGGGATGCCCAGGTCATACATTGCATTCGCCACAATCTCGCCAAGGCCTCCTAAGTAGTGCTTCAAAAATATTTCCAGCAGAAGGCAAAGAATCATTGGCTTGGGAACCTAGATATCAAGCAGAGATGTGAAAAAATGAGAATAGATGTTGGTATTGACTTTTTACTTATCTTCATATTCCACACAATCTCGGCCCAACACCCACTTCATGGTTATGATAGCCAGTGAATGGTGATTCTCGGTCATTCTCTTCAGTTGCCTATTCGAGATTTCACCTAGGAATGTTATCTAAGACTTGTTGCAAACTAACCTAATTGGGGTATTCATGGTACTAATCTTTGCACAACTACCTAGGTCTAGCTCTACGCAAATGCAAATTCTATTCAACTTCCTAATGCTAATTCTAGCTAATTGCCTAATACCAATTCTTGCTAATTGCTAAGTGTGATTTTTCTACTATCTTAGGGCCTATTTATAGAAATATGCGAGGTAGCTGCATGCCATAAGCATGATGTTAATCAAGTACCAACTAAAAAATCCCACTAGAGCTTACTCGAAATTCCCACCCAGTTGCATTTGCTAGGTATGATTTACTGCATGCAAAATTACTAAGAGCTAATTGTTTAGCATAAGTTGGTGGTAGTCCCAAGTGATCGCTCATACAGATGGGTGTTGATGTTTCATGATGCAAGCATGTTTCGGCCTTCGAGGCAGAACTCAAATCTTTTCAAGGTACTCATTGCATTTGGGCTTAATCATTCTTTCAAGATATTAATTGCCAAGCATGCAAAGTTTTATATGCTTGCAATCGCTAGCTCAATTTCCCAAGAAAATTGCACCAAAGGACATGTTTACTAGCTTTTATTATGAACTCTTGTCTTTTCGAAAGGGCAAGTAATTCATTTTGCATGGGCAAAAAATCTGGCGGTACATGCTGAATTTAATGCAAAAAATTACCATCATTTCTAACTTCGGTCAAGAAAAAGTTAAGTTTGCATGAAAAAGCTAAATGGTGCAGAAAGCTTCTTGAATACGTAAAATAATTTTTGAGTGCAGAATTGCTGAGAAAACCCAAGTGTGGTGCAAAATATTAGTGGAGCATCTAAGTGCAGGAAATAGCTATAGGAGATTCACTACTCAGGGGTGGGTTGAACCCAAAATGAAAGGCAAGAATTCATCTGGGTTTGCGTTCATCATAGAGCCTTGCATAGTGTTTTAGGTTCCACTCATACCAAACCAGTGTGCTTTCTAAGGAGAAGAATATAGAAGAAATCAAAGCAAACAGGTTTGGAGAAATAATTGATGCACTACGCTTGAGCGAGTCCAACCTAAACAAATAACAAGGGTCCATCAAAAATTGCGTTTAGTGCAAGCCTTGCGTTGGTGTTTTTTGTTTCGATTCCATTTGTCCAATCCTCATGCGTTTTAAAGGAAAGTGATTTTGCAGAGCAGAAAGAATGGAAGAAGCCCAAATTTCTCAAACAAAAACACAAGGAGAGACAACACAAAGTTTGTTTGATGCCATGTGTGTAGTACCAACTATCTATATCTTTGAAGACATCTCTTACGCTTTGCCTGGGATACCAGAGAAGCCACAGTGGGTAAAAACATGGGCCTCAAAGAAGCAAAAAACTCACAAAGAGTAGAGCCGAATAAAGGAAATATGGGATAAAATTCACAATCCCATCCTCGAAAAGAACCCTAAGACTCTTAGTGAAGTGGCTTATGAGAGGATGAAGAAAAATAGCGACCCAAATTATTTGGCGCAGAAGCAATGGTTCAACGGACTTCCATTATAAATGGTCTCGTTTGTGCACTACTGCTTGGAGCTAGTCGACGAGGCCATTAATCATTTCAACTCGGATATGAACACCATCGAGGGACGAGAGCTAAGAGTTAATATTTGCGCAAAAGGTATCTGGAACATGTTGTGCATCCCTAAACAAAGCTCCAAAGTATACAAGATGGAGTCATTCACTCTAGCAAAGGGGGAGAAAATATGGAAAACCAGAGATTTTTCTCTAGATTTTTATAACGAAGAAACCAAAAGGTCTAGGGAAGATCAAAAAAAGCCACCACAGATTTCGGCAGCACACATTGCTTTCCCCGTAGATGTGCAAGATGCCTTCTCAATGATGGAATTTGTTTGTGGCTTAGACATCGACAAATATGTTTAGGAATTTCAACTGGGCTTGGGGTTCTAGTTGTGCAAGCAACATTCCCTTTTCTGGTATGACGTCATAGAATTCATCATCACGGAGATGTTGAGCTAGATAAGGGAATACATGACACAACATAGGTTAAGGTTTCCTTCTTTCCTCGCCCATATGTTTTTGCATCATAACTCTGAATTCTTTAGAAAACATGTGAGGTTGACTATATTTGATGAAAATCAAAGGAGAAGGCCAGCTTCTGTATGGAATCCTCTCATCTCCTCAACTTATGATTATTATGCATTTTCAGATTATGTCTTGACTCCAATTCTATAAGATTTGAGTGAGGATGGCGGTCTTTATGAACTCACCTTAGACCAGATAGAGTATATGTAGAATTTCACTCTGAAATGCAATTGGTTTCTCAAAGAAGATTTCACATTCATTCAGATGCGTGACTTTACCAAGGAACCATTCTAGCTTATGATATGTCTCACAAATCAAGTGCTGGCCCTCAAATTTTCTGCCAAGTATCTGTTGGCTTTCAGTTGTTTTGTGGTTTGTCCTTGATGTCAATTTCTTTTGTGATCTATATCCTTGATATCAATAATTGCAACATTGATTATGCAGTTCTTTGTAATTCACATTGATTTCTCAGTTTATTTGCAATCACATGTTATAGTTACAGGTCTTTGATTCAGTTTTTCACAGGTATATGGCATTCTACAAGTTTATGACACTTTATGACAGATTTTTGTTTTCAGTTTGAGCAGATCAAGGCATATGTTTTATGTCATTACAATAATGCATTAACTGACTTATCATGGTTTGGTGTATAAGGTGGAATACCTTGATACAAGGTTCTTTGTATTTGATCACATTGTCTCCAAGGCCTTGATGGTTTAGGTTCAGGTATATTCAACAAATATATTATTTCAATTTGATCTTGGTTTCATTAATTGTTATCAGGATGATCTTGGCATAAGATGTCTTTATCTGGTTCATATTTCCATGTATGACTTTGGCTTACTTTTGATGGTAATCATGTTACTCACATTATACATGGCTTTGACTTGGCATTGTTAGTAATTAGGTTCTTCATATTTCAAATGGGATATGGTTTGCATTATACATCACATAGTGTATTTTGGCTTACACTCGGGCTTACCATATTACATAAAGTTCATATGAATTTTTATTTGTATCGGCTTTGAAAGATAGTCGACATTGACTATTACAATAAGATAATTGGCATATGATAAAGGGCTAAAGGTTTTGGCCTTTGATAATGTTTCATACTATCGGTTTTGGTTTAAATGTTGAAATCACATTTATCGGGCTTCAAAGACTTATGCATTGTAGCCGACAATGGCTAAAGTTTAAATGTTACATACATTGGCCTTTGGTGATTAAAATATAAGCCATTTAAATGGCTATCAGTTTTCGTGTGAAATCATATATCTGTCGGTTTACATTATGTGATTTTAAGTTACTTTGACAGTCACCCCGTGACAAGCATATGATCACTTTGGCAGTGACAAAAAATGTGGCAGTTTATTTTGGTGATGTGTATGTGCCAACTCATCATAAGGTCAATTTTTTATTATGGTTGAGAGGTTGACTTGGTAGCGACAACATTATAGGTATCTCGGACTAAAAAAACATATTCATTGTGTTTTGTTCGGACTCCAAATGATTGTTTTGTTTGACAAAGGGAAGTGTAAATCTTTTCGAAGAAGATAGTTGAGAAACCCTATCCACCATCCAAAAATTGCAGAGCTAGTATTGAGACTTTGGTGAACTCTTGTTCGTGCTAGCTGAAATGAAGGAAGGAATTGCAAGGTAGTTGTTTGTTTTGCAATTGGAAATGAAGGTATTCTTGGTGAATTGTATGAGATTTATGTTTTCCATTTGGCTGACATAAAATAAGGTAAAATCTTGACAATATCTATGTCATTTCAAAATGAATATTGAAAAACGGTTTGTAATAAAAAAAATAGTTATAGATAACTGCATTTTTCAGTTTTGGTTACTCGAGTTTGAGCTTGAGAGTTTTGATGATTTACACAAGTTTCATTGTTTATTTAATCATGGATTTCCACCATTGCTCAATGAGATATTGAAAGGGGAATTTATAGAGTTACAATTGTGTTGTAAGAAAAAGAAGAAGATGACATTATAAGACTTATCTTTAACAAATTTGTGTACAACAATTGGTAGTATTGAATATCTTTAAAAGATGAGTTCTTGAGAGAGGAATGTGAAGCTTCAAACACATTGAGTAAAAGTTGTATTGCATTGAAAATATTTATTATAATTATCATATTGTTGTATTTTAGGAAGATGTTGTCATTTCCATACAACATTCTTCAATGAACTTAATATAGATATTCTTAGTCTTCTATTGAAATTCTAGAGTTGCAAAATCTGCACTTCTAGGGTTCTGATAGGATATTATAATTGTAGTGCATTAAAAGAAGTTGGTGTGTCTTGGAATGGGTGTTCCTAAGTTTGTAAGGAGTTGGTGTTTCTTGGAATGGGTGTTCCTAAATCTGTGAGGGGTTGGTGCTCTAAATTCTGCCTGTAAGGCATTGTAAACAAAGGTTTTATTTAAGCTAGTAAGAAATCATTTTGGAGTAGTTTTTCTACCCCAAGAGGGTTTTCCACTCATCAAATTCATTGTCTTATTGTGTCATTGCTTTGTTATGATAGTATTGCAAGATTTTTATTCTTGTCCTCATCAGTTCAATATTGAATGGTTGTCTTTACATTTTTGCAAATGTTTATACTGAAGTTGTCCAGTTAATGTTATGATTTTTTTTCCAAGAGAAAACTATTTCAATGTATTATTCATATGCTTAGTTGATGCCCAAGTCAAGTCTGCTTCTCAAATTATCATTTTTTTTCTTGGTTTAATAGTGAAAACTAAATTAAAAAAATATATTGTGGTTTTCATAAATCATTGATTCTGCCCCCCTCTTAGTGATTTCGGTCTTCCAATAGTATCACTTATTGACTATACTTTTTAAGAAATAACTAGCCAAGAAGAAAGGATTTTTCATTTGCCCGCTAAGCTTTAAAATAGTGGTTATGGCCAAGAATCAGATACAAAAGATGCTAGAGGCGAAGCTGGCTCATCTGGGGCTAGTATGAATTTGTGATAAATGGCATTACAACCCTGACAATGACTTACCAAATGAACATGTCAAGGAAACACACAACCCCCAGCCTTACTGGGAGAAGTGTCAGAACCCACTAAAGGATCAGGATGATCTATTGGTTGACCTAGTTCATATTCCAACCAAGGATAATAGGTCGCCATGGATTAGGTTCTACTTCTGGTCAAAAAGTTATAATGAGAAGCGTCAAATCAGGGCCACTCTTCACAATAATTTGATAAGGAATTTCAATTGGAGCGAGGAAAAAATTAGGGATTTATGGATTTACCGACAAGAAATCCAATGCCTTGATGCCCCTTATGAGAGCGTAGAGGCAAATGAAAGGTTCGATAAATTGTGGAATGATACGCATATTGATTCTGATGCAAGTTATGATGAAGATATCGACCCGGAGGAGGCCAAAACATATACTGAGAAAGGAAAGGATAAGGAAATAGAAGTATAGACGAACCCGTTGCAGCCAAAAGAGAAGGTGACAAAGCAACCTATCAAGCTTTCTTCAAATGTGCGAGTGAACATATCGTGTGCGAGGCCCTCATTGACTCGCACCTGGACTGCAAAAAGAACTAGAACAACGTTGCAACAACAATTAGAGGCTATAGATGTAGAAGACTCACCACCTATCAAACGGTAACACATAGAGGAGGCTTCTGGAGAGAGGTCACATGAGCTCGCAAAAAGCTAGGGATAACAATCATCTACACCGTAGGTATTTTTCGTTCCCTCTTCTCTTGCTTCACAATCTTTAGTTTCTCCTGTTGTGTCCATGGCACCCCTCACTTCAAGTGTCGGCCCTTCCTTGTCCACTTCTACTACAATGGTCATGGGAGGCTTCTCATGATTCTCTTAAGTAGGACCATTTTAGTTTACTCCTCCACGAACCTTCCCACCTTTCACCTCGACCTAGTCCGCGTCTGCTATCACTTCGCATTTTGCCTTGGCGTCTGCCATTGATACCCCTCTTGCTACTACTGTGTGGACCCCAACCCTGTTTTCCTAGTAGATGGAATCCACCATGACTTATCTTCCGCCACCACTTCCCTTGATTCCTCCTGTGGGTTCACAATCTAGGCTTTGGCATATTCCTCCTTTCTCCTTGAAAACTATCAATCTTTTGAGGAAGAAATCACCCAGAACCTTTACCCTCTCGTTCCCTTTCACCCTTCCTCTCAATGCACCTTTTGTAGGTGGACTCATTCGGTCACCAATAGAATTTTTGTCGAAGGGTGATAAAACAAAATAGGCACGGGCTATCAAGGTCTAGAAGAAAAAGGCCAAGGATGCTAAAAAGCCAGCAGAGCCAAAGGTGTAGACTATTTTCAATGAGGCTCAATAATCATTGTATTTGTAACCATGTACCCGACCATCATCAAAGTGCAAGGAGAGATGCAACCCAGTGATTACAAAATGTACACCATGGGAATCAATTTGAGGATAGCTCATCCACAAGACAAAGTTGATCTCATGGAGGAGACAACGGGTGGCGACCACCGAATTCCTCAAGTCCAGTCGCCAGCTGAAGAAGAAAGAAGAAGAGCTAAAAATTATCAAGGAGAAAATTGAGGTCTTGTTGGCAAAGGACAAAGAAAGGGATGTTAAATTTGCATGCCTGTCTTAGCAAGCCGAAATAGAGTAGGCTAAAATTTGGGAGGAACTTGCAAAGTTCCAATCCTATGAATCCAACCTGGTCGCTGAACTACAATGAAAAAATCAAGAATATCAGGACTAGTTGGCTCATATGGAGCAGGAGATGCAATGAAAAAATGCAGATTTTTACCATCAACATCTTCAATTAGAAAAATAGATGTTGTAGAAGGATGTGGAATTTGAGGACTGACAGACTTAACTGGAGAATGAAGTCTAGGTAATGAATTCTTCCCTCGAGAGGGAATCAACAAACAAAGAATGGGCCAAAGAAAGTTGGCTCGTAGAATCAAGAACCCTGCAGGGACAACTTTCGACCGTAAAAAGAGGATTGTGGAACTCACATAGGATGTTGGTTCAAAGGATGTGAAGATCAATGCTTTGAAGAATCTACCCCAACCCCTTGCTACCCAGTCAGACCTCCTTCGAGTAGCCCAGTGGCTATATGTTTCATATTAGGAAAAGGTCAAAACCTTCTATCCGACTCTCCAGCTGACACTCCAATTCATGGCGGAGGAAACTAGTTTAGGCAGGGATGTTCAATGAGAGATTGAGCGGTTCCTACAATCCATCATAGAGAAAATTCCCAAGGAAAAAAAATTGTTGGATAAGTTATACATAGTCCCAGATGAAGACTTAGAAAACACAGGGATTAGGGACCAGAAAGTCGCTGCCAAAACAATGAACAAGTTCATCCACTACCACATAGCCATCTTCCACACTAACGAGTGCCCTGCCACACTAGACCAAACCATGAATAGCATGTGAGCGAGGTTCTCCCAGCTAAATCATATGGGCTTACCTTCCCCATTTCTTTCAGATGAATCAGTGGCCACAGTGGAGCAGACTGTGGTGAAGATTGAAGAGAAGTAGTAGGACACATCCACTTTTCAGAGCTTCAGTCAACCCCTTACTATAGAATATATTTACGGTGTCACCCATCCAATAGCGCGACTTCTCTTCCAACTTGAGTCTTGGGCCGGTATATCCACGATGCTACCATATAAAGAAATGATTGATCTGTACAAAGCATAAGAGAATCTACGTGACATATCGATTCCATTCGAGGTCGACTGGCTACCTCTATAGATTTCTCTCTCCAATATTTGATTGTGTCACCCCATGGATGGGACTCTAGTTTGCGAACTAGAAATTTTGGGTTACTCGTTTTGCAAGTGAAATGCCCCTGGTAGTCACCAAAAGTTGTGGACATAAATTCGTCGAGCTCCCTTTGGGTGGTTTTTGGTTTTGCTTTGTCCCAACCTGCACCCCATCTATTTGAACATCATTGGGCCCCTTTTAAGGAACTTTATCTGTAGCCACCACGCGCCCGTCAAGTTCTCTTCATAGAAACTCCTTGCTTCACTCTCCTAACAACTCTCACCATGCATCCACATGTCAACACTGCAAGTACTTCAATTTTTATTCCCTTCGCTTCCCTATCGAGCCACATCCGTGTGCTACGTAGCATCTATCCGCATTCACTTTTGGGCGTACCTTGGTCAGCACTAATAATGAAGAATTCTCCACGTGTCTTCCCCGCACAAATTTTAATCTCAAGATGAAAAAAATGAACCGCATGCTCTGACTTTCCACCATGTGTCTCCTCCATAGGGATTCTATCAAAGGGAAGGATGGAACGATCAATGGGTTGCACCACATTTCCATGTGTCCTAATCGACTTCATGGATTAGCGACACATGTTTGGTAGAGAGTTGTTGCTTCTACGTTGGGACCACTGCCATCATTCATAGGGGATGCATCTAGTTCGTAAATAACCACGTTTCATGCTCAAAATATTTTCTATTGCAATGACCAAAGGAAATCATTTCTCTGGGCATTATTATTCATGATGAAAGAATATTTTATGTTACTAGCCCACTAGGTGGTGGGATTTTTATCTATGTATATTGCTTCTTCCTTCCGAAAATGAGTTCATAACTTACAAAAAATAGTGAAAGACACCAAGCCTTTTGTATTGTTTTAGATTGTTGTATAAGACTCACAGACTATGCCATTGTTTGGCCCTTTTGTTTCTCAAACTATTTGATAAAGCATTATATTGTTCCACTATTGTACTGAGTAGTTTATTTGCAAAACATCTATAATTTCAATATAATTTTGTTGATTCAGACCATGTCTTGTACTCTTCTTTTCAATAAATGCGTATGAGATTGATTTTATGTTATTTGATAAATAAATTAGACTTTCATATATGATTTATGTTATTCTGGGACATAGTAGATTGTTGAATGACCCTTAAATCATATCCAAAAAATAGGTTTACCATGCCCTTATCTACTTCTTGGCGCAACGCCTTTAGATTTTATTTTAAATGTTTTCTTCCCCTTCCCTTTCCAAACCCCAACTACAGAAGAAGCCAACTTCTTTAGAAACCCCAAGGTTACTCAGTTTAGTGCAATAGGTTCCCCCTTTAATTGAGTTTCCCATAAGGTTGTTACCTTGCCAATTTTTGGCATCAACAGTATCGAAACTATAGATCTAACTGCGACTTGTCAAAATCTTACATATACATAATGCTATATAGGCTCAATTCATTTATTAACAATACCTAGTACTTAAACATATACTAAGTACTTGTAGATAGGATTAGGTCTTTCCATATATACAGGCTATTATGAGCTACTTATACAAATTTTTAAATTGGCATCCACATTACTATTTTGCTTGATATTTTAGCATTTATATAAAAAGGAATGCAACAAACTTATACATGACCCTTAGAATTTCTTGCTTTCACTACAAGATTCCAATTCCCTCCAACCCACCAGCTACACTACTATTTTTCTTGATATTTTAGTATTTATACAAAAATGAATGCAACAAACTTATACATGACCCTTAGAAGTTCTTTCTTTCACTACAAGATTCCAATTCCCTTCAACCCATCAGTGTTTCAACAACAATTTTTTCTTTATTTGATATGACTTCCTTAATTACATAGTCTTCATTAGTGTGCAGTCTGGGGCCTTTAATCTCCTAGTTCATCTTTTTTCCTTCAGATTTCTCATTAAATTATTTTTGGAAAGATTTTAATTCCTTCATAAAAATGGATGGATTAGACTAGTTATGTTGCCATGTGTGCCCATACTTTAACTCATTTTGTTTGATAAGTACACTACAATCTCTTAGCACCCTCAGGAAGTTGCCTTCAAAGATCTCCATTGTAACAATGACCTAAATTGTATCATTAAACATAACGAGTCTTTTTGAAGACTCAATAAACATCCTCCAATGCCCATTGAATTTATCCTCATTTCTTGCCTTCTAAATATGCCAAAGAATTTTATTAGCCAAATAATTCCAAAAAAAATTACCATCTTTTTGTGATTTATGCCATTATTGATTAAAACATCTTTTCAATTAGCATTTCCATTTTTATCCTAGATTAATCGATTATTGAAAAATAGTTTCCATATCTCAATAGCATAAAAACAATAAAAAAGACATGCTTAATAGATTCAAGGATCCTTCTTATACTATAGATCTCGATATTAGAGTGATTCATTTCAAAAGAAACCCTTTGAAGCAATAGTAACCATCTAAGACAATATTTTTGGGATCAAGCACATTGGACCAAACAAAATTAAAAACTTTTTGCAAATATTTGTTGGCCATATTTCTCTTCCAAGCTTTATTTAAATGATCAATTAATGACTCAAATTGAATTAACTATTTGTATATTTATTTGGTTTGCACATTAGCTAAAGGGGTACTATCCCTCAATTTAAGGTATTTTGGAAGATCACTTTCAGGCTTGAAATTAGTAAGGGGGGGGATATTATTACAGGCAAGTCATTTAGGACATAATAGGTTCTTATATTGGATTGGGGGACACTAAATTTCTCTCTTAAAAACTCTCATTCCTTCAATACCCCATCTTTCAAGATATTTTCAAATATTTAGATCCCATCATGGGCCCACTTCTTGGCAACTCAGCTTTGGAGGAGTACAAGAGGTTTCCAATTATTCTCTAGATTCCACCAGATGGACCTATTGAGATCCAAAAAATTGTTATTATGCACCTTGAAGTGGGGGTTACTAATTTTATCTTTGATTAGTTTCAAATCCTTCCAAATGCTTCTAAAAACCATTTAACCAACATGGTCTATTGGATGTTTGGTGATGAGAAGATCATTGAATGGTAACATTTTCCAGGACTTAGCTTGTTTAGGAATTTCCAAATGAATATTCTTTTCCCTTTTCCATCTAGCTTGTTCTTTTTTCTTTTCCCTTTTCCATCTAGCCATAGGAAATTCCAGATCTTTTTATGGATATCACTTACTTGGTAACTGCTGAAAAATCACACAGAGGTAAAGTAAATGGTATATGATGAAAAAATCTTTTGGATAACTTGGATTTTGCTAGCTAATGATAGGTATTGCATTTTCCAACTATCCATTTTCCTTTCATTTTTTCCTTAATCCAAAGCCATATCTCTTTTAAACATGGAATGATTCTAAAGAGGATCCCAATATATCTGACTTTCTTGTGAGGACCTCCCCATTGGAAATCAATTTTTTGTAACCAATTTGGAGGAGCTTTTGTCCATCCTAGCATGATGGGTTTTGCACTGGAGCTATTTTCTCTTGAAGCCCTATAAAATAGATTGAGTTTGAACATAAGATTGTAAGTTTCCTTATAATTCTAAAAATATTTCTAAAAATATTGTTATATCATTAGAAAATTGGATATTCATGAGCTCACTATTGTTTGGCAGAGTTAAGCCTTTGACTTTGGGGTAGACACAAGTGTCTCTTAGAAGGAAGTGGATTGCATATAATGAAATTATGAAAGGATAGGTGCTAGGGGGCAACTCTACCTCGTGGACCTTTCTAGAGTGAATTTTTAAGACATGGATCCATCTACATCCACTTGGGGAGTTGAATCCCTTAACAATGCATCAACCATGCTGCATAATAGGAAACCTAAATGGTTCTAATTCTACTCTCAAGAAGGCCCATTCCACTCTGTCATAGGCTTTTTCAAAATCCAAAAAAGCATGGCATAATTTTTCTTTGAGATTTTTGACCAGTTCACTGCTTCCCAACTAGTTATAAGATTCTCAAGAATGTATCTTCCTTTGATGAATCCTATTTTGATGTTTATAAATTTAGGAAGTATTTCTATTAGCCTCATGGCTAATTATTTTTCCAATATTTTATAAGAGGCATTTAGTAATGTGGTTGGCCTCCAATTTTTTATCCCCATCCTTGGGTAATAACTTCATAAGACTCTTATTTATGTTTTCCCCAAGGGAGTATTTATTTAAGGCTTCTAGGTATACTTGATGTAGGTCTTCACATATCAGATCCACCAAGGTCTTATAAAATTCAACATATAGCCCATCTAATCCTAGAGACTTGTCATTGTTCATGAATTTAATAGCTTTCTTAATTTCCTCCTTAGTGATTCCCCCAAAAAAGTATGGTTGCATCTTCACTGCAAATTTTCTTAGGGATCACATTCTTGATGAGAGCCCTAGCATTATGTCCTTCCTCACTATTTCCTTTAGAAGAGAATAAGTCATTATAGGAGAGAAAGAATTGGTTTAGGATATCCTCCTACTTTGAAAGGAGAGACCCATTATGGAATATTTGATCAATCTGCTCTCTCACTCCCTTCCCCTTTATGTATCTAGAGAATAATTTCAATCCTTTATCCCCATTTGTTAGCCAGCTAAGTTTGGCTCTAATTTTTAAGCCTCGTATCTTGTGTGTCTCTATTCTTCTTAATAGATTTTTAGACCTATTAAGTTCTTCACTTAGCTTCTCATTTAGAAGGTCATTTTGAATATTGGATTATGTCTTCCATAGCTCATCTTGAAGGTAGTTTTCCTCTCTCCTTCTGTCCATGACTTATTTTTTCCAATGATTTGAAATATAATTTTCCATCCATTAATTTTTTCCCCCATCTCTCCACTACCCCTAGATCCTTTATCATCCATTTATTTATTTCTCTTAGTGTGATTATGGCTGCCTTGCAGTCATTATCTTTAGCAAGCTTGTATTTAGTATAAAATCTCTCTTTTTTTACTCTTTTTTCCTAGCAGAGTTTAATATTAATCTTTCTTTAGTTGGGTGATGATCAAAGAGGGCATAAGGATACACCATTGCACTGTGCCCATAATTTATGGGGGTGAAGCTTAGCCAATATTTATTTGCATAGAATCTATCTCTAGCCTGATATAAATCCTTTTCACCCATTTTTGTGTGTTACACTAGGTGTACCAGATGCCATTTCTAAAGCCTTTTCTTCCTTCCATTGGGTCAATGAGGTTGAGTTTGGATTCAATATTTTCCAATAGTGTTTTTCATTGCCCTTCCAATTAGTGTCCAATCCACCTTTCTTGTCCTATTTTTTTTGTTTCATATTGAAATCACCCCCAAGTATCTAGGGGATGTTAGGTAGGCATACTAGCCATTTCCACAATTCATTTTTTTTTTTTTTTCATTTGGGGCGTAGATGGAGCATATGCCAAACTCGAAGGCTCCAATTATGTGGCCTAGACAACTCTATTGTAGGGGGAGGTTCCAAATATTGTTAGTTGTTGGCTCCAACACTCGGCCATTAGAATAGCAGAGCCACCCCTTCCCCTATTATGGTTAGTGAAAAGGAAAGAGAAGTTGTTCCAAATAAACTTCATGTTTGTTTTAAGAGGGAAACTAGTAGCCTTAACCTCTTGGAGGAGTACAAATTATTTGTTTTTCTCCAAATTTAGAGATCTTTTAGCCATGCATTTCTAGCAAGGGAATTCCAGACCCCTTACATTCCATGATGTGCAATTAAGGTTGATTATTGACAATGCTTGGGTTTTTCTCTTTATT
Organism: Sequoiadendron giganteum; assembly: GCA_007115665.2. Lineage (NCBI taxonomy): Eukaryota > Viridiplantae > Streptophyta > Pinopsida > Cupressales > Cupressaceae > Sequoiadendron > Sequoiadendron giganteum. The sequence continues at coordinate 298,306,215 of CM021106.1, forward strand.
TAATAGCTCAAAGTATTTTGGAGAATTTTCTTCACTTTCTAGCCTCTTTGAGGTAGACATAGTAAGGACCAAACTTGTCTTCTTCCTTTTGTTTTAAATCTATATTTATGTTGCCCCTACCAAGGGTGATCACCATGCCTTTCTTCCTCCCCCTCCATTTTGGTATAGATGGAGGAAATGCACTAGAGTCATCTTGAACCCTTCAAAGGGCTTTTTCATTATCTAGACATCCAATAGAATCGACTGGTTCAATGGTACTTCCTTTTTCCATCCCTAGTTCCTTTTCAAGACCATTTCACCCATTATACCATTTATTTATTCTTTTGTTTGGGGATTTATGGTTACATTTCAGAGACTAGGTTATCTTGTCTTAAATTTTATTTCTTACTATCAAACTTTCTTCCAATATGTTTGTCATGATTTTTTCAAAGTTTCATTTAATATTATCAAGATTGTTATCGGTGTTAGTCATGGTGAGTGTTTCCTTTGAGATTTTGCATCCAACATGATATTAGGCACTCTTAGGGCATTATCACTTATTTTCCTATCACCTAATATACTATTAAGATACACCCTTGAAGCATTTCTTATGTTTGGGTTGACAGATGCTAAATATGTGCTAGTTCCCTAGGGGTACCTATTACACTATTGCCTGAGTTTAAATTTTGAGATAATATTTTTCACTCTAGAGGAGTTATTGTGAGAATATTTACTTACAATTTCATTCACACACATTTATTTTGAGAGGGAAAATCTGTATTTTTAATAAAGACTTCCACATCTTCAGGTTCCCTTTCAGATTGGTTTTCCATTTTTATATTATTTATAATTTTTTCAAAACAATCTGTTGTGCATTTTTTCATAGCCACTATTTCCACATCAATTACTTGATTTGAAGATTGAGTATTTTTTATTTCTTTAACTCTCGAAATGGTTTCAATTTCCTTAATAGTGGTAGCAGAAGTGTTCCCATAAAATAGCTCTTCCTCCAATAGAGGATCAAAGGAATTTCTAATCAACAAATCCTCTTGATTTATAGAAACAAGAAGTTCTTCATCATGTGATTTGGGGAATTTAAATCTATGGTTTCTAAGTTCTTTTTTGGAGAGGACAAATCACTTCCCTCCACCAAAAATTTGTATTTTTTTGTCAACCTAGATTACTATAGTCCTCCCCTTCGAGTTTGGAGGGGATGATTTTTTTGAAACATTCTCACTGGCTTCCCCATTTGGAACCCTAATATTCATTTGGATACCTTTAGAATTTGAAATTTCAGCGTTGGCATTCTAGGCACCAACTTATTCACACTAGTGGGCATGGTGGTGTTTTTTTTTGGGTTTTTACAAATGATGGGGTAATTCTTCTGAATGTACCCCTCCGACCTACAAAGATAGAAATCATTTATCCTACCCAAAATTTTGATAGGCCATGAGTGATCATAATCATTACTTGAATTACTTTTATGGCCTCTGGTATTTCCACACCAGAGGTTAGTAAAATTATGGAACAACATTCATGTCCTAGAGGGTCACTCTCGACATGTCAACCCTAATCACGTTTCCCACAAGCCCCAAAATTTTCAAGATGAAAAACCATAGGTCTAGTGGGATGTTTCTCAATAGAACCCACCTAGGGCATGACAATGCCATTATTTCCTTTGTATTAGCCTCATGAGACCAGGACAAAGTTCTAAAAACACTCTTACCAACATTCCAATAAGTTTTCTTTAGGACTTTTTCCTGCATTTCATGATCTTTTAAGAAAATTAAGAACAATCCACATTGTATCATTCAATAAAAATAAATAGAAACACCTATTTTTTTTCCAAACATTAATGAGCCTTTGTTAAGAAACTTCCTTGCAAGTAAATTTTTGGAATCAATAGTGACCATAAAAATGGAAATATTACTTAGTTTAATTCTTTCAAATTCAATGGCTTACTTCATTTCTTTGTTAGGAATTATAACCATTTCTTCTGGGTTGTTGAAGGAACACTTATCTTGTTCCTCGCCATCACTTCTAGTTCCCTCACTTTCACCATTGGAGAGAGAAATGAATTTAGCATCCACAATGACAAAGAGATTATCTTCAACCACCATATCCCTAAAATATTTAAGACCATCTAGCTCTTATAGGGCTCCTGAGGTATTTTCAGGGAAGATGGGGAGTTGTGGCCCCTCCATTAAATATCACAAAGAATCAAATAATATTTTACATAGATGAGCATAAAATCCAAGCCAAAGACAAATCCACACACATGTAAAGGCCCAAGAAATAAACTAAAATCAACGAAGGTAGAGAATGAGGAATAAATTCATTGGTACGAAGGTTCAAACCTTTGTAGGGGAGGGTTGTCCTCCCCCACTACTGCCTACTGATCAAATCCCTAGCCTGGGACCATGTGTACTCCAAATCCTCCTCGTAGGAAGAGGTTTCACCTATTCTTGCTTCATAAAATTAGATTTGATGGTTTTATGACTATTTTTATATAATTGTATCATAAATATATTCAAAATATTTTTCAAAAATATTAAAAAGCTATTTCATAATTAAGACTAGTTTTAAATTTTACTTATATATAAAAATATTTATTGCAAATAAACTTATATCATCAAACTATTCATTTGCATGTGTTTATGTGTAAGAAAGTTAATTCCTCCTATCTTTTTTGATGAAACTCCTTTATATATATAGGTGGATTAGGCATAAGGGAGTCATACCTTGTAAAAACCAAAGAAAAATAGATAGAGTGCATTCCCTTTAAATAGGGGTGCATTAGTGTAAATACATTGCTCCTACTAGTCACTAAATTACTTTCTTTCCCATAATTGTTTGGCAAGCAAATGACTTTTTACATTTCAATATTTTCCCTTTTTAGTTGATCTCAATGTCACTAGATGTGTGGGTTTCAAAATGGGATATTTTATCCTCTTAACTTTTGCATAATCTTCATTTGATTGAGGAAGGATCTTGATTTTTTTCTCTATTTTACCCTTTGTGTTGTTAACATTATTGCTAGTGCCACCACTTATTGTGGAAATTGTGGACTTTGAAAATATTATTGATTCCTTAATTATATTGTATCCTACATTCACTTGTTAAGTTGTTGAATTCATTGAGCTACCCACCTATGTATCCTTATCAATCAAATATCTCATATTAATTGTCTTTAGATTAACCCCCGAGGAAGAAAGGGAGTCTGAAATAGTCTTAGAATTTGATTGAATTACATGATGGTAGGGCTCCACCCCAATCCACTAGGTGGGAGTACCACTTAAATTTGTTAAAGTCATTGAGCTACCCACCTATGTATCCTTATCAATCAAATATTTCATATTAAATGTCTTTAGATTGACCCTTGAGGAAGAAAGGGAGTCTGGAATAGTCTTAGAATCTAATTGAATTACATGATGGTAGGGCTCCACCCCAATCCACTAGGTGGGAGTATCACTTAAAGTGTGACCCATTTCTTGACCTTTTATCCTTGGAAATTGAGGGGTGTTATTATCCATTGAGAAGTATTTTTAAAACATGAAGGCAATTCTTTCATAGTCCACCGGTTGTTGCTAGCATTTGCTTCCCAATTTTAAAGATATATGAGTAAGAAGACCATTTGAAAGATCCATCTCAGCACACATTCATGTGTAGGTGGAACTTGTGTAGTTGGTTGTTTATTTTGCAGCACAATAGTACTTTCCCAAATCACTACTAATGGCATGTAGATGGTCCAATTCCTAGAGCTAAAGCGAGAGGTAGGGTAGATGCACCCACAAGTAGGTAGAAGTGAAAGTTTCTATTTGAGGATTGAAAGATGGAAACAATGGCTCGGTGCATAGAAAATATCCTTGAAAAACCATGGACCATTTTTAAGAATCTTCTCTTTGTCTTCAAGAGATATGAATTCTATGATGAAACCACCTCTAACACAGGGATAAATACTAATTTCATCCTCCATACCCTCTTTCCAATTTGAGGTGATCTAAGAGTGGAGATCACTTAACTTTAGCCAAGTCTTCAAGAATAAATTTGGGGTAAATACTCAGGTTTGTATTCAAACACCTTCTAGGCTTGCTCCCTAGCGGCCAAAGTCATGGTTGGATGGACTAGGATACCAAAGGTCTTTATAATTGCAATAATTGGTGATCATCTAACACTCTTTAATTTGTAACTATTATATTTCTAGAACTATGATAATATTACTCCCTACATTCCATGATTAAATTTGGATTGGACCAAGGTAGGAAAGCTAATAGTATGAGAAATTCTATTATATACTATCTTCTTGGAATTAGAAGTGGAATTGTTTTCAAACATCCTTTCCTTGAAATCCTCCATATCAATATGCCCTAGGTTAGTATCTCTAAAAAAATTCCAATCAGAGGTGATCTTGGTCTCTAGATAAAATCCCTTGAATTTGTACTTCATTTTGGCCACTCTTTCTATTTAGCTTTGCATGGGTAGGAGAGCCAATAGCATGATAAATTCCATTATGTACTATATTCTTAGAAATAGGATTGGAATTATTTCCAAACACCCTTTCCTTGAAATCCTCCATATCAATATGCCTTTAGGTCAATATCTCCAACAAACTTCCAATCAGAGTGATCTTGGTCTCCAGATAAAATCCCTTGAATTTGTTCTTCATTTTGACCACACTTTTTATTTAACTTTGCATAAAAACCTTAATAAATAATCTTGCAACAATTTCATATTTTAAAATCATTTATACCATTTAAAACAACTCCATTTATACTTATTTTGATTTTAATAATCTCTAAATCCATCACATTTTGCACAATATACCTAACTCATTACATTATAGAACCCAAAATATTATACAAGGTTTTACCCTTAAAATTCAATATAATTTATACTTACCACTCCATTTTAAAGATTTGGGATGAGAAAAACTTGTGGGGAAATCATATGAACATAACCTTGTGGAAAAACTAGCATGACAATCCTTTTAAAATATTTCCTTTACATTTAAATTCCCATTTAATCTAATTGTAGAAAAATGAGGGATACCCAAGTTTGTAGAAAACAAAGGATGATTTAGACCAAATCCAAATCAGGGTTGAAATCCTGCAACAACAAATACTATTATGGAAAAATAAGGGATGAAGTTCCAATTGTGATAAAACATGCTATGGTTGGATGACTATCTGATCTATGGAATAAGCAAAAATTGAACTTAGCAAGATTTGCATAAAGAATTACCAGACATAGACATTACAGAGGTAACCCATGGTCATAGAGAAATTCGCACTACTAGATAATTCCCACAATAGCAACAACTCTCTATTAAGTGAATCATAACTCTTACTCAGAAACAAATAACTGTAGAATTGCAAGGACATGCCGACCTTTGGTGAATTTCATAAGAATTTGTGCAAAATAAAACATTTGCAACTAAAATTTCAAAGACTAATTGCATAGCAAGATTTACACATAGCTAGGACCAAATGTGAATGAGATGAAAAAGTATGCAAGGAAAATAATATATTTTTTTCAAATGTGCCTTAAAATCTTAAAAATTCCCTAGTTGACTACAAAACTATCATGCTTGAAAGAAAATGAGTGAGAACTTTAAGAAAATACCTAGATGCATGAAGGAAACCTAAAATGAGAGCTTGGAAGGTATCAAATCCACAAAATCAATCACCAATCAATCGCTAGAAGCCCTCAACAACAAGAAAATAATTCTCAAAGTAATGTCAAATGGCACAATAATCATATTCAATTCATTTATACTCCCCTCACCATACTCCATAAATGCATGCTTATCAATAGGGTGGTGATCAACCAATAATCTTTGCAAAAATACAACCATTCAATTTTGCTGAGAAAAAAGACTATCACTTGACCCTGTGGGAAAATGACTACCAGTTGACCTTGTTTGAATGAAGGTTTTATATATGCAAGGAAAAGACAAAGCTACAATATTCCACTGGCTCTGGATTTTCATATTGTGGAGAATTACAATCCATTTGAATGACCCTCAAATCTTCATAATCATAGAAAAAGGTTGAATATTCTCTAAATGGCCTCAAAATTAATGATCAAAGCCCATAATTATTCGAAAGGGAAATCGCCTAAAGAAAATTAAGCTAAAGCACCTAAAAACCAAAAAGGGGGAGTTGTCATTTTCAATGGGGCATGTGTGCAAGGCATAATAGTAACCAAAAATCTAATTAAATAAATAGGAAAAAAATAGGAAAGAACATGGTGATATGCAACCAATAATAAAATATGCAATAGTAGACACATATGCTAAAGCACCTTAAAAACAAAAAGGGGGATTCATAATTTTCAATGGGGCATGTGTGCAAGGTACAATAGTAACCAACAAGTCTAATTAAGTAAATAGGAAAATAAATAGGAAAGCACATGGTGATATGCAACCAACAATAAAATAGGGAATAGTAGACCACATATTATTAATGTATGTATAGTGTAGGAAAACATATCCCTTTACGTTTTCACACTTGTTTGGGCCCTGCTTGCTAAAATTGGGCTTCTTTATGCCTTATTTGGTCCTATTTTGCATCCACAAGCTTTAACTAATGCATATTTCTAAGGATAATCCTGACATATATTAATTGACTAATCATAAATTAATGATTTTGGATTGCATGGCCAAAATTTAGTGATCTAGGACTTATATGCCACATTGGGTTTCTGGGTCCCACCTAAGTTTTAGGGCCCCAATCTGGATTTCATATGAAACTAAGCCTTTCTCAAAAAATGTGTCCCAAACTTAGCCTAATGGGACTCATATTCCCCAACTGGCATATGAGTCCCACTTAGCTTAGACCTAAATTAAATTCAAATTCTTGGTAGGATTTTATTCTGCTGGATCTAATGTTAGCTTGTAGTGTTGTAATTTTGGGAAAATTGGCATAAACAAGTATAAATATAAGGTTATTTTGCTCATTTTCAGCTAACCAGCTTACAAGTCATCAAGTTATCATAAGAGCACTTACAAGATAATTCAAGAGTGATTATTAAACATTTTGGAGCATTATTCAAGTATCAAGTATCATGTCAAAGTCAACATGCATCATGTTTGTTTTTGAGCTAACATTTTTGATGTAGGGTTTTATGATTCAAGAAAGCATTCAAGATAAGATCCATATAATTTAAGAAAGAGTCAAGATCTACATCCTTTGTATCCATTTCATACAATTTTTTAGCCTTTAGTTCCTAGGGTTGCAACATATCATTTTGTTCATTGATCATTCCTCCATTCTATTTGATGTCATTTCAAGGTTTGATTACCAAAACAAGGTTTGACCAAGGAAAACACCTATCCACTAACAAAACAATATTCCTCCCTCTCTTTGATGTGTGATTTGTAGATCTAGGTTGAAGATCCCTTGAAAAACAATATTGGAGAAAAATTGTCAAGTTGCAAAGTTGTCGCCTTACTTGCAAGATCACATAAAGTCACTTACAAAGCAAAATTTAGTGATTCAAACCTAGAGATTTGGTAGGGAGGAGGGTACATGAAGTCATTAGAGGATATTAGAGTTTTCGAGTAACCTTGTGTTATCCTCGAATCCAGCTATGCTCGATTCATGAGATAACCCCCTACAAAATTTGTTTGTTTTGTAGGTCCGTGTATTTCAAGCATGCAAAATGATGAAAATTTTGATTGGACTTAATGGGTAGTCCTAGGCCTCATATTGCTCGTTCGAGCCTTCATCATTAGTCATTTCCTGAAAGATCTTCAGAACGAATGTTTTGTTAATTTTCATCTTCTGAGAGTTAGAATATTTTTAGCTCATGTAAGAGTGCTGATTTTTAACACTCCTACATGATTTAGGTTATAAATTTTCTCCAAGTGTTGGAGTGTTGGAGTGCTGATTTTCAGCGCTCCTACACATCTCTCTTTTCACTAAATGTTCAAGCATTTATTTTTAGCGCTAATGCATTTAGGGTTGAGTTATCATCTAACACTTGGACATGTCTGAGCGGTCTTTTTCGCTACTTATGCATCTTCAACAATTTTGAAAATATTGGAGCCGTGAAAATCACCGCTCCTACATTTTCCCTCCTTTCGCATGAGTAGTCATTAATATACTTCAAGTTTATTAATGAATCATTTTTCAGATATTTTGGGTGACTTATTAAACTCATTTTAAGTCCATTTATTCTCATTTTAACTTGCTTATTTTCTCCCTCCTCGCGTCGGTCATCTTGCAAACTTGAAGTGAATGGATTTTGCAGGTGACTAAACAAGGGTTTTCGCCTTTTAACTTCTGCCATTTTTCGCCAAGTACATTTTGTATTTGTCTTCTTTATTGTCCTCTGTTGTTATGATATTTTTGATTGGTTTTGATTTAATTTTCTTTAACATTCTTCTTCATTCTTTACCATCCTATGCCTTAGTATCAATGGGTTTCCAGGTTCGCCATTTTCTTTTCTTTACTTGGGTCTTCTTTTGGTGTGTTAGCATTAATTTTTGATGCTATAACTTTTGTGCCTTTGTGTTTTTGGAGTCATTTTTTCTCCTTCCAAGTTATTGAATGTCACAGCAGAATTTTTAGTCGTTTTATCATGCGGTGATTCAAATAAAACAAGATCATTTACTTTCTCATGCAAGAGTGGTTTTTTTCACCGCTCCCACATTTTTAAGTCATTTCCCCTTGATGCAGGGGTGGTGAAAATCACCGCTCTTACATATACTAATTTTCCCTAACTCCATGTGCAAGAGAAGTGATTTTGACTGCTTCTACATGCAAAATTCTTCCAAACTTTATGTGTACAAGCGGTTAAAATGCCCTCAACATTATGCTTAAGTATGTAGAAGTGGTAATTTTTAGCACTTTGACATGAATATTGAATTTCCCACTAGATGTCATAGCGCTGATTTTTAACACTTGTGCATCTAACCCTTCGAAGTTATAGGTCATGCTAGAGCTTTGATTTTTAGTGCTGGTACATCAAAAGTTGATCTCTCAAGATGTAAGGATGCTTATTTTTAGTGACCTTGCACAAAAAATAGAATTTTCACCCAACAACCTAATACTAGGGCTAAATTTCCACTTGTGGTGCATGAGTCCCATTATACCTATTTTTAAACTTTTTCTATAGATTTTGATTTAGCAGTTCTAGATTTTGGTTTTGGCTCGAAACCCTAAACTGGGACTAAATCAACCCTACTAGTGTATGAGTCCCAATGTACATCAAAATCAGTATTTCCAACATTTCAAATCTTCATTCAAGCTTCTACAGTTTTTTAGATGCACCTCTCTGATTTCTCAGTTTACTATTATGATTTGCATTCATTTTTAGGTCATTTTTTTAAGTTTTGCATATCATTAGGTTTTACATATTACTATTCATTCTAAGCCTTGGCTTGGTGGTGAACCCCTCTACGATATTCAATCACACCCTATGACAACCATTAGTAGATATATTTCCCTTATTCCATCCTTGGATTGAGATCTCTAGGGTTTCCTTGAGTGAAACTAAGTGAAATAAGTTCCATCTCCCAAAAGATAGAGAGCCACCTATTTCATAGGTTTCATTTTGGTGAACTTGCCCTTTAGAAAAATTCATTTTTTGATTTGGAGTGCATCATAATCCTAGATCTAGATTGCATTAAATTTGCATTATGTGTTGCATTAGTTAATTTGCATCTAGGGTTTCTAAATTTTGCATTAGTAAAAGTGCATATATAGGTTGCATTTTTGC
>CM021106.1:298316016-298348412 GCA_007115665.2 Sequoiadendron giganteum
GATTCCTGCTTAGCTTAGACCTAAATTAAATTCAAATTCTTGGTAGGATTTTATTCTCTTAGATCTGATGTCGGCTTGTAGTCTTGTAATTTCAAGAAATTTGGCATAAACAAGTATAAATACAAGGTTATTTCACTTAATTTCAGCTAATAAGCTTACAATTCATCAAGTTATCATAAGAGCACTTACAAGAGCATTCAAGAGTAATTATCAAACATTTTGCAACATTATTCAAGTATCAAGTATCATATCAAAGTCAGCATGCATCATGTTTGTTTTTGAGCTAACATTTGTGATGTAGGATTTTATGATTCAAGAAAGAATTCAAGACAAGATCCATATCATTCAAGAAAGAGTCAAGATCTACATCATTTGTAGCCATTTCATACATGATTTTAGCCTTTTTTTCCTAGGTTTTGGTGAGTTGCAACATATCATTTTGTTCGTTCATCATTCCTCTATTCTATTTGGTTTCATTTCAAGGTTTGATTACCAAAACGAGGTTTGAGCAAGGAAAAACCCTATCCACTAACAAAACAACATAAATTTCCATTTTTTTGATATGTGATTTGCAGATCTAGGTTGAAGATCCCTTGAAAATAAATATTGGAGAAAAGTTCTCAAGTTGCAAAGTTGTCAAAGTTATCACCTTACTTGCAAGATCACAGAAAGTCACTTACAAAGTAGAATTCAGTGATTCAGACCTAGAGATTTGGCATGGAGGAGGATATAGGAAGTCATCAAAGGATATTAAAGTTTTGGAAAAACCCTAATAGTAGGACTAAATTTCCACTTGTGGCATATGAGTCCAAGTATACCTATTTTCAGACTTTGTGTAGATCTTGATTCAGTAGTTCCAGATTCTAGTTTCCGCCTGAAACCCTAAACTGAGACTAAATTGCCCCTACTGGCATATGATTCCCAGTGTGCATCAAAATCAGTATTTCCAGTATTCTATATCTTCATTCAATCTTCTACAGGTTTCCAAGTGCACCTCTCTGATTTCTCAGTTTACTGTTTTGATTTGCATTCATTTTTAGGCCAATTCTTTAAGCTTTAAATATCATTAGGTTTTGCATATTACTAGTCTTTCCAAGCCCTACCTTGGTGGTGAAACCCTCTATGATCTTCAATCACACCCTAGGACAACCTTTATCAGATCTCTTTCCCTTATTCCATCCTTGGATTGAGATATCCAGGGTTTCCTTGAGTGAAACTAAGTGAAATAGGTTCCATCTCCCAAAATATAGAGAGCCACCCTATTTCCTAGGTTTCAATATGATCATGAATAATAATGTTATATTATCTATTTTCCTCATCTTAAACTATTCTCCATGACACTCTTAGCCCAAGTCTCATGACTTTCCTCAAATTGGGCCATTTTCAAATCAACATTCTATAGAATCAGTATCAATAAATTCTAGGGGATTTTATGAGATTTATATAGAATGGAATGAGAATTATTTGACCCTAGATAATAACTATTCAAATACATCCAAATATATAGATCATGACCTATAAAATTTATCATTGTCGGTAGCTACCAAGCAGTGACTATTGTAGCATAGGAAAAAAATTGATATTCCTTTACTTCTAACTAATTGATGCACCTCTTTAGGTAGTAGGAGGTCATACAAATTCATAATTCCAAGTTATTAGTTGGAAATTTTATATAAAAAACATCAATCACAAATTAGATTTGGATTCTTTAACATAAGCATCAACATTGGGGTAGAAGGGCTAGATAAAGTAGTAAGTTTGGTGTAGTGATGTGAATAGTTTTCATATTTTATCCCTGATGGCACCCCTATTTTATAAGGTGATTAAAAAAAACATTCACACCTAATCCACCCTAAGTATTGGGTATGTGTAGGATCACGATGGGCCAAAAAGTGATGGTATCTAAGTGATATGATGGCCCATGTGGCTGACGACATTTTTTTTACCCAAAATTGATGAAATGAAAAGGGTTTTTAAAGGAGATTCTCAGCTTTCTACCAATCTAAATTATGATTTAATTTTGAATTTAATAAATAAATATTATTCATTTTCTATTTGAATTACAACTAAAGTCTTGATTGATAGGCTGATTGAAAAAAATCTATAGCTTTCAAACGGTATCACATTTTTTGAATCCAAAACATGTGTCACATTCTATGATTCACATAATATAGGATTATAAAAAAAAGGAATTGAATTTAATGAATTTTTGACCAAGTTAAGGTGGTCAAACATACGAGTTTTTATATTTTTTAAAAGTAATAAAAAATTCATAATTAATTATGTACTTGGAAAAAAATTACAAAAAAATATGCATCACATCGGCACATGAGTCCCCTACTTATATATAAAATCTTATAAAAAAATATTATCATTTTATTGTGGTTAGGGTGGTCAGATAGACATTTACTTCTTATTTTTTCCCTGAAATTTAAGTCCTACAGCATTGAAATTTCAAATTTTCACCTGGAATAGATATTAAAAAAAAAAACAAAAACCTAGTAGTTTAAAAATACATTCAATTTTCTATAGATTCTATTCTTACATATTTTTGAAATAATATAGATAACTTATTCAATTTTGTACGTCAAGTTGCCTAACTCTGATTTTCTGAATTTTATTACCACTTAAGGTCCTATTTTTTCCATGATGATCTTGCACATACCCTATTCCTACTTTTCCTCATAAATATTTATATTCAAATATGAATTAAATCAAGAATCTTTAACCTTAATATAGCTATTAGGGAAGTCATGTGTTAGAATAAAAAATCTATGATATGTCACTTTTATGGAAAAGCTAGTAGCAAGCTAAATGACCATATCTATATTAATAAGATGTAGTTTAAGCCTTAATCTCCTAGACTGCACCCAAATTTACCCTTGTCAAGATGTCTCTACTTCCATTGTTAGAATGGTTTAGCCAAGGAATAGTCAAAATTGAACTTCCCTTATGGTCTAAGAACTATAACAAGGATTTATTTCATAACATACACCATGAACTTGTTTCTTACTAAATATTTATCTTGATCATTCATAAGAATAAATATGATTTACCTTGAATTCTTGCTAGGATGAACCAAATGTAACTACAATTTCCAGTAAATCTTAGTCTAGGGATGACCCAATTGTGAACCTTTTGGATATTTGAGTAGTGATAGGTAGTCATTGGACCATGCTAATGATCAATGCTTGGAATATTGCTAGGGATTAGTTAGAATTCACTTGGTTCATGCAAATATGAAATATTACCAAAGGCTACATATTGATGTGGTTAGTATTCACACACAACATAGATTTAATTTCTACAATAGGAACCTATCTCTATTGAAAGACTTCAAATTCTAATAGAATTTGTAATACCAAGGCTTTGATTTTTAGGTCTTGATGCACTAGGTTCACTTAGGGTTTGGTGTAGTTATTGTTTCACAAAGGGACTTACACAATGGTATCTTTAATTACAAGACTTAATATTGACAAGGATTCATAAATAGTTGACTATTTTCACTAGCTTTAACAAGATTAATAATTATTTAATCAAATTTTACAAATTTAGAGATAACTGTAATCAATTATTTTGAAATAGCCTACAAATGTTCAAAAAAATTAAATTCAAAAGTGTTCTACAATGTTCACATGAATTTTCATAGATTTTCAATAATGCTTTTACTTTCAAAGCTTTGGATAAAGTGAAAAAAATAGGGAAAGAACGAAAAAAAGGTAGAGAAATTATGTTTTCAATAATCACACATGAATATTTTTCAAGTAATGTAAACTGAGACCTAAACTATTTTGTGTTTCACCAAAAGATCACAAGTACACATAGAAAAAGCCAAAATTCAAAGGAAAGAAAACTTATTACTTAAAGAAATTGATCAAATACACCTAAACCCAACACAACAATTTGATATTTCATTGAAAGTAACAAGTTATGACCATGTATAATATTGTAATATGAAATTACCTTAATTTGGCCTCAAATTTATAATAATATACAAGCACTCTTACTAAGAGTGAAGAGAAATAATGAGGTAGGCTTGAAGTTAGCAATTTTCTTAAGTCTGGTAGTGATCACAAATTTCTAATCCCTAAAAAGAATGACCTTGGCCCTTTTATAGAAGAAGGAAGCTTGAATTCAGTTAAAACTTAAACAACCCAGATCACATTAAAATAATCAAATGGTAGTAATTCAGTAGCAACACATGGTTAACGTCAACAAATCACTAGTTGGTAGTTAGAATATTCCTTCAAGAATCTATATCCTTACAAATCTTTGATAAATGACATAAATTTTTTGAGAAACCTGGATCTTCTTGAGGTATCTCCCCCTAATGACTTGACACATTAGAAAAATTATCCTTAAACCCGTATATTGATAAAGATAATAGAAATCCTCCATTTAGGCTTCACCATCAAATTTAACCAATATTCATTCCCTCTTATATATTTCACAAAAAAATCCTTCACAACACATCCTATTGGAAGTCAATGTCTTGAAACTTGTAAGAATACAAAATCTTGCAAAACTCTAGAAAGCTATCTTTTTATGCTTCATCTATTATGTATTCAATAAAGACACCTTATATTTTCTTGGGCCTATAATCATTGAAGGAAATTAAATATTTTCTCAATTTTCTTCTTTCAAAATCTTGGGAGATCTTCCATCTATTTTTGCTTGTTTCATAAAAATTATACATCTTTACCAAAATGGTATCTCTATCATTGATACCTTTATGATATCCTTGAATTAAAATTCTCTTCTTCATTACACTATTTAACATATCCCCATTTAGCTTATTCATGGGGTCACTTAAGTTGATAAAAAATTCTTCATTAAACTTCTTCAAAATTGGCTCTTCATCATCTAATACTTTTGTATCATTGATATGATCTGTCATTTTGTTTATTAAGGCCAACTCATCATATTTTAGGTCATCTTCCTTTTTCTTCACAAAATTTTCTTTACCTTGGTGGGTTTCAACCATATCTTTCTTCATCCTTAATTGTTCTACCCAAGTCTTTATTTTGGCAATAGTCACATTAGTGACCCTACCTTCGTTTAACACGATTGCATCATTCAGTTTCTCTAGTGCTTGTAACTTGGAGAATTCAATATCACATTGTTCTATTTGGTAATCATAGCTCTTTTTCAATTTAAAAACTTTATCTTCCCATTCTACTACTTCCTAGTATCTTTGAATAGTAGTTTTAATCATGTATTTCCCTTATGTTAGCATATTTTTAATCCACTCATCTATTGTAGTTGATTCATGTTTAATCTTCTCATGTGAGGAAACTTCATCATGTGATAAAAAAATTAGATGAGAAGGTAATTACTTAATTACTTGTCCTAGAGATATCAACTTCTTGATAAAACTTTGAAGTTGGGAGATACGTTATTTTACCTATTGTTTCCTTTTCTTGTCCTTTCTCAAGATAAAAATAATGAATTCCACAATGACATGGAGCTCTTATATTTATTGATCCCTTGTGGTGTATCCTAGATCCATTTTGATTATCTAGTAGTCAGATAATTATATTTTTTTAATACAAAAGACAACTAAGGGGGGGTGAATCAATTGTGGCTTAAAACTTCGGAACCCTCATACACATTTAGATCCACAATCATTCAATAAACTCTTAATCTATTATGATTATTTAACATGAAAAGAAAATTAAAAAACTAAAACTCAACAACACCATGTTACAAGAATGAAAAGACTGAAAGTGTTGAGGGAAGTTTGAAAGTGTTGTCATTGATGTTAATTGGTCAACTAGTTATTTACTAGTTGTTGTTGGTTGTATATGTCGAGGATATTGAGAAAATTGTAATAAATATATGTTGCATGTGTTCAATGGTTTCTCCAATTTTTGGTTTGAATTTTCTCTCATGGTTGTGCAATTCAAATATGTTGTTCATGGTTGTTAGCAAATGTTACATCAATATTTTTGGTTGTTGATTTGTTGCATAATGCAAGTTGAGTTCACTAGTTATGAACTATGGTTTTCTATATTTTTTGTTGAGGTCTAGAATAAATATTGTTGGTCTGGATTTCTCTTTGATGAAGTCTTATGACTTGTGGTTCTAGAGTTGTGTTGCTCTGGTTCTATTGAAGATAGTTTCAACATTTGTGAGATTTGTGCTTAATAGTTCTATGTGTTTTACACTGGTTTGGTCGATCTTGTGTGAAATACTACTTTCAAGAATGATGAAGCGTGTGTTTGGGT
Organism: Sequoiadendron giganteum; assembly: GCA_007115665.2. Classification (NCBI taxonomy): domain Eukaryota; kingdom Viridiplantae; phylum Streptophyta; class Pinopsida; order Cupressales; family Cupressaceae; genus Sequoiadendron; species Sequoiadendron giganteum. The sequence goes on from CM021106.1 coordinate 298,322,244, forward strand.
CACCCTCATTCTGATTCCACCCTAGGATGTTTAGGTGCTAATCTAATTTGAATTTGAATTTGGATGGCCGACTTTGGATATGTTTCAAAGTTTAGGATGGTATAAATACAAGATGAGTTAATGATGAAAAGTGAAGAGAGGAAAGAGCAAGGTAGTAGAGCGATAAGAGAAAAGAGAAAGTATAGTTTTGTGTGACATTGATTCTATTCAATAATTTTAAGTGTTGAGAGTGTGAAAAATCAATGCGAAGCGTAATACTGAGTTTCCGAATACAGTGAGTAGAAGGAAAACTCTATCATTTATGCATGTGTGGAATAATTATGGTGGAATCCTTTTTTGCATTGGGATTGTAGTATCTTTGTAACATCTATGCTTTTTCTTCTTTGTATCCTTTTAGTAGTGATCCCTCTGGGTTGTAGCCCTGTTGGACAGTGAGTCCTTGTTCCAAAAAATGAGTCCTTATTTTAGGTAGTGAGTCTTGTTCAGGTAGTGAGCCTTTTATAATCAGTTTTGATATTCTCTATAGTGTGAGTTAATCCTCACCGTGGGTTTCCTGCATTGGGTTTTCCATTTAAATCTGGTGTTATTGTGTTTATGTATTGGATTTAAGTTTATGCTTTGGCATTTGATGATTAATCATTTAAGCAGTTATAAGGATTAGTTCTGGTGATTGAATTAAAGGCCTAATTTTATGAAAATCGATTCACCCCGCCTCTCAGTTGTCCTATTCAACAATTGGTATCAGAGCTTGGTTCCTTGGTGAAGAGATTAACTGCTTGAGGAAGGTCCAGGATGGCTGAAAAAATGGTTTATGATTATCTGAGGTTCGATGAACTAATTATGGAATCCGGAAAGTATTGATGGAAGAAAATCTGGAGTATTGTGAATATGATGTGGAGAAAGCTTACAAAAATCCTTACACTCCTCCTACTAATGGTCTGAGTACACCTGAGGAAATCAAATTACATGAAGCAAACAATAAGGCAAAATATATTTTGAAGAATAGTCTAGTATACTCAGAGTTGATTAGGGTTCAAAATTTGAAGACAATTAAGGAAGTCTGGGATGCTTTAGAAAGAGCCCATGATGGTGATGAAAGAGTTAAAGAGGAAAACCTACAGAATTTGGAGACATAGTTTGATCTTTTACATATGTCCGAAGATGAAAATGTTAAAGCTTATGTATAGAGATTGGATGAGATAGTGGCCGATATGTGAGGACTTGGTGCTACTATTAATGAAACAAGGATTGTAAAGAAGATTCTCAGAAATCTTCCTGATGGTTATAGTGAGAAGGTGAGTGCTATTCAATAGACTATAGATTATAAGATTTGTACTAAGGATATGTTGTTGGGATTTTCGACATCTTATGAGATGAGGAAGTTGATTCTAAGGAATTGAAGTTAATTAGAGACTTCCTTTAAAGCTACAAAAGATGAAGATTTGAATGAAGATAAATTTGATGAAATAGAAGCTAACTTTGTAAAAAGAATGATGAAAGGCTCTAGTAAGTAGGAAGGTAAGTTGCCCTTTAAATACTTTAGTTGTTAAAAAATAGGTCATTATGTTGCAAAGTGTCTAGAAATAGCTAAAAGGAATAAACTAATATATGAGAAGGAAAAGAAAGGAAAGAATATTAAGAGAGCTTACTATGTGAATGAGAATGGTAGTATTTCTAATGAGGATTTAGAATATGAAGATCCAAATGACAATGAATGCTTGTTCTTGGTGATTAAGGATCAACCTACTTTTTGTCATTCTAAAAAATAGGTAAAGGAAAGCTCTCTAGAGAAGGAGAAAAATGAAGGTACAGTTATCTCTGCCCTACATGCTAAAAAAGAGAAAAATTATTGGGTAGTTGATAGTGGCTATTCACATCATATGGCTAGTGATAAAAGTAAGTTTTTTAAGCTTGAGAAATATGATGGAGGCTTGGTTATGTTTGGAGATGATACTGGTGCTAAAATTTGTGGGATAGGTTCAGTAATTTTTGATGGCAAACATCATACTGATGATGTTTACTATGTTAAGGGTTTAAGGTATAATCTGTTGAGCATTGGTATGATGTTTAGAAAAGGATATGATCTTGTGTTTAAGGATGAGAAATGTGAGATCCAGAACATTAATTGCTACTGGGAATAAAACTGAAGGGAATATCTATCAACTTAAGGGCGTTGATGGACAATGCTTTATGACTCAGATAAATGACATTTGGTTATGGCATAGGAGAATGTGTCACATGAATTTTGATAACCTGGCAAGGATTAGTGTTGTTCAAGTTGTGAGAGATTTACCAAGAATTACAAAGCTTATTAATGCTATGTGCATGAATTTTCGGTTTGGAAAGCAAGCGAGAAATCATTATAGATCAAAGGAATAATCTACTATCGGACTACTAGATTTAGTTCATACAGATCTTTGTGGTCCTACAAGAGAAAGAAGTCTACTTGGTGAAATTTACTTTATGCTTTTAATTGATGATTATTCTAGATATATATGTGTTACATTTATTAGAGAGAAATTAGATGCATTAGATAGATTCCAGGCATTCAAAGAAATGGTTGAAAATGAAGTGAATTTGAAGATAAAATGCTTAAGATATGATAGAGGTAGAGAATTCGTCTCCCATGAGTTTAATAAATTTTGTGAAGTGCATGGAATAAAGATATAGTATATGCCTCAAGAACTCCTCAACAAAATGGAGTTGTTGAAAGAAAAAATATAACAGTTCAAGAAGCTGCTAGGTCAATGATTACTAAGGTTAGTTTATCGAAAGTTTACTGGAAAAAATCTATTCATATTATTGTTTATGTGTTCAATTGAGTTCAAGAAAAAGAAAACAATACAAAGACTCCCTATGAGCTCTGACATGAAATAATTCCTACAATTAAATATTTCAAAGTATTCGGAAGAAAATACTATATCAGAAGAGATGAAGAAACTTTGGGAAAGTTTGATGCAAGAAGTTATGAAGGCATTTTTCTTGGATATTCTACTAAAATAAAGGCATATAGATGTTTCAATAAAATATTGAGAAAGATTGTAGAAAGCTCGAATGTGAAGGTTGATGAGACAATGAAGAATTCTATTAGCACTGATGGATATGTATTTGATGATCATGATTGTACAAGAATAGAAGAAATTGTGAAAGAACATGAAAAAGATGAGCAAGAGAAGCAAGATGAACATAATGAAAGAGAAGAAGATGCTCCAGTGATGTCCCCTAGAGCACCTAGATATGTACAGAAGAATCATTCAAAAAGACAAATTATTGGAGATAAGACAAAAGGTGTGTCAACTAGAAGCAAAGCTACTAGTGAAATGAATTTGTGTTTACTTTGTGAGATAGAGCCAAATATAGTAAGTGAAGCTTGTAAAGATGAACATTGGAAGGAATAAATGAAAGAAGAACTTTTGTAGATTGAGAAGAATCATATTTGGGAATTGGTCTAAAGATCGGTAGATAAAAACGTCATTGGATCAAAGTGGGTATTCAAAAATAATTTGAATGAGAATGGAGAAGTGGTTAGAAACAAAGAAAGGCTTGTGTTTAAAGGTTACTCACAAGTAGAAGGCATAGATTTTCAAGAAAATTTTTCCCTGATAGAAAGAATGAAAGCTATAAGGATATTCTTGGCACAAATTTTTGCTTATAAAAATTTCAATGTCTATCAAATGGATATCAAGTCATCATTTTTGAATGGTGAGGTATAAGAAGAAGTCTATTTGGAACAACCAGAAGGATTTTAGTTGATAGATCAACTCAATTCAGTGTGGAGATTGAAGAAAGCTTTATATGGATTGAAGAAAGCTCCTAGAGCTTGGTGTGCAAGGTTAGATAAGTATTTGATTCAACAAGGATTTAACAAAGGTATGCCAGATAGTAATTTGTACTTTAAGATTAAAAATGATAAAATATTGATTGTAGTTGTGTACTTTGATGATATTATCTTTGGAGGAAATGAAAATATGTGCAAGATGTTTGTGGAAGACATGCATAAAGAATTTGAAATGTCTATGTTGTGGAGATGAATTTCTTCCTTGGGCTACAAATTAATCAAACAAAGAAAGGAATTTTCATTTCACAATCTAAGTATGTGAGGGAGGTGTTGAAGAAGTTTGGGATGGATGGTTCCAAACTAGTAAGTACTCTATGGTTACTGGTTACAAATTGGGTAAAGATGATAATTCACCTAAGGTTGATCAAAGAAAGTATAGATCTATGATTGGTGGACTATTATATTTGAATGCTACTAGATCAGATATCATGCATGCAATCTATCTTGTGGATAGATTTCAAGAAGATTCGAAGGAAACACATGGTGTTGCAGTTAAAAGGATATTCTGATATTTGAATGGCACTCTAGATTATGGATTGTGGTATCCTCAAGATACTAACTTTACACTAAGTCCCTACACAGATGCAGATTGGGCTGGATGTGTATATGATAGAAATATTACAAGTGGTGGTGCATTCTTTCTTCAATGCAGATTGGTGGCATGGTTGAGTAAAAAGAAAGATTTAGTCTCCTTGTCTATTGTTGACTTGGAGTAAATTTTTGCTACAACTTGTTGTACACAAGTTCTATGGATCAAATATACATTGAAAGATATAAAAATGCTATATGATGATCCCATTTCTATCTTCTGTGATAATACAAGTGCAATTAACATTTCTAAGAATCTTATGATGCACTCAAGAACAAAGAATATATCTATAAAATATAATTTCTTGAGAGAGAAAGTTATAGAGAATGAAGTAAAGCTTGAGTATGTTCTGACAAAAGATCAGATTTCTGATATATTTATGAAGGCTCTTCCTAAAGATACTTTTGAGTATCCCCGAGAGAAGTTAGGGTTTATTTCCCATTCCCTCTTGAAATAGATGCATATGGAGATGCATCAATCCAGTGGATCCATGGATCTATCTTTCTTTTGGACTAATGTTTTGGTGGCTACCTCTTAGGGGGAGCAGGTAGTATCAGGTGTTGTCATTTTGTGTATTATGTTGTCATGTCAAAGGAGAGATCAATGTGAAATATTATTTTTTATTTTCCATTGATGTCAAAGGGGGAGAGAAGAAGCATAATAGAGATTATCTTTTAAGGGGGAGAAAACAAAAAAATGTTTTCAAAGCTAGAATGTGTTCTTTGATGGTTTTTCACATCATGTGTTGCCACCAATGACAAAGGGAGAGATTTTTGCAAGAATGAAAAGATTGAAATTGTTGAGGAAGGTTTGTAGGTGTTTTCATTCATGGCAACCAGTCAACTAGCTATCTACTAGTTGTTGTTGGTTGTAATTGTCGAGGATATTGAGAAAATTGTAATAAAGATATGTTGCATGTGTTCAATGGTTGCTCCAGTTTTTGGTCCAGATTTTCTCCTGTGGTTGTGCAATTCAAATATGTTGTTCATGCTTGTTATAAGATGTTATATCCAAATTTTTGGTTTTTGATTTTTTGTACAGTGCAAGTGAGTTCACTAGTTATGAACTATGGTTTTCTAGGTTTCTAGTTGAGGTCCGAGAGAAATATTGTTGGTTTAGATTTCTCTTTAGTGAATTCTTATGATTTGTGGTTATAGAGTTGTGTTGCCCTAGTTATATTGAAGATAGTTATGGCATTTGGAAGATTCATGTTTAATGGTTCTATGTGTTTTGCACTGTGATGAGCCTAGTTTTTGGTCCTATTTTAGGTAGAATCTATAGTTTATTTGTTGAAGTTGACATGGGCATTGATACTAAAATGTTGATATTTCTATAATGTTTCTCTCAAACCATAAACATTGGGTTTAATTCAATTTCTGTCATTTTTAATGACATTAGCCTATTATATGGACCATCTATATTAATTTTGCATGTGGTTGATGAATGCTCTTTAAGGTGGTTATAGATGTGCAATTATTATGCGTATTGACATTGCCATGCAGACATATTTGAGGATGCTAAATGGAGAAATGCAGCTACTAGCTGGTCATGTAGAGGAATCATTTGAAGGTCAACTAAAGGACAACAATAGGAGATTCCCCATGTCAGCCGCATGTAACCTCCTTTTTATTGATCTTTCATGATGATTGAGTAGTTGCAAGTGTTATTGCAATGTTGAGTCTGGGTCTAGACATGCATGTATGACTGGATTCCCCACGTGTGTAACCATCTTGCCACTCTTTTCTCTACTTTCCCTAAATGGTGTCCTCTTAGTTGTGGGAGTTGACTGCCTTGTTTAGTTGGTAGGATAAATAAGGTTCAGATTCTCCTTCTTCAAGAGTTTGAAGGTTTTCGAGTTGTTGATTTATTGATGTTGTATGATCTGATATTCTACTAAGCATTTTCCAGACATGTTACTCTTTTGTATTTGAATTTCTCAATGAATAAGATGAAGTTCTGAGTTGATCATTTGAGTTTGCATTAGTTTTAGAGGATACTCATCCAAGGGGGCCCACTTGGTGAGTAATCTATCCCTTAGTTTAGTTAGATTAGTTATTATTTTTTCTTTAGTACTTAGTTAAGAATCTAGCACTAACTATTCTTGCAACCACTAGAATTCCATTATGTGACTGTTCCTGCAACAAAAGTAGACAAAATAGTTTCATGTTTGTTGCTCAGATTTTCATTCTTGTCATGCATGTTCAACTTAGTTTAATTTTTGAGTGATGTTCAACATTTAATTTTTTCCTTTCCATGCAATTTATTTTCAGTATTGAATCTTTCTTAGCTATAGAATGAATATGACTACTCTGAAGTCTCTAGTGCACATACTATGCTGACCCATTTTAAGTTCATGTTCATGGGTTGAAAATTTAAATGCACCTTTATGATGGTTAAAATGGATATTCAAGTTAGATGCCCAATCTCTGAATCATGGTTGTAAAGGCTTAGTTATTAAAATCATTGTAGGAGGCCGACATTTTTGGCGTTGTTGTCAGGGATGGTGTCAAACTAGGGAGTTATTTGGAGTCATTGCTAGTTTTTCTTGTTGTAGTATTTTTGGAGTTTGTTCTTAGTATTTATAATTTATGATCCGCTATTCTTTCACCAATTCTTTGTGTGAGTTGGTTGATGCTGAGTTGATACCACATGCATAGAAGAAGAAGAGATGCTTATGGGAGATTCCTTCCTAACAATCCAAAACCATTTAAGCTAGTAGAGCTTCCAAATCTGCCTAGAAATGAAGAAGAAGAGCCACACCCCTTTGCTGATACATTTCCTGATTTGACCAATTTTGAAGTTTCCCTTGAAGATCAAAATCTAGTTGAAGAACCCTTTACTTTGGAACTTCATCAAGTAGGCATGGCTTATGCAAATGGAGACAGGCCTAACAAGAAGAACCAACCAGCTTTTCCTTTTCCCATTGCTCATCATAATGAAGTAGCCAACCTTAAAAGTATCCTTGCTTCACTCCTTCCTAAGTTTTATGGACTTGCCACAGAAGATCTTGATACATTCTTGTTTAAGTTTGATACACTCTGTAGAATTTATGACTATACCACTGATGCCCATAGACTTAAGCTATTTCCTGCCACTTTGAAAGAAGTTGCATTGAGATGGTTTATGAGCCTTGGTAGAGATACTTTGGAGACTTGGGAGGACATGAAGACAAAGTTCCTTGAAAAATATAAAGAATATTGCAGAGGCAGTGATATGAGAGGAGATGACATTTTTAGAATGTAGAAAAAGGCAGATGAGAGCTAGGAGGATTTCATTTCAAGGTTTTTGTTTTGTTTGCAGAATTCTCCACACCATACACTCAATGAAGACTCATAAAAATTGCTTTTCTTGAGAGGAATTAATGAAAGATGCATTGATTCCTTGAATCTGATGGCAGGAGGAGATATCACTCAAGTTCATTGGGAGGATATCAAAAACAAATTCTAGAACTATTCTAGGGTAGCTTCAAAGAAAGGGAGAGCTTACCAATCCTCTATGTGTAAGTTATCCACCAGTGGAGTTTCAAGAATGGAGATTACTCATTTTTTGGCAAATTTCAAGCAAGATATCATAAACAATCTACCTACTTAGCTGGATACACTTCACACCAAGAAGAAACATGAGGAGACTAAGGCAATGTTGACCAAATATTGCCCTCATTGTAGACAAAAGAAGAGGGACTGCAGATGCAAGATGATAGCTAACATTGACAACAAGAAAATTCTATCGGAGTTCAAACCAGTTCAGACTAAGGAATATGAAGTCTACTTTGTTGCATAGAAAAATCCATGGGATCCAAGACAAGGTATCCCACTAGATCCACTATCTTTTATTGGGAAATATTTTAATTCCTATTCATTTGGTAACCAGTGGCAACCTCCATTTCCATCCAACTATGGAGGATACCCACCATAGTCTTGGGGTAACCCTCCAAATACTTGGCCCAATTATCAAAATTATTCACCTCAGTGGGAACAACCTCTGAGGAATTGGCAGCCACCTCCAGAAAATTGGTAACAAACATCTCAATGGAGAGGTGGACAACAATGGCCAAACTAGTCAACCAATTGCATGCAACCACTTTCTCAGCCGCAACAACCTATTATAATGCCCCTCCTGCTAATCCAAGTTCAAATGTACCCAAACCAACTCAGTTACCAACCCAACCCACACCTAACCCAAATAATAAGCCACCACAACAACTAGTATACTCTACTGATCCAAATCAATTTATTTCATGTGCTGTGAGTGTGAGTGACATCTATTTGCATTCAGGAACTACTTTTCCAGCTCCTTCCACACCTATCATTACTGAGATTTCTATGGAAGAGGGGGAGGGATCTTTGAATGATCCCATTCAGCCTAATGCACCTACAAATCTTGAACGAGTTCTAGCCAAGCAAAAGACACAAGAACCACCATTCCCCAAAATATTGGAAGTTTCCAAACAAAAGGAAGACAAGGAGGACACCAAATTTGACATTCTAGGACTAGCTGAAGCACATATGTGTCCAAATACCCTTATTATAGACTATAAAATATGTTCCTATATATGACAAAGCAATCAAAGAAGCATGCCTCAAGAAGTCGAGCAGGAAAAAGAAAGACCCAACGAAAATTCATGTAGTGAGATAGATTGTTGACATCATGCTTGGAAAAGTAACTATCCCCAAGTACAATGATACAGGTAGTCCTGTGGTTTAAGTTATTATAAATGGGATACGCATAAAGAATGCTTTGGTTGAATTGGGTGCAACAATAAATGTGATGAATAAAGACATCCTACAACAAATAAACATTGTAAGTATGAGATCCAATCCTACTATCATGCAGCTTGCTGAAAGTTCCATTGTTAAGCCTGATGGCATAGTAGAGGACCTTGTGGTGATTCTAGACTCTTGGGAGTATCCAATCGACTTCATGGTTCTTTCTCCTAAAGATACACTAGACGAGTATCCTATTATTCTTGGAAGACCATGGTTAGAAATAACATACACTTGTATTGGATTTCGGTCAAGTGACATGACCATTTCTGATGGCAGGAACACCAAAAAGCTTGTTCTTTATCCTCTTGCTCAACCATACCATGATGAAGATAATCTTGTATGGACACATGTTGGTGAAGAGGCCGAGGAAGTTAAATATGTGGCGCAACTTATGATGTTAGGTAGAAGCCCTTTCCTATAGCTTCAAGATGAAGATGAAGTGTTATCTAATATACTTCAGAACCATTGTGATATAGAAGACGTGCCACCCTCTCATGCGTCTAGTTTTGTTGATCCTATGAAGACACTTCTATTTTCTCTGCCTAATCTTCCAGCAATCACTATTTATGTAGACATAATTCTTGTAGCCACTCTTCTTGCAAATTTCCAAAGAGTAGTCATCAACATATTTTCAGACATCTCCCTTGACTGCATGTAAATCTATACGGATGACTTTACCACCTATGGTCTTGATTTTGATGAAGCATTTAAAAAATCTCAAGAAAGTTATATAGAGGTGTGAAGACCAAAATCTATCGCTAAATAGTGAGAAATGCTTCATGATGATGCAGGAAGGTGTAGTCCTTGGCCACTACATCTCTCACAAGGGCATTCAAGTTGACCCTACAAAAATCAAGGTAATTACTAATCTACCTACACATACAAAAAAAAAGGATGGTAGGAGTTTCTTGGGACATGCAAACTATTATAGATGTTTCATCAAGGATTTCAGAAAAAAAAACAACACCTTTGTATACTCTTCTTACCAAAGATGTTGAATTCCAATGGATAGAAGATTGTGCTAAAGCATTTTCTGACTTGAAGGCAACTTTGACTCATGCTCTGGTGCTTAAGGGACCTAATTGGGAAATTCCCTTTCATATCCATACAAATGCATTAAACAATGCTATAGGACCATTCTTAGGATAGAAGGAAGGATCCATTAAAATGCCATTTATTTTGTTAGCAAAAATCTGCAAGGAGCTGAATTCAACTATACAGTAACAAAAAAAGAAATGTTAGTAGTAATCTACACCTTGAACAAATTCAGGCACTACATAATAAGCTACCAAGTCTTTGTGCACACTGATCATGCAACCATTAGATATCTCATGAAAAAACCCCTGATCTCAGGAAGTTTAGCCAGATGGTTATTGTTGATGCAAGAGTTTGACATAACCATTGTGGACAAACCAGGGAAGGCCAATGTTGTTGCAGATTTTCTTTCACAACTGACCACATTTGAGGATAATCAAGCCATATATGACTCTTTTCTTGATGAGAATATATTTTACATTAGAGTGCATACACCCTGGTATGCTGACATAGCTAATTACCTTGTGATAGGGAGAGTTCCTCCTCACTTCTCTCCAAAAGAGAGAAGAGTGCTCATTGAAAAATCTTTTCCTTTTATGTGGATTGATAGATGCTTGTTTTATACTAGGCTAGATCATGTTATGAGAATATGTGTGAGGTAAGATGAGACATATGACATTTTGCATGCATGTCATGATGAACCCTATGGAGGGCATTTTGCAGCCAATAAAACAATAATGAATATTTTGAACACAGTATACTATTGGCCAACACTCCACAAGGATGTAGGAAGATATACAAGAAAATGTGATAGGTGCCAAAGAATGGGCTGACCAACCAAATTGGATGAGATTCCACTCTATCCAGAAGTAGTAGTCACTCCCTTTGACAAGTGGGGGTTGGACTTTGTGGGACCCATTGATCTCCCATCAAATGGTAAGTCTTATATCCTGGTATGCACTGATTATATAACTATGTGGTTAGAAGTCAAGGCTATGAAGCATGCAAGAGATAAGAAGGTTGCAAAATTTCTTAATGAAGAAATTTCACATGATATGGAGTGCCAAGAGAAATAGTAACTGATCAAGGAGCTCAGTTTACCTTGACACTTGTTACCTCACTAGTTAATGAATATAACATAAGGCACAAAAAGTCTACCCCTTATCACCCTCAGACCAATGGACAAGTTGAGGTGAATAACAAAGAAATTGAAGCCATCCTAACCAAAATAGTAGTTATTCACAGATGGATTGGGAAAATAGACTATCAGAAGCAATTTGGGCCTACAGAGCCTCATGGAAAACTACTACAGGCTTTACTCCATTTGAGTTGATGTATGGGAAGACAAACATGATGCCTATTGAATTCAAGCACAAGACTCTTAGAACCATAGTAGAGTTGGGAATGAATATTTATGAGGCAAAAAGAGATAAGATCATGTAGATGAATGCTTTAGATGAGATGAGGAAGACAACCTTGCACCACACTGAGTTTGTGCATAATCAAAGAATTAGATGGCATGAAAAATTTATCAAAGAGAAGAAATTTTAGCCAGGTGATTGGGCATTTCTTGATGACTCACGATATCAGGACAATACAGGAAAATTGTAGACAAGGTGGATAGGACCATATGAAGTTGCTGAGGTCTTTCCCAATGGAATTTTTCAGCTCACCACCATTCATCCTTCCATATTCAAGTTACTAGTTAATAGTCATCATCTCAGACTATATCATATGGCAGCTTCCAAAGAAGAGTTCCTGCAAAAATTCAGCCAACCAAAAGCACCCGAGCTTCTTGCAGCCAAAGTTAGTGGACCTAGTGTCCCTCCTTCTAGCTAATTAAGGTATGCACTTATCATAATAAAGACTTTTACTTTTGTAGAAGTCCATTTCTTCACCCATCCGCCCATTCGTACCACCTTTCTCTCTCTTCCATCACTTCATTCCACCTCGCCTCATTCCACTTCATCATCACTAATTGCTCACATTATTTCCTAAAAAGGTGAACGGTACTTTCTCCATGATATTTTCAATGTATCCTCCACACACCTAGGTATGTGCACATTAATTGCTTTCTTAATTATCTTTTTAGTGCATTCATTTAATCACTATACGATTAGTATGTACGTTCACATAATTTTCATAACTCCCTTATCAAATCATTGCTGTCATTCCACATGTGTGGACATATGTCCAAATTTAGGCTGGGGGGAAAGGACAGATGCAAATATATTATCCACATGTTATTCCATGACTTGTTTGCATTAGAAAATCTTGTTGAGTTGATTTAAAATTTAAAATAAAGGACGACTCACATATGTGATGTGACACTAAACTACCATCGCCATTTCTTTTCATCATAACTCCATTTTATTACCCTTCTTTTCCATTATTATCCCCATCATAATCTTGAATTGAAAGTGGTAAAAGGTAAAAACAAAGAAGAAAATTCAATCGACAATGGTGCAGGATAATTCAGCTAGCAAAGTGTTACAGAAAGAAATTTGTTTTTAGATGAGAATTACAAGAAGGGAATTTTGCAGAGTGATAGAAATTGTAGACAATAGGATGCATACTCATTTGAAATGAGCCTTTGGTTCATGATACCTTATTGCATGATGCACAATGCCTGCCTAAATTTAGAAATTGTGGCTAGTTGGACTACTTTCTAAAGCTGGATGGTTTTGATGAAGGCATTGCACTAGAGTTCACCTAGACATTTTCAAAAGGAAAAGCCATAGTAAAATGATTGGATATTGTGGAAACTAAGGAAAGAATAGAGTAATTTATAGTTTTACCTGCTAATGGAGAGCATTATCCTATTTCTAGAGATTCCAGGTTAGCTAGGGGCATGTTCACAATACATGGTGACCCTCCAATCAGTATAGACAAGAAGGGTGCCAAAAGACTCTCTCTCCCTAAGCTGTGGAAGCAGGAAATTGTCTACATTATTAGGTACATCACTTGTGAAGTTCGATTATCAAATTTATATTCAGTGAATTTTAAGCTTTTAAGTCACATGAGGTACAGGAGGAGGATGAATGTGCCCAATGTTTTATATAACCTTCTCTCCATCATGGTTGTTGAAACTAAGAAAGGTAGGGACAAATCTATCTCACACCATTGCCTCATTAAATTACTGGTTGAAAAATCTCTGCATTATGTAGCACCTGAAATGACTTGGGAGGAATCCAAAAATGTTAATCAATTTAGACTTGAGTAGCTACAATCTAAGGCTTTACCTCAGACACGTAGGTCTAGCTGGAGATTAAGCAGGGCTAAAGTTGCCCTTGGTTCTTCAACCTCTGGTGTTGGCTCTAGTATGAATCCTCTTGCAACAAAAAATACCATAGATATTAGTTCCTTTGAAACAATGCACTTTGAAAAATAAAGTTCTTCATCGGATTCTGATGATGTACCACTTGAAACCCTAATGAGAACTAGGGAACAAAAGGAGAAGGCAAAGGCATGAAAAATAAAAGCTAAAACACAACCTATGGAAAGAGAAGTGCCAAGTCCTAAGAAGAAAAAGGTTGATACTATTCATCCTGAAGCCAAAGGAAAATGTGAGATCCCTCTCAAGAAGTCAACACCAGCTATTGATATGAGTTCGCAAAAAACCCTAAGCATGGAAGGAAATCACACAAGAGCACAACAAATCCAATGGGACACGAAAATGATAAAGAAAAGGATATATTCAAAGAAGCAACAAAAGCGACCTTGGTGGATCTTGCTGCCCTTGCAGAGGAAGTTGAAACTCGAGAGTATGAATAAAACCTAGAGTTCCTATAGCAAAACCAAGAATTAGATCAGGATTTCTTGCAGCAACTGCAAGAACTAGAATAAGAGGCCCTTTAGCAAGAAGTGGGAGAACAAATTGTACCTTTGTAGCCTAAGCTAGTAGGACAACCTGAATGTATGCAAATAGTATTGTATGGAGTGCAAACATCAACAAAAAACCTGGTAGGAATTCATAAACCTCCTAATTTTTTAGTGCATACAACAATTTTAAATTTATGGAAAGAAATAAAAAGGTGAGAGGAAGAATGGAAAAAGGAAAAGAAAAGATTGAAAAAGGAAATTAAAGAGAGGGATGGAATTATTGAAGATAAGAATAATGAGATTGCCTCTCTGAAAGAGAGGGTGGACAACATTTCAGCCCTAGTGCCATAGATCTTAGAATGCAAAACCCCTCCAAAGGTTTATGCTTTGCACCTGAAGGAAAAATATATCTCTTTTAAGTTGTCAAAGCATATCTCAAGTTTGAATCCCTCAATTGAGACTCCCATTGAATTTTTAAATGCTTATAGGGTTGCCTCCCCTAAAATGAAGAACTTGTTATGTGAATTTTATTTAAATAATTTTTCTGTAACTCAAGACCACGACTGGGACCCCCTACTATATGTTGGAGATGTCCAACTAAGAAAATTCATGTCTTGGGTGCAAAATGAGATTAGCTGGGGAGAGCAATATAATGCTTATAGGAAGCAGGAATCCACTATCCCATTGGCAGTTAGGGGAGAATCAGGAAACCCCAAGGATATTTACAAAGATTGGAACAAGCTTATTTTTAGGCCTAGTTATGGTAATAGAATTATGTCTTGGATTGAGGAAGTTTATAGTGAATGTGATGTAAAAACAACAGTAAAAGAGGATATCATGAAAGGATATCTATCATAGAGATGGAACACTTTAACTAATGAGTTGAAATAGGTTGAACCTCATTCCATCCAGAACTATCATGCAAAAATAAAAAGAGTTGAAAGGTACATTCAGCTTGGGAGAGAAAAGGGCCAAGATTGGCCTCCTTGAATTTTCAGCCACCCATCCTCTTGTGGCCTATTCCAAATTTTAGATTCTACCACTATGACATTGTTGAGGAAAGGTAAAGATGGAAAATAATTGATAGTATGGAAGGATTCTACTGGGACCCTGATTCATGCTCAATAGACACTGATATTGGACAGTTATCAGTTGTAAATTTTAGAGCTTTGACCAAATAGAAAAAAACTCTTCCCCTGCTAGAGGACCAAAAAAACATTAAGTTGGGGGGAGTGATGAGCCTAGTTTTTGGTCCTATTTTGGGTAGAATCTATAGTTTATTTTCTAAAGTTGACATGGGCATTGATACTAAGTTTTTTATATTTCTATAATGTTTCTCTCAAACCATAAACATTGGGTTTAAATCCATTTCTTCCAGTTTTAATGACATTAGCCTATTATGTGGACCATCAGCATTAATTTTGCATGTGGTTGATGAATGTTCTTTAAGGTGGTTATAGATGTGCAATTATTATGCCTATTGACATTGCCATGCAAACATATTTGAGGATGCTAAATGGAGAAATGCAACCACCAACCGGTCATGCAGAGGAATCGTTTGAAGGTCTACTGAAGGAAAATGATAGGAGATTCCCCATGCTAGCCGCATGTAACATCCTTTTTATTGATCTTTCATGATGAGTGAGAATTTGCGGGAATTACCATAGTGTTGAATCTACATATGGACATGCATGTCTGACTGTATTCCTTGCATGTGTAACCGCCTTGCCACTCTTTTCTCCACTTTCCCTAAATGGCATCCTCTCGATTGTGGGAGTTGACTACCCTGTTTAGTTGGTAGGATAAATAAGGTTTAGATTGTCCTTATTTGAGATTTTGAAGTTTGTCAAGTTGTTGAGTTATTGATGTTGTATGATATTATATTCTTCTAAAAAAATTCCATACATGTTACTCTTTTGTATTTGAATTTCTCAATGAACAAGATGTAGTTTTGAGTTTGCATTATTCTTAGAGGATACTCTTCCAAGGGGTCCCTCTTGGTGAGTAATCCATCCCTTAGAGTTATTAATTTATGTTTAGTACTTAGTTAAGAATTGGCACTAACTGTTCCTTCAATCACTAGAATTCCATTTTGTGATTGTTCCTGCAGCCAAAGCAGATAGAGTTGTTTCCTGTCTGTTGCTCATATTTTCATTCCTCTCATGCTTGTTCAACTTAGTTTAATTGTTGAGTGATTTTCAACATTTAATTTGTTCCTTTCCATGCAATTTTCTTTCAGTATTGAATCTTTCTTAGCTGTAGAATGAAGATGACTACTATGAAGTCTCTAGTGCACATACTATGCTGACCCATTTCAAGTTCACATCCCTAGGTTGATAATTTAAATGCACCTTTATGATGGTTAAAATGGCTATTCAAGTTATATGTCCAATCTATGAATCACGGTTTTAAAGGCTTAGTTATTTAAATCATTGTAAGAGGTCAACACACTGGTTTGGTTGACCTTGGGTGAAATACTAATTTTGAGGATGATGAAGTGTGTTGGATATTTTTGGGTCCCTTGATTCATTGTTAATGATGAAAAGTGAAGAGAGGCAAGAGAAAAGAAGTAGAGCGACAAGAGAAAAGAGAAAGTATAGTTTTTTGTGACATTGATTCTATTCAGTAAGTCTATGTGTTGAGAGTGTGATAGATCAATATGAAGCTTAATGTTGAGTTTTTGGATGCAGTGAGCAGATGGGGAACTCTATCATTTATGCATGTGTGGAGTAATTATGGTGGAATCCTTTGTTGCATTGGGATTGTACTATCTTTGTGTGAACCCCTAAACCTGCAAATACACAAGAGAAAAAAAACACATTAGGTTGTTAGATCAAATGTATGCAAACAAGTATGAGAGATTCCCCATAAAATCCATCTATTCAAACTAAATTAGGAAATGAAGAACACAATAAACTTCAAATAAAAGAGATTCAATCCTAATTAAGCTAACAGCATGATGATCTTATGGGGGAATTGGTGTCAATGAAGTGTTGCAATTGGCCCTTTCCCAATTCCTAAGTAGCAATGGTGTGTGATTGAGAAATGGTCAAATCTCCAAAGAGATTTGACCATAACCTTGTTGCAAATCTTGAAAGGTGATGGTGGATTGATTGAAATGGGAAAAATTGGCTCTCAATGTGAAGAGAGTAACTTTGCATATGACTGCGGATGAGGATGGATTTGAGTATAATAAGTTTACTCAAATTGTGGTTGATTGAATGATAGGGAGAGTCTCTCATTTATAGATTTCTAAAATGGAAGAGAGGGTGAAAATAAGCAATGTGGGATGATTCAACATCCAATGGCCAAGTACCACTTGTCAAGATGTGAATGGTTGAGGAATGAGCAAATTTTGGTCAATGTGCATGATAAATGCCATGAAATTCAAATTTTAAATTTGAATGTGGCATGTTGGGGGGAGAGAAGAATGGAGTTAATGTCACTTGGCTCAATGCACAAGGACATGTAAGAGGCATTGCATGCCTTGTTGGAAGGACCAAGCCCATTTGAATTTGAATTCAAATTGAGGGAATATTCCCTTTTGATGCCATGTGAGGGAAAATAGATGAATTAATAAATCAAAGTAATTGATTTATTGTGCAAGTTGCATTCTCTAGAGAATGTGACATAGATTAAGATTAATTTAATCAAAGTTTAATTAATTTAATGAGGAATTTAGGAGATGTGACAATTTAGACTTAAATTTATGAATTGATTTAAATCAAATTGAGAGGAAGGGTTTAATTAAATAAATGTTTTTGATTTATTTAACTAAAGGGGATAATGTTAGATTAAATAAAATAATGTTTAATTTATTCAATTTAAAAAGAAGACTTTTAGGGATTTAATCAAATAAAATGAATTATTTAATTAAAAAGGAGTTTTACATAATGAATTAAATAAAATTGATTTATTTAATTAATAGGAGATGATGACTTAATTAGATAAAATTGATTTATTTAATTAAGAGATGAAGAGTGATGAATTTAATCAAATATAGATTATTCGATTAGATGAGTAGAAAAGAAGATGATTCGAGATGAAATGGTGTTAGTAAATTAGGATCTAGTGTGTTCGATTGAATTGTACATTTTTCATGTCTACACTTTGTAACATCTCTTCTTTGTCTTCTTTGTATCCCTGTGGCAGTGAGCCCTTCGGGTTGTAGTCCTGTTGGACAGTGAGTCCTTGTTTTGGATAGTGAGTCCTTATTTTAGGTAGTGAGCCTTTTGTAATCAATTTTGATATTCTCTATAGTGTGAGTTAATCCTCACCTTAGTTTTTCCAACATTGGGTTTTCCATGTAAATATGGTGTTATTGTGTTTATGTGTCGGATTTAAGTTTTTACTATGGAATTTGATGATTAATCATTTAAGCAGTAATAAGGATTAGTTCCAGTGATTGAATTAAAGACCTAATTCTATGAAAAATGATTCACCCCCCTCTCAATTGTCCTTTTCAACACACCACACACAAGAGAACACCATATTTACATGGAAAACCCAATATGGGAAAAACCACGGTGAGGATTAGCTCAAAATATAAGTAATATCAACACTTATTACAAAGGCTCACTACTAGAGGGCTCATTGACTAGAAAAAGAAAGGCTCATTGCCAAAAGAGAAAAGAAGATAAAGAAGAAATGTTACACAGAGATAAAAATCTCAATACAAAAGAGAATCCACCACAATGTCACCAACACCTTCACATCTTGATTGAATATTTGTAAACACCTTCTACTCACTGCATGTAGTAATGTAACACATGAAAGCTCGCATTGCATTTCTCAAATTCACACTCTATATCTCTACAATTTGCATCTCATTTTCTATCTCTTCTATCACACCATCCGTCAACAACTTAACTCTTATTGATACAGTCTTCAACCTTGAAAAACTACTCCAAGATCGGCTATGCACCTTATACGCAAAAATATAAATTAGTTTAGCACCAAAATATTTCAACAATGGAAAGGAATGAAGGTGGACCAAAAAACACCTTAGATAGGACCTAAATCCATCCTTACATGCCACTCCACACTTCCAAAAACAATGAAGTACCTTTGCAAGTAGTGTAAACACCAAGGTCGGTTGATACCCATGTAAACACCATTAATCTTTTAAGTGCATAGTTCCTTTGATCAAATAACAACTTGTAGACAACAACAATCACCTGAACACAATCTGGAATATTCCATAAACACCCTAAAATCCAACAAAATCCTTCACAACAACTTTCACTTGAAGAATGTACACACGCAATACATTCATACAACTCTACCATAATATGCAACTCAAGAAACATACTTCCTTAGCTCCAAACCACAAACAACTTCACCCAAAGAAAGATACCAACACTATTAGAACACCTTCAGATCCACAAGACATGAAACCAAATTGTGGAGAAATGTGGAGCAAAAAAATTTCTCCTAGACACCTCTAAAATACACAATTCACACATTGGTGAACACAAATTTCTCCACAAAATGATCCAACACACAAAATTCAGAATATAACACCTCTAATCAACATATCTAAAATGCATAAGAAGATCTTCAACCTAGAAGAAATGTGGAGGAACACAAGAGCACAACTCTACTACCCAGAACAACACTATAACACACTGTTTCCCCTTTTTTTTATTATCATTTTTTCTCAAAATAACTCTAAAACCACATACCGACACATCCTCATCATATTCATTACTTTTGAAATGAAGAAAATAGGTGTTCCACCTTGTGGGAGGTGGAACACAAACTAGTCTTTAGGGACCTACACAAATTTTCTTCAAGTTTCATTCAAGGAAACCTTAGAGATCTCAATAAGGTGTCATAGGGGTGTGATTAAGACTAAAAGGGGGTTCACCACCAAGCTAGGACTTGGAAAGACAAGAAATGAATGTAACATGCAAAACCTAACTAGATGACCTAGGAAATGAAACTGAACCAAGGATAACAAACTGAGAATGAGCATAAGTACATCTAGAAGAGAGATGAGGTCAAAATAAGATCCAAAATGCTGAAATATTGATCTTTAATGCTCACTGGGACTCATACGCTAGTCTAGGTGATTTAGTCCCATATTATGGTTTTTGTGCCAAAATTGGAATCTTTCAAGGATTGATTTGAATCTCCTGAAACCTAAAAAAGGGTAGTATTAAGACTCATACGCTATAAGTGGTGATTTAGTCCTAGTATTATGGTTTGGTTGAAATTATAGCATTCTTTGGTGATCTCCTATAGCTTCTCTCCTATCAAATCTCCAAGTCTGAAACATCAAATTGCAACCTGTAGGTGACTTTTCATGAAAATGACAACCTTGTGACAACTTGAAAACTTTCCTCAATCTTGCAACTTAGTCTTCAAAGAATATCCAAGCTTCAAACCACCTAAATTTGCAATCACACATGTAGAGAGAAAAACTTGTTGATTGTTAGGGAATAGGGGTTTTCCATCTTGGTCAAATCCCATTTAGGTAATTAAACCTTGTGATGAAATAATGAAATATAAACACGAAAAATGAAATATGAAACATGGACATTGATATCTTAAATAATGTATTGACATGAAAATCAATAATCTAACATGCAGTGGCCATGTAGAATGTAGATATTGATCTTGAATTAGATGTAGAACAATGCTTAATCTTGGATCTTGAATGCTACATCACAACACTAGCTCAACAATATTTTTGATGCACTATGCCTTGGACATGATGATGGATCTTGAATGGCTGCAACAAATGATGAAGAAATCTACCCTTGAATGCTTTAGAAATTCTCTTGTAAACTCTGTTGATGCTCTTATGAAGTATTATAATGCTTAAATCTTGATTACTAGGTTGATATTATGATTTCTTCGGTGAAATAATGATTTGAAACCTTTTTTATATAGGAATTTCATCTAGCTTATCATTTATTAAATCCCAAATGTCAACATTCATGAAATTTGAATTCAAAACCCTGATTTCCTACTTAAAACCCTAAAAGGTGCCAAATAGGACTCATACGACACTATGACATATAGGTCCCATCTGGGTCGGAATCATATGCCCAAGGTGGCATATGGCTCCCACTAGGCCTTTTTAGGTGGAGGAAATGTCAGGAGCTAGAAAATTAAGTGTATTTGTTGATTATGTAAAGATCCCAATTAAAATAAGACTTAGAATGCATAATAAAGGGTCGTAGGGGCCTATTAATGGTGATATGAAGGTCATAAATGGAAGAGGGCCCAAAACTTAATGTGAAGGTGTAAATAAATACACTTTACAACACTAAATTAAGACGAAATTAGGTCTATTTAGCTTAAAAGGCCCCTAAACCTAATGTGAATGTGTAAAAAACATTACAACACTAGATCAAGGAAACATTAGGTTTATTTTAATATCAATCATTCCCAAATCAAGTGTCAAAATGTAAAGGATGGCATTTTTCTACACTACATTTAGCCCCCACTTTAGTGAGAGGATGAACTTGCTTCAAACTTACACTAAAGTAGACATTCAAGAGGGGTCCAAGTGTACCGATGTGAATGGAATAGGATGAAAAAGATAAAAGGAGGTGGCCAAGCCCCCATGATCCAAGATCTTACGTCAAACCAACATAAGCACAAAAGGACAAACACAATGTG
Source organism: Sequoiadendron giganteum (assembly GCA_007115665.2). Classification (NCBI taxonomy): domain Eukaryota; kingdom Viridiplantae; phylum Streptophyta; class Pinopsida; order Cupressales; family Cupressaceae; genus Sequoiadendron; species Sequoiadendron giganteum. Next base: position 298,343,926 of record CM021106.1, read on the forward strand.
TATGATATGCAACAAAACAAGATACACAAACAAACAATGTCAAAGAAATAAAGACGAAAGAAAAAGAAAGAAAGGTTGATCAAGTTTCGATAGTTTGTTATGTATGTTGTGGATCAGATCTAAGTTGTTTGTTTAGAAATTCATGCTCACTCTCAGGCAATGAAACTTTAGGTTGTTCATTGGGTGAGTATCCAAAAAGGGTGGCTTACAAGTGGAACACGATGTCCACTATGCAAACCAAATGCATGCTCACAAGAGCTAGTGGAACCTCAAGCCACCCACTAGGTGAGCCCTTAGAGAGTTGAGGCACATAAGCACATGACCGGTATGCATCCACACACACAAGAAAGTGGATATGGGAGAGTCATGCCTATGTTCGACTCCCATATGCACAACCATACCAAAGTTATAAATCCTGATAACTTTGATAAGGCACCACACATAAATGAATGAGGGAAATAGATCTGCAATAAGGTGTCCTAGGTGTGTGATTAAGACTAAAAGGGGATTCACCACCAAGCTAAAGTTATAAATCCTGATAACTTTGATAAGGCACCACACATAAATGAATGAGGGAAATAGATCTGCAATAAGGTGTCCTAGGTGTGTGATTAAGACTAAAAGGGGATTCACCACCAAGCTAGGGCTTGGAAAGAAAAGAAATGAATGTAACATGCAAAATCTAACTAGATGACCTAGGAAATTAAACTAGAAATCAAGATAAAAAATTAAGAATGAACATAAGTGCACCTACAAGAGAGATGAGGTCAAAAAAAGCTCCAAAACCTTGAAATCCTAATATTTAATGCACACTGGGACTCATATTCCAGTTTGGGAAATTTAGTCCTAGACTAGGGTTTCTATGCCAAAACTGGAATCTATCAAGGACTAATTTGAATATCCTAAAACTTAAAAAATGGCAGTATTGGGACTCATATGGCACAAGTGGTGACTTAGTCTGAGTATTAGGGTTGGATAAAATTTTGGTATTCTTTGGTTATCTCCTGTAGCTTATCTCTTTTCAAATCTCTGAGTTTGAATCATCAAATTCCAACTTGTAGGTGACTTTTTGTGAAGATGACAACCTTGTGACAACTTGACAACTTTCCTCAATCTTGCAAATTAGTCTTGAAAGGATCTCCAAGCTCCAAAACACCTAGATCTGCAATCACACATATAGAGAGAGAAAAAATTATTGATTTTTAGGGAATAGGGGTTTGCCTTGGTCAAACCCCATTTAGGTAATTAAACCTTATGATGAAACAATGAAATATGTACATGAAACTTGAACAATGATACCTTGAATGATGTCTTGACATGCAAATCAAAAATCTAACATGAAGTGACCATGCAGAATGTAGACCTTGATCTTGAATTAGATGTAGAACAATGCTAATCTTGGGTCTTGAATGTTACATCACAACACTAGCTCAACAATATGCTTGATGCATTATGCCTTTGAAATGATGATGGATCTTCAATGGCTGCAACAAATGATGAAGAAATATGACCTTGAATGCCTTAGAAATTCAACAAATGATGAAGGTTGATATTGTAATTTATTAGGTGAAATAATGATTTGAAACCTTGTTTATATATGAATTTTATCTAACTTACCGTTTATTAGATCCCAAATGCCGACATTCATGAAATTTAAATTCAAAACCTTGATTTCTCACTCAAAATCCTAAAAGTGGCCAAATGGGACTCATATGCCACTTGTGGCATATAGGTCCCATCTGGGTGGGACTCATTCGCCATATCCTTAGTGAATATATTAGAAATCTAATCCTTTGTAGGCACATATTCAAGCTTCAATTTATTCTCTAGAACTTTTTCTCTTAGAAAGTGATACCGAATTAAGATATGATTTTTCCTTGAATGCATTACTAGGTTCTTTGAAATATTGATTGCACTTGTATTGTCACAAAAGATAGAAATTGGTTCATTATACACCACTCTAATATCTTTCAATGTTTTCCTTATCTACAACACCTATGTGCAACAAGATGTTGTTGCAATGTACTTAGCCTCTATAGTAGATAAAGATATTGAATCTTGTTTCTCACTTAACCATCACACCAAGAAAGAATGTGCCACTACTTGCACTCTTTTTGTCATCAACACAATCAATCCAATCTACATATGTGTAAGCACTCAAAGTGAAATAAATATCCTTTGGATACCATAATCCATAATTTGGAGTGCCCTTCAAGTATCTGAATATCCTCTTCATTGTTGGACCATGTGACTCTCTAAGATCTTGAAATCTAGCCACAAGAAAACCTACATGCATGATATCTGTTCTAGTAGCAATTAGTTATAGCAATCCACCAATCATTGATCTATACATGCTTTGATAACCCTTAGGATATTCAACATATTTTCTTAGCTTGCAACCAATAACCATAGGGGTACATACCAGTTTAGAATATTCCATTCCAAACTTCTTCAACATTTCTTTGACATATTTTGATTGTGAGATGAAAATACATTTATCTATTTGATTGATTTGTAGCCCAAGAAAGAAATTCATTTCCCCAAACATAGACATTTCAAACTCTTTTTGCATCTCTTCTAGAAATTTATTGCACATCTCTTCATTTCCTCCAAAGAGTATGTCATTAACATACACAACTAAAATTAGGATTTGATTTTTTTCAACTTTAAAATAAATATTGTTATTTGTGGTACCTTTATTGAATCCTTGTTGTATCAAATACTTGTCCAACCTTGCATACCAAGCTTTGGAAGATTTCTTCAATCCATATAACTCCTTCCTCAATCTACAGACCATATCTAGTTTGTCTGATAACTAAAATCCTTCTGGTTGTTCCATATATATATATGTCTTCTTCCAATTCTCCATTCAAGAAAACAAACTTCACATCAATTTGACAAACTTTAAAATCCTTATGTGTTGAAAAAACCAAAAACATCTTGATAGCCTCCATTCTTTCCACTGGAGAAAATGTCTCCTCAAAATCTATTCCTTCAACTTATAAGTAGCCCTTACACACAAGTCTTGCCTTGTTTCTTTCCAATTCTCCATTCTCATTTAGTTTGTTTTTGAACACCCACTTAGTTCCAATTATATTTTTATTTCTAGGTCTTGGACAAGTTCCCAAGTCTGATTCTTCTTAATCTATAGTAGTTCTTCTTCCATATCCTTTATCCAATGTTCATATTTGCATGCCTCAATTACTATTTAGGTTCAACTTAAAAAAGTAAACACAAATTTACCTATTCTTCAACAACTTTCCTTCTTGTCAATACACCTTTGCTTTTGTCCCCAGTGATATGTTCTTTAGAATGATCCTTCTACACATACTTAGGGGTTCTAGGGGCCTTTTATAGAGCTTCTTCCTCTTCAACCTATACTTATGTTTCATTATCTTTTTCTTCTTCTCTACAAGTATGCTCATCTAATTCATATTCATCTATTACCACTAAATTCTTCTAAATATCTTCATCAACTTTGACACTTGCTCTCTCAACAATATTTCTTAGTCTCTTGTTGTAGCATCGATAAGATTTTCTTTTAGTAGAATATCTAAGGAAGATACCTTCATCAAACCTTGCATTGGAATTTCCTAAGTTTTATTCATCTCTTTTGATATAACATTTTATTCCAAACACTCTAAAGTACTTGAACATAGGAATCCTTCCATAGCATAGCTCATAGGGATTCTTTGTGTTGTTTTATTTTGCTTGAGCTCTATTAAGTATATAAATAGTAGTATGAATTACTTCTTTCCAATAGATTTCTGGTAGATTTTCTTCTTTCATCATAGTCCTTGCAGCTTATTGAATAGTCCTATTTCTCCTTTCAACCATTCCATTCTACTAAGGAGTCCTAGGGGCAGATAATTTCCTTGTTATGACATGATTGTCAAAAAAACATGTTAAAATCATCAGAGGTGAACTCTCCACCTCTATTAGACCCCAAAACCTTGATTTTAATATTCATTTCATTCTCAACCATAAATTTAAATGTTTTGGACTTGTCTAGAGCTTTATATTTTTCTTTAAGGTAACCCATGTCATTCTAGAATAATCAACATTTAAAAGCATGAAATACCTATCACCTTGAAGAATTCTTACTCTTGTAGGACCACAAAGATCTATATGCAACAACTTCGATAATCTGGTAGTAGATTGTTCTTTTGCCTTGAAAATTCTTGTTTACTTTCCAATTTGACAATCCTTGTAGACAACATTAATAGGCTTTTTAATCTTTGGCAGATCTCTCATTGCTTAAACTAAACTAATTCTTACTAGGTTATCAAAGTTGATGTGACACATCCTCCTATGCCATAGTCAACTTTCATTAATCTGAGTTATAAAGAAATGACCATCAGGACCCTTAAGCTGATAAAAAATTCCAGTTCTCCTTCTTCCAGCAAAAATCATAGTTCTAGATCCTTTTTTGATCTCACATTGATCATCTTCAAACATAATATTGTATCCTTTGCTACCCATTTTTC